>CM042086.1:12740808-13213308 GCA_023512835.1 Taxillus chinensis
TGAGCATAAATTACCACTTATGCTTAGAGATGTTATATATTAGGAGGGTTAAAGCAATTTAAAGTCACGCGAACTAAAATTGGGTGGAATTAATTTGATAGGAGTTTTAAAATTAGTTGTTCAGTCTGTTTTTATTTTGTTTCATAATATATTTAATTTTTTCATAGTGAACTCTTTGTAGATTAAAAGATATACTTATTGGTATATGTGATTTTAAATGGTAACTAAGAAACACAATAATATCATAACATTTATCAGTGTTATAAGATTGTTGATGTATATGATTGGCAACATAAGAACGTGTCGTATCATTACTTATCGGAAAAGTTTAAATTTAGTTTGTTAGTTTTTTTTTTTTGTAATGATTTAAATTAAATTTTTATTTAATTACATGAAATTATATATATTATATAATTTTTCTAAAATGAGAATGTGTATTCTCATTCCTTAGTTAAATGAAACCTAATTCCTTAGTTATATTAATGGTTGAATTTGAATTTTCATTTAATAGTGTAACAGAGTACTCTAACGGTATTATAGTTAAAAGAAATTCAAATATGAATTGTTGGATATAAATTTAATTTTTCAAATTAATAATTTTCCCGTTAAGAATTAGATTACCATAACTATATATATATATAAGTATATTCACGTTAAGTTATATTTTCTATCTCTATTTCAAAGTATGAATAATATATTATTTAATATATTTTATTTATCTTTCTATTCTTTTAAACTATTTTTTATTTTTTTATTTATTACAATCAATTAAATATATATATATATATATATTAAGAAATATAATAAAAAAATATTTAAAAGATACCGATAATCTAAATATAGATATTTTTTAATTTTTTATTCATAAATTCTATTTTGACGACCTGATTTATTTTTATTAGAACTTTAAAAGTCATTTCTATATTATAGGAAAAACAATATGATAGAAGACTTGATGGAGATGCTTAGTAAAAAGAAGAGTTTAAAAGTGTTTGATATGATAAAAAAATTGTTAATATTAGTCGTTTTAAATATTACTTTTATAAATATATTCGAGGTCGATAT
Source organism: Taxillus chinensis (assembly GCA_023512835.1). Lineage (NCBI taxonomy): Eukaryota > Viridiplantae > Streptophyta > Magnoliopsida > Santalales > Loranthaceae > Taxillus > Taxillus chinensis. Next base: position 12,741,874 of record CM042086.1, read on the forward strand.
ATATATATATATATGAAAACATAGACCCGGCACGGTGGAGGTAGAAAGCCTTGGCGCGATAGTCCCCACAGCCACAGGGCAGGCCGGCTGTCAAAATAGTTACATGGTTTTAGAAGGTCTCCGTTTTTTTTTTTTTTTTTGGGAGATGTTGAACTGTTGAATTTCTTTTTATGGTCATAATAAAATAATATTTCTTTTTTAAGTATTGAGGCTAGCAGCGTCTTACATTCGCTTTGTCCATGATTCATATGCAGGTTAAATATAACATTTGTGCCAAAATTTGTTGGGCTCCGATTCGAAAAAGGAAAGCAATTAACGCCTAGCCCGCTACCGCAAACGTTTGGTGGCGTAGCCTTCAAATGAGTCATCTCGTACTTCGTGGTGGCCTAACAAACACATTTGTTCCGACGGGGAAGACATGTCCGGGAAGATACTAATTCGATATGTCCAACCCAGCACCACCTCGATCACCTAAAGCCCAAAGGGGAAGGCTTTGCGCTGTACCGTACGTTTTGCCATATCCCGTATACAATTACAGAGCCTCTATATATACGGTACAGTTATTGAAATGATGTAATTTTAATGTTTTTTTTTTAAATATTCTATGTTAAAATAGTATAATTTTAGTGTAAAAAGAGCTAAAATTAGTGATCTACTGTGCCGTTTAGAAGATCCTGATTCGTCCCGTGGGGCCTGGGCTTCTAACCAATACATTCATGTATATCGCGGTTGCAGATCCAGCGGCTTGATCGATTTTCTAACCACTACCCAATTTCAGAGCTCCAACAGTACGTAGGTACGTAGTAGACATGCAGAGATATTATGCCTTTACTATTATATCATATTTCATAACAGCGCCGACTGCTTTCGAAATAAATAAACTACAATTTTTACCCACCATCTGGTTGTTCTGCATGTGGGCGTCGTTTCACTGGTTTAGTTGTGGGTCCTACATAATAAGATTAAACGTTTTACCCCTGTCGATGGGAACAGCGTTTACTATACGCACACGCGCGCGCACACGTATATATATATATATATATATATATATATATATATTCTTAATATATAATATTAAGAACATCATTCTTATTATTATCTGAAATTTAGGTGGAAACAGAGGTGGGCGTGGCATGTGGGAAATGTGAGGCGACTGGCGCACGGTCGTCAGGAGTGACGGCTTTGGAGTATACAAATATTTGATGGAAACAGGACATCATAGTGGGACCGAAAACCAGATTCTTTGTTGGTATATGGAGGGACACAAATCCGAGGATTATCTCTATCTCTCCCTCTCTGTTGCTACCCCACCAGCTCTTTCAAATCCCATAGATTTTGCTTCCTCTCCCCTGCCCTCTGTCTTTTACCTGTGCAGTGTGTTTATGGCAGCTGGACCCTGCAAATTTCCAACTTCCAAGCCAAGTAATAATCTCTGCTACAATATCAAATAATTGTGGGCCCAAACCGGCTAGTTGACTGCTTCAAAAAAAAAAAACCGTTGACCCATATCCAGCTCAATCTTTGAATCCTTCAAACTGGGTGTCCCGGCTCAATCTTCTCAGCTGGCTAATCTACATGCCTCATTCTTTTTTTAATTTTATTTATTACTTGTAGGGGTGCTTATCAAAGAGGATAGGCCTGGTGGGTGGTACAGGAAATGGTTTCCCGAGAGGTTGACCCTCTTAACTTAACAATATAGGCCGGATTATCATTGGTTTTAATAAATTACCCCGTTAAATTTTATGAACGTTATGAAAATGTTTTTTTCCCATTATATATATATAACTATACAAGGGTAAATTTAGTAAGAATATTTGGGAATAAAAAAAATATAGACACCTATAATTTATTAATTAGCTCTTTTAAGAAATTATAATACAAATAAATCACATCTTCAGCTTTAGTTGGAGCAAGTTTCACATTAGCGTCAAGTGGTAATTTGAATCGAGTTGGATTCCGAAGTGAGAACTGAGATGTAGGCAAGGTTGTCATATTGGTAATTTCAAACATGATGATATGGAAAAAGAAAATAGAGGAAAGAGATGAGCTAATACAAATGAAGGATAGAGAGTTCCTCTAGCTAGTCTATGAAAAGGTTTTTTTCATATATATTGATATGTACACACACACACACACACACAATATATATATATATATATATATATATGAGGCTAAATCTAGTAAGAACCCTAGATAATAAAAATAAATTACAGCTGTTACTTTGGTATTTTAGGAAACTAGAATACAAACAAATCACATTAATTTAGTCTAATTGACCTGTAAATCTTGCAACAGATTTAGATAGCCTTCCTTAACTTGACATCTGTTGGCTCACTTCTATTTCTTACGAATACTATTGTTTTCCTTCATAATATGCGTCCTTTTTTGTTTCTGTTTTTTTTCTTCTTGGTCACAGATTTACAGCCGTGGTGGAAGTAATGTAATATCTATCTCTTAACGAGAACAGAATTCAACCTTTAGCGTGCTCCTCAATCTTATTTCTGGATCCATATTTCTAGTGTCAATGAAATATTCTAGTACTGTCGGATAGTCGTTTTAAATTTCAAATCTCAAAACTGAAATAGTAGCCATAAAAGATTCCAGACAAATTGAATATGAAACTGTGAAATAATTTAGTTGTGTGGGCATTGCCTGCTTTAAGAGATAATTTCAGTCACGTAGATATTGATGTTTTAATGTTGAAACTCTTAAAGAGAATAGTTCTTTTAAAGTTTAACAACTTTTCTCTGTTTTAATTTACCCGAATAATTAGTAGTTGTATGATCACAATATGAAAGGCCAAATTTAAAGAATATATAAAGAGGTTTAAGTAAGGAGAGAGAAGAAGTTTGAAAGAACACGAGGAACCACTTGAAAAACATAAAAAAAAAAAGGCATATATGTGGGTAATTAGGCTGACCTTTGGTGTAATTAAGCAGGGTATTGAAATATTGTGACCTTTTGTATTCGGCTCACCTATTTAATGGATGTGCCATTTTTAAAATTAAAATTTATTAAAAATTGTGACATTTTGATCAAAATGATTTTTTTCACTTAATACTCAAATGAAAAAAAAAACAAAAAAAATGTTATTACCACACATATACATGTGATGAGTTCCTAAATTAGAGTCAGACTGTGGAACAAAAGTTAGAAGATTAGATGTCTTGATCAAAGCTCCAAACGTCTAGTGTAACGCCACTACCCACATTGTCGTTGAGTACTTAGCCTGACCTTGACAACTGGCCATCTCTTCCATTTCATTTTATAGCCACAGTCCCCTCTCCAATTTTCATTCTTAACTTTATTTATGATCGATAAAATTTTAAACTGATGTAATTTATTTTTCAATATAGTCTTATTGTGATTTGTTGAATGAGTTATAATATGAACGTTAGGATTGTTCTACGTCTAGTGTGTGTGTGTGTGTGTAAAGTGATTTTGGAAATTTAATAGATTAAATTTTTGGGGAAATTTGAGGCTTTAATTTGTTTAAATTAGCTAGGGTAAAAATATTAAAATTTAGGAATTTCATTGTCTACAAATTTATTTTAAGCCTCCATTAAAAGATTTTCAGCAAGAAAATATTATGGAGTTGGGTCTTACCAACAATCTAGTAGTAAAAATTATTGGAAAATGAAAAGGTATTTTAAAATTATTTCAGGGTGATTCACTTGTGAATTAAAGTTAAATTTTTTTCGAAACCCACAAGACTAAACTATTTTATGGGTCAATGACTCAAAGCATGCATGAGAGAGAGAGAGAGAGAGAGAGAGAGAGAGAGAGAGAGAGAGAGAGAGAGAGAGAGAGAGAGAGAGAGAGAGAGAGAGAGAGAGAGAGAGAGAGAGAGAGAGATTTGTTTTAGATTTGTTTTACATATACATATAGGAGAAAGCAAGAGTATTGAATTAATTAGTAAAATAAATAAACGGAAAAAATGAAAATAGATGTTAAATAGTTTCATGGCTAAAATAACAAATAAATGAAATGTAATAATTTGAAAGGGAAGTTAATTAAGGGTGAAAAAATGCATATTAAATGAAAATTTGAGTTGGAATAATACATTCCTTAAGCGAAACTAACTCGTTAAAGAATGAGGTTTTTATATATAAGCATACTTGAAAAAATGAGGGACCTAGAGTGTAAGATGCGACACTATTTTGTATTATAGCAACAATTTGGACAACACAAGTGGCTTTGAAAAAACCATCAAAAACAATTAAACAATACACAACAGCTGTCACGTAATATTGGGTATGACAAAGAGGAAGAAGAAGAAGAAGGGGGGGTTCATGCATATTTAGAATGATCGATACATGCCCCACGTGATCGGATATATAGCTAGGAGAAGGCAAAAAAAATAAAACTTTTATGTATTTATCTGGGTTTGATAGGTGTGCGAGGATCAGCAATCTTGGAATGTTTATATTTTTAACAAAATCCTAAGAAAATGACGAAACAAATTTTTTCAAATTTTCTATGGTCATCAATTAATGACTCGATCACTACTATTTAAACTCACGCTTCCCACCTGGTAGGAGTGCTTAATTCTATAAACTACAAATACTATGATGCGTATTGCGTATTGGAGTTTGTGTTAAATTGCAGGGATCAATGCGTATTGCGTATTGGAGTGGAATTTACAAATCAACGCTTATGCTGTGCTGGCCTGAATTCATGTTCATGGTGTTTTTTTTTTTTGGTTTTTTTTGAGTAGTTAATTATTAATCATCTTCTTACGAGAATACGAGATCAGCTGCGAAGCGAACCTATAATGGTTATCAGGAACAGCTTCCCCTGAGTAGTCATCCACGTGTAAGTTATGGGTTATTATTATTTTATTATTCCCTAAGCTGCTTAAATAAGTAGCTAGCTGCACATACTTATATCAATGGAGTAATTGTGGACACACGTTTAGCTGTCCCACGCGTTTTGGCTACACCCTGCAATAATGTTTAGTCTCACATACATAGGTGTCATGCTTTCAATTAATGGGGCCATAATCTTCTTGTAGATTCCATATAAGATATATTAGGGTCGTCTGATTCCCAGGCCAATATCTCTGGCATTACTTGTGGGCTACTCTAGATTGGTGTCAAACAGAGCATGTGGGATTCATTTTCTCTCCCCTCGATCATGCATCATCACACTTGACAAAAGCTAGTAGACTTTCTGGTTCCCTTATCCCTCTTTCAATTGCCTCTGCCTTTATATGCAGATTTGAGGTTTGTCCCCTCCACGTGGGTTGGAGTTGGACCACCAAATTTGTTCATCTAGTACAAAAACAGATAAAAGAGAACAACTTTGATTCAATCTCAGTTTGTTTTTTTTAAAACATAATAATTAAACACTTGTCATTGAATTTTATATAATTTTTACATACATATGGATCGGAATGCAGAACAGCTTTGATTCATTAATCCCAATGCAACTTTGATTCACATTTCAGAAAGGCTAAAGAAGTTGTATTTATGAACTATAATAATTTGGTTGGATTTTTCAAATCTGAAAATTTATTTTACATTTATTAAAGTCTTATTTTAATATTTTATTTATTCTTTTATTTTTTAATAATATATTATTATTTTTTATGAATTTAATAATTAATCTAATGTAAAAGTATAGATAAAGAAGATTTTAGAATTATAAACAAAATTAATTTTTATTAAATTTTAAAGATAACAATATGTGGTGGAAGGAGGACAAAATATAATTTTTTTTAGACAATCAAATTATCTTCACGATAAATGAATAATTATGGGCACAAAAGTAGGTGGCAGCTGGGCGTCATCTCGATTCAAACTTAAATGCCATGAAATACTGTGTGTATAGTCATGGATTCGGTAAACTACTGGGATCCAATGTCTATCAAGATATGCATATGGCCTATGGGCAAGCGTGTGTGCATGTTGATTTTCACAAATATATATGGGCCTATGTGATGTCAGTCGAATTTTCATTCACTGTTCAAAATTTTCAGCATTTATTTTAACCATTATTGAGTGTCCCGTGGGTTGTTGATTTCGAAAAAAATAAAGTCCATAAAAACGATTTTTTTTTTTTTACAGAAAGGTGAGATGAGTGTTAAGCGAGAGAAAAAGACTTAGTTGGGTATGATTGTATTTTTTAAAAATAATTTTATTTTTAAAAATAATATCATAGGCCTAACTCATTCTATTAATAAAAGGCTTTATATACTTATCGATCACCAAATGAATCTAGATTAAATTTGTGTAAAATAATCAAAGTTTAGCATATGAAGTGTTTGTTCCACGTCATATTGTTTATGTGTTCATGTAAGGAGGTGTGTTGAGATATAGTACATTTTGTTTTCATATTTAAAGATCTAATCTCACTTAAAATTTAAGAATCATACCAAAACAATTTGAAAGTATAAAGGCTTTATTATAAAATTTGGAAAGTTAAAGAATCTAATAATAATCTTTTAGGAACCATATTACAATTTAAGGACATAACGACCTTGATGGAAACCGAGACAAAGATAGGGGAGACCTTTTTTTTTTTTTTACTTTAGCAGTTTATATATATATATATATATATATTAATGCGAGTTAGTTAAAATAGTAATAAATAATTACTATTTATTTTATATCACAAATAATAATATATAATATAAAATAAATAAGTTAATTAACATATAAATATATTATATTAATATAAATTTATTTAAAGCTTTATATATATATATATATATATCAATAGTCATATAAAGCATAGTACTATTTATATAAAATATGATATATATAATCATTAGTAGATAAATATTTTATATTATATGATCGTAAGTATAGTATAATTTAAAAGTTATCAATAAATTAACTGACTACCATATATCAAGATATATATATATAGCTATATTTTTAGTTTCCATTAATATTTAAATTTAATTAGTAATATGACTTACTATCCCAAAGTGTTAACAATGAAGATGCTGCTAACTAAAATAGTGGTAAATAGATTAAATAATTTTTAAAAAATTATTTATAAGAAATTTGGTGAACTTTTTATGCATTTATACCATTACTTATAATCTATATGCTGCTAATAGTAATGATCTAAATATGAGTTATAATAATTTTAACAGTTTATATCTCAATGCCCTATGTCAAACTTTTTGGATCCGTCAATATATGAGAAGACTTAATTTATAGACCAATGTTTTAGGTAACACTGTGAAATAATTTTTATTTGATGTTGAAAATATTTAGATAATAATGTAATTGATGATATGAGTGTTTTAATTATACTTTAGTTTGATTTAGAGTTCGAGGTCTTAAAAGACTACTTTGTAAATTTTATGAAAAAATATCCATGAATTTGTATTCACATTGAAAAAATAGGATATTATTATACATGCCAAATAAATACGTGTAGTATTATTCTTAAAATAAAAGTTGATACACCATGCCATTGCAGAATTTACTATAGGAGATAGTGTTGATATATATTTTGTTTATATTTAGCTTTTGAATATTTTATAATAGATCATGGCGGTGATTTTTTATACATGACAAACTGTATTTGTAATATTTTCTCAAAATTTTCATACCAAATATAATAGCAAAATCAAATATGAGTTCCCTTTAATGTGAAGGGGAGTGAAAAAGATAAAAGTTACATCACCAGCCCCAGGCCGACTAATTAAATTTATTAACAAAAGTTTATTAAGTGTGAGGTTCCGCTTGCACGTGTGGACATCGACTATCATTCTTTTTTGAAAATTGCTTTCTACGCCGTGTATATAAGTATGTTTATGTTGTCTTGTGGTATAATTAGTAACGTAAATAAAATGTAAAAAGGGTGGTAAGGGTGGTGTTCGGGACCACGTAATGTGTTGGTGGTGCCTTCCCGGATCCCAATCAAGATTTAGGGCAGGTCATCTGTATGATTGTACCCAACGACAAATATAATTACAGTATCCACTTCCTCCATTCTAATATTTGCGTATCTTTCATATCTTTCCAAAGACGGAGACATCTGATGAGGCAGGCCTTCACGTACACACATTATTTTATTTTGGAGCGTTTTAAGCATGCATGGTTTGTTTTTATCACAAGTTTATAAATATAGATCAATTAATATATATATATATATATATTTGTTTCTAAAAAAATATATTTATTAAAAAATAATTTGTTTTATTAAAAAACTTATCTTGCCGTTGTTTAATTTATAGGTATAATGTAATATAATATTAAATATATTATCCAAGGCAATTTATTTCAAAATAAAGATTTACTTATTTTAATTTATATATTATAATCGACATAATAAACAATTATCTTACCACTTAAATTAGTTCTTTTATTCTTAACAATTTATTCTGTCATGACCTTCGAGCATACTTCTCTTCGGTAACTTTCATTGATAAATCTTTCAAACTTCATTATCTGATTTTCCACACGAACTTCCATTTAGTATTTAAGTTTGACTCCATGCCTAATCAAACATTTTAAGCAATGGTTTGTCTGACTTTATCCACGAACTTCACTATAGTTTGAAACCCTTGTCAATCAAATGTTTAAGCATAATTTAAGCATGTATGTTTTGTTTTTAATTATCACAAGTTTATAAATAGAGATCAATTAATATATATATATATATTATAAAAATATTATAATTATTAAAAATGTTATCTTGCCGTTGTTTAATTTATAGCTATAATTTAATATAGTATTAAATATATTCTCAAAGGCAATTTATTTCAAAATAAATATTTACTTGTTTTAATTTATACATTATAATTGACATAATAAACAAATATCTTTCCATTTAAACTAGTTATTTTATTCTTAACAATATTTTATTCTGTCATGACCTACAAGCATCATATCTCTCTTGAGTAACTTCCATTGACAAATCTTAATATTTTACACGCGAACTTCTATTTAATATTTAAGTTTGACTCCATGCTTGATCAAACCTTCAAGCAGTGGTTTGTCTAACTTTATCCTAGAACTTCACTCTAGTTTGAAATCATTGTCAATCAAATGCTCTTCTTAGCCTGGTGGTGGAGTTTAAGAGTCTAAGTCCGAAAGATTTGTTAAATGAACTTCATTTGTGAATTTATCAAAGTTCAAGTGTACTAGTCCAAATCGATTGTTAATCAGGCATGATATGTGAACTTTGTCGAAGACTAAAAGTTTTCTTTTTTCTTTTATCTTTTATCCTTTAAGAGCAATTTCTTTGTGAGGATGGTTTAATTTGATTATATAACTTCATTGTGACCACTCTGTCATAAATGATCCCTTTTAAAGTATTTCACTATGGAGAAATCTTTTATGATCATTGTTTGAATTCTTTGAATTTCTCAAAGTTCAAGTGTACTAGTCCAAATCCATTCTTAATTAAGCATGATATGTGAACTTTGTTAAAGACTAAGAGATTTCTTTTTTCTTCTCTCCTTTAAGAGCAACTCCTTTGTGAGGATGTTTTAATTTGATTATCCCTCAACAGAAAACTCTACTGTGACCATTCTGGCATAAATGATCCTTTTTTAAGCATTTCTCTGTGAAGAAATATTTTATGATCATTGTTTAAATTCTCTATATGAATTTCTCAAAGTTCAGTGTACTAGTCCAAATTCATTGTTAATCAAGCATGATATGTGAATTAAAGTAAGAAAATAAATTTCTACATCACTATCAAATGCTTATATTTTTTTCTGTAATAAATTATTTGTAAATATTTTAAAAAAGCTTATAATGTAAATAAACAAAAAAACATATTTTATGTTAAAATATTTTTTTTTGAAAAAACCCTTTTTAAATAAAATTGATCTCAAATGGGTTCAAGTGCAAGTGGACTCAGTGGAGGGCTTTAATTTAATATATTTCACAGTCGACGGCTTTAATACTATTAGTTTAATTTACTTTATTTCTATACCGTTGATGATTAATAATAGCTTACTTTCATTTACTTTGAAATTTAAGCTGTAATTATGGCCACCCTGAGCTGTTTCCGCTGATTTGACAGCATTATACGGTCAAAAAAGTTAAAATTCACGGGCCACCACCCGTTGATTGGAATTGGCCTACAAGAATGAACAAATCTGAATCTGTGGGCATGGCTTGGCTCGACTTGGATTATGAATCTGGTCTGCTGCGAGCATGTGTCGTACGTGATGACTGGAGACAAAAAAGACGACGACGTTTCGAGGAAAGAGGAGCACGATTCGTACCCATCCTTTCACAATTCACACGCCATTGCCATGTGCCATGGTTTCCTACTTTTCCCTTAATTTTGACACAGGGACAGTCCATTGGTGCTATCATGCATCATCATTGATATCGTCGCCCATGGACCACTGTGTAAATCTTCCAAACATAACTGCGAACGTGTTAATGGGGCTGTAAAGACCACACCATCGATCTTTGAGGCTTGGAAAATTCAGAAGCCAAGATCTTGTCCCCTGCGGCCACTGTCGGGCTCCCTCAGGAAAAGTAATCATTCTGGTCCGATCCATTGTCATTACAAAGAAGACTTAATTAATTAAGGCAATCTCAATCATCAACTTCTTTCCTCTTTCCCGAATTTAAACTATTTTTTTCTTCTCATTATAAATATATACAATATAATAAATTTTTAAGGCTTTTAAATAATTTTATATTTTTTCTTACTTTTTTCTCTTAAATAAATAAAAACAAAACTAGCTATAGGAAGTGCTAGCTCTAAGTTTATTTATTTTTTAAATTAAAGAATTTACATTTAATATATATTTTTAAAAATAGTTTTAAAGATAAATAAACGTATTCAATATGTAGACAACAAAACAAGCTAATAATTATAAAAGTCCAAAGAGCTTGCAACTTACGTGTTGACTAACATATCATACAAATATATACGTACAGCTGAAATCCATTACAATTAAAGAAAGCAAAAGGCCAAAATTTCAAAAGAAATACCACTTTTTAATATGGTACCAACATTTGCTCACTATTTATCCAAAATTTAAAATTATATTATTATTATTATTATTATTATGCTAAAGTCAAATAATCCAATTAATCCGAGCCAAATGACAAAAGTAAAAATTACAGCCTCTCGAAAGATCCGATGGATGAGAAGTATTCACGCACCCTTTGTACTAGCAAAGCTTTTAACCACTCAGATTGCGTTTCAGCCCTTATGTCAGGACTTAGGATTGATATATCACATGTCCCCCTCGCCCAACTACAAGTAATTAATATTAACATCAAGAACAACGTACAACAACATCGAAAACCTTCCTCCAAGGATACAAGACCCATAATCACGTACTATTAAATGATCTTGCAAGAAATCTGAAACTTTTATTTCCAACCCCTTCAAAACGGCCCATTATTATACTAATTATTACAAAATTACTATTATAATAATGCAACATTATCGTTAAACTAATATTATTAAAAATTTTTAATCATAATATTTATCTGCGGAGTCAATAGACTTTTTCCGAACTAATTAGTTAATGAAAATTATTTTGTTAGAGCAATGTTAGATATAATTGGACTTGGGTAATCTTTAGGTAATCGTAGTAACGTGACAGCCTATCAATTCATCTGGAAAGGGAAGAAAAAAAAGAAAAGATCATAGTCGTTCAATCTCTCACGATTTCTTGAAGATATCACGAGTCGGTCGCATAAATATTTATTTATTTTATTATAAGGTTTTGATCATAAACATTTAATGAATATATATATATATATATATATATTTGTAAGCAAAATTAATTTTTATTAATTATGAAATGTTGTAATGGTAAATTAATCCGAGCTCTATCCAACTTAGAAGTTGAGCCTGGATGTACTAAATATTGAACTTTCAGAGTACTGTTATTTGTAACAAGCCACGTACACATGAGGCAGTGTATCATATATAGGATGGACGTACTCCCCAATTGCATTATATATATATATACATATTAAATATTGGTGACCCTTGAAGGGCCATAGCCTTTGCTTGCACGTGAGTCCAAATTAGAACACAGAAAGTTTGATTTTTACCGATTGAGTTAACTATTTAAACCAAAAAATCAAACAATATGGCTCTAGTTCCTATAGTAATTTTGAAATTGAAAGACGGAAACGATAAAAGTTGTTGGGCAGGGCGGCATCCGCGACATCTGTACAAATATCTCAAAAAATATGCATTGATTCAGGTTGACTCCAAGTAATTCTATACAAAGAACAGAGCACTGCACAAATAAAATTATATATATATATGCTTTTTTTTAAAAAAGAAATATATATCCCACTGGCTAGCTTAGTCACCGACAAACACCACCAAATTACACTTTTCAAGCACTGTACTGCCAAACACCAAAATTAGCGAAATAATACAAACAACGTTGCAAAATCAAGCATCATTAATTAGCCGCCCAATAAATACCAACCACACAACCATTTCGGAACACACAACATATAAACAACATTGCAAATTACAGTTTTTATTTAACTGTTGATGCCATCTGTCCCGCTACAATTAAAACCGCATGACGTAGGAATGTTGACACGTGGAAGCCTTAGCTGCTGCCATATCATCCGGTTGAAGAAACTTCCTCCGGAGGCAAGTTCTGTCCTTGTTTTAGGCTAGTCGGTAGTCACACCCAAACAACCACCAAATCGCACTTTTACAAGCACTGTGCTGCCAAACACCAAAATTAATAACGAAATAATACGCATCATTAGTTAGCATCAGCCCTATAAATATCATCAAAAACCTCATAGGAAACACAACAAGTAACCTAAGACCCAAGAACCTCTCCCTCCGTAAAACTAGTTAACACAAAACTGTTTTGCTGAAATGGCAAGTAACAGTGCTGTCACGGTGGCTCTACAGAATGGCCAGCGTCCTTGGACTGACTACCTTCTTGGCCTCCTCCCCTTTGACGTCGCCACACGGCTGCGAGCCGACCGTGAGGCGACAACCTCGGCAGCCACCGACTTCGGAAGAATGGTCAGCGTCATACCGGCGGCGGTGCTCTACCCTCAGTCGCTCGAGGACATCCAATTCCTCATCAAATTCTCGTACAACTCCGCGGTTCCCTTCGGCATAGCGCCGAGGGGCCGCGGCCACTCCACCGATGGCCAGGCCATGGCCCCCGACAACGGCATCGTCGTCAACATGCCATCCTTGAACAGCGCCGGCTCCTCCAGGATCAGGGTTTCGAGGAGTTCGAGATCGGGGCTGTACTATGCCGATGTCGGAGGGGAGCAGCTGTGGATCGACGTGCTGAACGCCACGCTGAAGCATGGCCTTGCCCCCATGTCGTGGACCGACTACTTGTACATCACCGTCGGTGGCACGCTCTCAAACGCCGGCATCAGCGGCCAGACTTTCCGCTATGGCCCGCAGATCTCCAACGTTTTGGAGATGGACGTTATTACTGGTATATATATATACATACACACACACTGACACACACACACACACACATATTGACGACATATACATCGTTTATACTAATAATAGTTTAAACTGTCGGTACCAATAACAATATGTGTAGCCGTGTCGACCGGGTACCAATAACAATACATACACACACACTGACACACACACCGCGTTTGGTTCTTGAATATGCAGGCAAAGGAAAGCTACTGAGGTGTTCTCCTAAAAAAAACTCGGAGCTATTTTATGGAGCCCTTGGAGGGCTGGGTCAGTTTGGTATTATTGCCAGGGCCCAGATTGCCTTAGCCCCAGCGCCGAAGAGGGTACGTATACTCTTATATTGTTCCTCATTATGTATTCGTTTTTTCATTAAATAACATATATTATTGATATATAGCTAGCTAGCAAGCTCATGATCGATGTTTAATTGTTGTGGGCGGGCGTGTGCGCGCAGGTGAAGTGGGTGAGAATGTTGTACGATGATTTCGACGCCTTCACTCAGGACCAAGAGGACCTGATATCAAGGGACGGCCTGGATTACGTTGAAGGGTCCCTGATCATGCACCGCAACCCCATCAACAACTGGAGATCCTCCTTCTTCTCTCTCTCCGACCACCCCCGCATCCAGTCTCTGTTGGCTCAAAACCACATCGTTTACGTCCTAGAAGTCGCCAAATACTATGATTACTGCGTCGATGATGATTTCTCCGCCGCCTATATCAAAGAGGTATATATATATATATATATAGATAGATAGATAGATTTATATTTACGTATTAGCTAGGATGGACTTGGAACTGAAAGCTACGATATTTATTATCACTACTGGTGGTGGTGCTAGCTAGGGCGAGCGCGGAGCTAGCTAGCTACAATATTAATTATGTTAAATGTTTGTCTAATTATTGTTCCCGGGCCCATGGGTACGTATTAATATAAATATAGGAAATGAAGGAAGTGCTGGGAGGATTACAATATGTTCCTGGCTTCAAGTTTGGGAAGGACGTGGAGTTTGTGCAATTTCTGAACAGGGTCAATAAGGGAGAGATGGAGCTGCAGGCTAGAGGGAAGTGGGACGTGCCACATCCGTGGCTCAACCTCTTCGTCCCCAAGTCTCGAATCGCCGACTTCAATTCCGGGGTGTTTAGGGACATCATCCTCCAACAGCAAGAAGCCACTGTGGGGCCGATCCTCGTTTATCCCATGAAGCGTGACAAGTGAGTGATTCTAGTTAATTAGTAGTTACAACATTATTCATGTTAGCGTACGTACACATGTGCTTGTAATTATACGATATGGTATATATTTAGTAATTGGAAGCATTATTAATACATATATATGTATATATCTTTGTGCGATGGTGCGGGCGGCAGGTGGGACCAAAGGATGTCGGCAGCTGTGCCGGATGAAGACATTTTCTACACAGTGGGATTCTTGAACTCGGCGAGGGACGATAACTGGGGAGTGTTGGTGGAACAAAACGCTCAAATACTAAGGTTTTGTGAGGAGACGTGCATGAATATCAAGCAATATCTTCCGCATTACACCGCTAAGGAGGAATGGGCCAACCACTTCGGGTCCAAATGGCAAACATTTCAGGATAGGAAAGCTAGATTCGATCCTAAGATGATCTTATCCCCCGGACAGACCATTTTCAATGCTGCGGATGATGCTGCTTGGTCCTGTTGATGCACTACACCTTTTAGTGATATGTTTCATTATTTTCAAAAAACTCATCAAATCTTAATTATTACAAATGTAACGCTCGTGTATAGATAATTTATTAAATATGTTACGTCTATGTGATTTGTGTGGTTCAATCATTTTCATCCACTGCTGTTTTTTTAATTGCGTTGAAGTGACAAATTGATTTTTATTTTTATTTTTTTATCTTACTTTTGGAGAGAGAGAGTCGAGAGAGAGATAACGATGGATAAAATTTAATTAATTAATTACATGAGTTTTATAATAGTTAATAATAATAATAATAATAATAATAATAATGTACACATCAAAAGTGTCAAAATAACATATACACTATTCTAAAGGGTCAATGAAAGTGAATTTTGAACTATTTAACCATTTTTAAAATTTTTGTTTTTCTTTTTATTCAAACTTTCCTATTAATTTTGAGAAGGTTCATCATATGTCAGAACCTGATCGTCCTTTTCAGCACCCATTTTTTCTACCATCAAACTATATTTGACTGGGTGACTTATGAAAGTGAAAGATCGAATAAAGATGTTCAATGCTTACAAACCATAAGACAGCCATAGTTAATGCAACTTTATATATTTCTCAAATACGGCTTACGATCTGCATGCCCTTACTTCGAAAAGAAACCTACCAATTAAACGAGGGGGCTTTAATGAGCTGCTAAACTGCCTGGCATAAAATAAACACGAAAAACAATTATGAAAATAATAATAAAACTTAACCTACTTATATTAGGAAATACGAATTTTGGATTAAAACAGAACAGGGAGTAAGAATACAAACTACGTGTGGGTTTGGCTAACAAGAAGAAGAGAAGAAGAAATTAAGATACGTCAAATCATGTGCCATAGGTAGCCTATGGTCGGCTAATAATAATGTGATACCTATAGACCTATAGAACGTAAGCTAGACAATGACTCTCAATCCCGATGCGAGGCAAGCTGAAGATGCATTGTTACTCGTGTGCGACGACTAAAATATGTATATATATATATATATATATATATTACTTTTTGTTGTTGTATTATTTGGACCCATAATATTATAATATTTTTTATTTTTTTATTTAATATTAAAAAATATATTCTTTTTCTACCAAATAGAAATTATTTTTATATTATAATTTAACAGGAATTCTAATAAAATACAAAAACTAAAACTCTTATTAAACATATCCAAAAAGTTATTCTTTTTAAAATTAATAATAACTATATAACTAAAATTAATGAAAGATTTTTTTCTCTTCTTATAGCTAATTACAATATATATTGTAATTTAGGGCTTATTGGTTTGTTATTATATTACGATTCACATACGGTATCTGAATATTCAGATTTAAATTTCAAATCATAACTCAATATTATGTATATCATAATAAATTAATTTAATTTGATATATAATAATTTTATTATATCAAAAATTCTTATATCCTCACATCATAATTTTTTTTAGAGATTATATTCAGTTTAATGACTCGTTTCATGAAAAGAAAAAACACCTACTACAGTACGGAGAATCATCTTAATTCTTAAAGAACAAACCACCATTTAATTTCAAGGAGTATTTTCTGGCAGTTAATAAGTTGTTAACCACAATTTCAGTATTAAGTGTTAAACACGACAGTAATGGCCCAAAAATACATTACTAGTTTAGAATAAAAGCGTTGACTGAGATTACATGTCAACGTTTGTTGAGCTTTACAGCCGAGGTTGCAACCTCGAAAATCACGGGGGGGCTTTCTTCGCTCCTCCCCACAAAAGCTTTTTTGTGTAGAGAACCCCAACACCACATCACGTGCGATCCATCGGGAACCAACCGACCTCTCCATCATTTGATTCATTCCTTCGTACATTTCACTTTTTATTCTCCATTTAAAAAAAAAAACCAAATCCGCGTATTTACACGTGCACCTGAGATTCAGATCATGAGAGGGGTAGGACAGCCTATTATTATTATTATGATTAATTTTCAATTCTTTAATATTCTATCAATTTCCTTTTGGATATTTATTAATTATTGTTTTGCAATACTTGATCCGGTCAAACATTTAGAAAGGGTCAGCAAAATATTATTTCAGTTATTTAAACACTCATCAACTGTTTACAGTCAAATTGTTCTACTATCATTTCAATTTGTGGAATAATTACATATATTAATATTAACATTGTGGCTCACAACCTTACACGTTAATTTACTCAAAAAGGAATTGTAACTTTTGAAATGCTTGAGGTAAACTCACGAAAGATTCAACATTTAGAAAGAATATATTAACTAATAAAATACCAAAAAAAATGTGTAAGTTGTTACATAGTAATTGATTTTTTGAAGTACTTAAACACACATCAACTGTGATGATCAAAATTTCATACTAATCATTTGACAGAATTATTATTATTATGATTATTATGATTATTATTTCATGTATACTTGAAATCACATCTTTAAAACATGTGGTCACATATCAATGATATCATACACTTGCTTCCTCTTTATTAAGGATCTTGATTTTTGCTCTTGTTTCAACGTGGAACAATTATCCCATATACGTAGCAATTACCGGAACAATATATAATATTAAATGAAACAACAAATTGTAACACTGAATGCATGTTTTTCATTATTATTGAAGTCAGCATCCGGGACTGTAATGCATGTTTTCAATAGCAAGTTTACTATGATCACGCGCACGTTTTCTTCAATTATTTAATTTCAGACTTATTTGTTAGCGGATAAAACATAAATTGAAAACAGTTGGCCCTCGCGCTCAAAATTAACATGTTTGACGTGGCCTTGAGGGTGAAAAATAATTTTTTGCTGCGGTGCATGAAAATGTGGGATCCGTGATATAAAAAACTCACATTTAGATTCTTGAGGGATATGTTTGGTGTTATTTTTAATTTTTAATAATTAGTTTTAAAATTATATTTGAAAAGTATTTTTTGATAAATTAAATAAATTTTTTTGTTTGAAAATAATTTTTTATTAAAATATTGAGGGGAACATGTCAAATGTGTTTTTTTCTTACATTTAAAAATAACTTATTTTGAAAAATAAAATAAAAACATATGCCAAACAATAAAAATAGGACACAAAATTAGCCTACTTACTCGGGGTGTATATGAATCGAATGAGATCGGATGAAGGACTAAATTATTAACTAACCCGTCATTAATGAATGATATAATTTTTTAATTTTTCAATCGACCCATCAACCTCAATAATCGATAGATTTATTAATTTTTTGGCAGGTATTAACCAACGGGTATGACGAGTTGAGCAAGTGTCAACGTCATTTAATGGTATTTAATTAAACGACATATATTAAAATAATTAAAAAGTATAAAATATAAAATAATATATTAAAAGACATACGAGAATTCTGGACCGCAACATCACAAACTCACAATCATAAGTGTCATGCTGCATAATTCTCACCCGCTAACCAACACAATCCACCATAAAATAAAAATTTCAACCGACTCACTTATTTAAATAATTTTTATTCACGGATAACGAATAAGTTTACGTTGAATCAACCTGATAAAGCAAATTGTGCGAATAAATACACACCCCTATAACTTACATATCATAATTTGTAGCTTCACTTATTAGCATAACTTTCTCACATATACACATAATTTTAATAGGCATCTTAATTATATCCATTTAACCTATGAGGAATCCTATGTTATAAGATACTAATCATAAATAAGTTTAAGATTTCTAACTAAACCCCCCACTTTTGCTCATTTGACATCCTATTCAAGCATTGTTACGGCATGTTGCTTCTAAGCAATGATTGATTAACCCTTACCCATTTATTCCTAGATATATAAACACTATTATACAACTATATTTCTACACTTTTACATTGCTTTTCCTATTATCAGATTATGCAGCCACAAGACAATGCAGGTGCATGCCTTGTTGAAGCAAGACCACAGTTTTGGAATGATTGTGTTTCAGTTATAATGGGAAGTGTTTTAAATAAGAGGCCAAAAAAATATGGATTTACCAAAACAGGCATTGCAAAAAAAAGTGTTAGATTAAATTGATATGGACATATAACAGAAAAGTTAGTGGAATGGCACTGTTTTGGCGTCATTTCAAATGAAAAAAAGAAAAAGAAAAGAAGATGGTGCCGTTTTTTGCAAGAAGGTGCAGCTGCCCCCTCTCAACCCAAACCCGCCCCGCCCCTCCCAGTCCACATCTCTATATATAAACACTCATGAAAATATCTTTGTATTTACATAAAGTGTTTTTACTGATTTTTTTAAGAAAAAAAACAAATTTAATCTTTTCACAAGAATAAAAGTACTTCGGGAAAAAAAAAACTTTTTGCTACGAAACTAAACATTTCAAATATCTTTTTTTAAGCAAGAAAATAAATTGGGCTAAGCAATCCCAAAAGTTTCAACGGGAAAAACAATTTGCTTCATTCTAATCAATAAGGATTAGTCGCATGCATAACAAGCCCTACACAACCCAAAAATCACCTTGCAAAGCTAATGTGAACTTTACTGAACCTTCAATCTAGAATTTGAAACTCAATGCTGGCCACGGCTTCTGCTAATAGAATGCAGCTCAAGTAACTTTTTGCCAGGATTCTGATGATCATCCTGTTGCAAAACAAGAAGTCCACATCAGCCAGATAAAAAGCGAAGGCAAAATCCAACATTGCCAAGAATCAAAGAACTGAAAAAAGGATTGTCATAGAACAAATAATGGTAAAGAAATCAAGACACCCATTCATCGAACAGCCATCAATAAACATATGTTTCCATCAAACACTACAATTTATGAACTGTACAACCAAGTTTTCAATAAACACAATTTTTTTGGTTTGGTACTAGAAATCCATGATTTCATCACTCCAGTCATGCGTAGCAAGAAATAATAAATATATGTTTAGTCTGTCAGGTGTCCATGATTTACTCTGTCAGGTGGTCGCTCAAATCCTTGTTTAATAAAATATATGTTTAGTCTTCATGGACATTAAAATAAACATTAGGCATAAATATGTAAGAATAACATGGTACACAAGTTATTTCATGCTATAATTTTGATCGGTTGAAAATCTTGATATAAATACGAGGGTGAATTTAGTAATAGCAGTTAGGACCAATCCATCAACAAATATTATAATTTGAAGTCATATCAGTAAGCAATAGATAAATTTTAACCAGGAAGAATACACTAATACCGAAACAGATATTTGATACATCTTAACGAGGGTGCGTTTTTTCCCACTGAAATATATAGTTATTAGCTTAAACCTTGTTATTATGATACATTTTCACTCATTATAATTTAATTGCAAGTTTAAAAAAGAGAGCTAATGAGAGGACTCTCCAAAGAAAAGAAATGAGCCATTGATATTAAAACAGCATAACTTTTGATTTAGGAGTTACAGGATCCATATCATACTAGGGCTTACAAAAATCTACAGGATGAGCTAATGGAAAGCTTTGGCTGCAAAGAAAATAGGTTCTGTGCATTTTTCAAGAAGTAACACGACCTAATCACTTATCAGACAAGGTTGTGTCAACTCAGCAACACGCTATTTAATTGATTTTTAGAAGATTTTGAGGGGGATTCACAAAAGGCTTCATTCAGGGGCGACTTAGGGGAACCTTAGGGAGCCAAACGGGGAATTTCGCTGGGGTGTGGAAGCTGTTCTTTGATGAATCAGAGAAAGAGATTGGAAAACGCCCATCTTTCTAGTTTTTCTTCTCTTTAAATTATTTTACTTTACTTGAACCATAGCTTATTGGGCTTAATTATGGGCATGTAATTCTATACTTTGGATTTTGAATCAACTTTAGTGTATGAATTAATTTATATTAAAAAGGATGTACATGGTGCCAAAGCTCCCACACCTAAGGATCTGGAAAAGGGAAATATCTAGAAAGCCTTCTGCTTGACCTGTGACCATCGGCGCAAAATGAACCAACTCCTCCAATGTGCTAGGCCCGCCCATCATTTAATTTATATCAAATGATTGAATTTCTTTATTGTGTTTCTTTTAGTTATCAATATGTTAATGTTGATTATGATTTCTTGGAATTGTATTGATCACCCAATTTTCATGACCTAGAATTGCATACATTATATCTAACGAAGAAGTAGTCTAATTTAAAAAATCAAATTAACAAGACTAGAGATTCCAAATCATGAAAGTAATTTGCCTGGATAAATAATTTCGTGCATGCATGATAAATCAAACTTAATATTTCATGACCACAAAGACTTGAAACTGATTTCAACATTCGTGTTATGACTACTAAAGGGCATAGCTTATAGAATTGGGAATCAGGTTCTTCAAAGAGAGAAAATATCAAATAGGAATAGAATTGATATTTTCACTTTGCTATAGTAATTTATTATTAATTAAATTAATTGCAGGCATTGAATAGCATATCAACAATCATGGAGTAAATTTTGACTGTTAAACTTTCAATTGGTCAAAGTGCAATCTAGCTAGTGCAGAAAGGAGCAGTGCACTAGCACTAGATACATCATCATAATCTACATCATGGTTTGACTCATATTATGATATTATTTAAACAACAAGATTTTGTGGGTGTTTGATTCCATTCAACCAAATGTTCATAAACAAATATTGGTTTTACAAATTGTTCTCCTTTTGACATGCTATGAGTTGTCTAGGAAACGAACAGGACCACGGGAAAGAGGGAAGATGCATTTGCAAAACTAGGGTTTTGACTAAGATTTAATTACCCAAATACTTGAATTATTTTCTCATATTTCCAACAAATACTATTTCTGAATTTTTAATGAAAAAATATATATATCAATAAACATTTTTATTGAAAAGGTCACGACTATTATTATTATTAGTTAATTATATTTTATTTAAAAGATCATTATTACTATAGCTATTATTTATTATTATTTATTATTATTATTATTAGTTACCAATTTTGACATAACCTTTATTAAAAATATAAGTCTGATAATAAATATTACTATTTTTATTAGTTGCTGACTACACTAATATAACATTTTATCAAAAAATACATGTAACAATGTTATTTTAAAATTTATTATCACTAACAAATATTATTATTACTAATCACTATTTACATTTATATAGCATTACTTTAAAAATGATATTAGTACTATTACTAGTTAATTGATATACAAAGAACTTGTTTAAAGCAATTGATGACAAATATTCAAAGCGCATTATTTTTTGTAATTATTATTACTATTTTTTATATTCACATCACTTTTAAAGTTTAAATTATAATCTTAAAATGTTTGTCTATACCAGAATACAGTTTTGAGACAAAATGTTGTTTTGGCCATGGATGCCACACGCATTATAAACAAAACTTAGTTTTGAAAATAAATCATGATTAGAAAATTAGTTTGAACTCAATTTTGACATCAAAACTAAATACATCCTAAATAATCTAGGCGCATTAAACTTATACTTTTTGTCCTAGTATGCATACAAGAAAACTAAATTGGGATGGTCTTGTTTATCCTCTCATTTAAATAGATACCTGAGAAGCATGTGGATTTTCAGAACACATAAAATTAGGACACATGAAAAATGAGATGATGAAAGAATAAAAGCATTGATTATAGCTAGAGAACAGTTAACCTTATGCAAAGATGCCGCTGACTCTGATGGTAGTGTTTGACTTGGGAAATTTCCCAAAGTACCTAAGGCATCTAATGCATCTAGTAATAGTTGCCACCCACAAAGTGCAATTCCAGCCACGTTGGCACTGGACTCAGGGCTGTTAGAACCAGCAGCAGCAGCTACATTACCATTCACCCAAGGGCAGCATATGTTGTGATGTTTTATCGGATCAAATTCACTAGCTTCTTCATAATTGCTTTCCCCTTTTGAAGGACCTGTACAATTAAATGAGGTCGAAAAAAGAAAAAGAAAAAAAAAGGTTAACAAATAAAAATTGTAAAAATAGTGATGAAAAGTTAAGGATTATATAAATGAGCAGTGACCTACAAAACTTCATGAGAGGGCAATCACAACAATGGAATACCAAAATACCGGGCGGGTGCACTGATTCACAGTGTATGGAGAATTTCAAATAACAAATTTTATTTTATCCATCTAAATTGCAAGGCATAAGTTATATTGGCATTTGTCTTCCTGGTCAATGCCAACATACAGAAAAGGCAATAAGAATCATGGGCACATGCTCTCAGTATTCAGAAACAGTGAGAAGATGATAGCGGAAGAGGTTTGAACAGACATCAATTTTAATGCTTAGTCTAACCCAACAGAATTCATTGAACACTGAGGATCTGTTTTTAGAGAAGCCATTAAAAGGTCATTCATGCAAACACAAGTGTGCAGTGAAGCCACTTTAACACTGGGAGAAACATAAAAGAAAGAGGAACAGTTAATTTAGCAGGAATTTTAAATCTGCTTTGCATGAAAGAAATGCAGACAACTTCATCCAAAGTTTTTTAAACTAATATGAACAAAAGTTAAAAACCCAACTTACACCCGTCAATAGATCCTAGAGTATAAAATTAAAGCAATGCTTTGTACAAGATTTGGTAGTAAGGCTGGTTAGTTTGGTTTGGCTCTGAACAAGATCATAAAATGTGAAAATGAAGAATCTATACATACATACATACATATCAAAACTGCTCGTAAACAATATCACAGAGATATCTCTTCAAACGGGACAAATACAGAAAGGATTTCAGAGGTATAAAAGCAATAAACGAAGCAGACAGATTTAGCAATACCATTTGCAGCAACACAGTCCAAGTACACAAAATCTTTTACAGGCATTGTTGTTCCGACCCCTGTCACCTCTTTGGATGTTGCATAACCAGAGTGGACAATAGCATTAAATGAAGCAGAAGGATGCTCCGTATTCCCTTGTGCAAGCTTGTGAGTTTCACTTATTTTCTCACCACTTTCAAATGATTCAGCCTTCGTGGATCCATCAACTTTTGAGCCACTATCAGGCCTTCCTGTAGATAGAAACATACCCTGGCTATCAGCATGAGGATCCTCCCTATTTAATATCTCGGGTATAATCTCGTCCATAAGCCCTGGACCAGGGACTGAATCACCCATCTGACCCTGATTTTCAATATCATCAAGCTTTGGTCCCAGATCACCAACACTGTCTGCTCTGATGGCAGAAACACCAGTCCCATGAATTTCAGCTTCATGACTAGCGCACATTCCAACACTCCCTCCACTGAATCCAAAACTAAACCCTTCCCTTCGTCTAGGATCAACAGCTTCTGCATTGGAGTTTTCTTCACCATCATTTGTGCTGCTCACACCCATCTCACCAGGAGCTACTCCAGCAATTGGTTGGAGACAGACGCTCTGCTGTACTTGATTACTGTAATTTAATTCCGATGTCTCATTCATGTCCATGTTACCATACATGCTAGAAGAGGGAAAATGTATATCATCAACATCCCCGGGATTATTTTCAACACTGTCCTGGGAGATATCATCACCACCATTACAAAGTGTATCCATTGCAATAACAGATGATGCATGCAATGAATCTCTGGTAGAGGCACCGCCTATATTCTGCTCACTTTCTTGACGATATGAAGCAATTTTGTTGGCATCTGCGTAAATTTCAAGACCCTTAGAATAGCTAGGGCCTGCGGCAGATGAATCTTTCAGATACGATGAATATGTATCCAACATATCCGAGTCACGTATGCGTTTTGAAGGTCCAGCTGAGCATTGTCTTTCATCCGGCACTTCATCATTATCCCTATCAATGACAACTCCTTCAATGCTATCAACCTGCTGCATCAGCAACTGGGTCCTCTCATCTGAACTGCCGCCGATTTCCAAGCTACGTTTACGAGAACTAGGGCCTCGTGATTCATATGAAGCTACACGACCGCCAACTTCACTACCTGAAGCTTGTCCAATCATCAGATCTCTTACAATATAAGCATCATGAAAATTACCAGATGTTGCAGTTCTGCCCAACTGAAGAGAAGATGAGCCACCAGCCCCTATAAGGTTTAAATCAACCTCTCCATTAGGCAAAGATCTTCTCTCACTGGTTGTTGCAACTTCATCACGGTCTTCAAGCTGTTCTTTCTCTGTGTCATCAGCCCACCCATCAATTCCACTAGCTGCACTAGCACCACGAGTCAATGCAATCCTTTTGCTTGTATCAGGAATGTCAATATTGGTGGACGCAATACGAGAAGGTTGAGGAACAGTGAGGAAATCCAATATTTTAACAGTAGCACCACATAGACTGCAATCCAACAATGGTGACCTCATTTCATCTCTTGACTCCCCAACAAAAGTTTTCTGCTTTATGCCTTTTTTGCCTGAAGCAGAGAATCCATTTTTGCTAGGTCCAGGATCATGCAAAATATTACCTTGAGCCGAAGTAGGGCAAAAGGAACATCCATTTCTTGCCGACAGAGCAGAATGCTCTTCGCAATCTTGAACATTTGGAAGCCATCTTGCCTCCCATCCACACAAGCTTATTAGCTTCTGGGCCTGCCAGGGAAAATATGACATGGAGAAAGCGTTTTCAATATGAAAAAGTACGCAAGCACAAAATAATGAATTGATGAGTTAATTATTTGAAAGAAAATAGAAATATGAACAGCTTACCTGAGAGTATAAGCACACGGAATTATCACGTGAGTGCTCAACATCTGGTGCACTTTCAGTTCTAAAATCTAATTCTCTATAAATGAAATGTGGTGGTTGAGAAAGAAAACGTTCGAGCTGTACACCCTGAGCAGCACGCATCTTCTCAACCGCAGATGCAGGTACAACTGGAAGGGACTGGAACTGCAAAAGCCCATCGCATCTATCCTTGTATCCCCCAACAAGGGCAGTCTGAGGAGCAGGAGGAAACTGCACCAAACTCTCAGGGCAGCTGTTTCCCCTCCAAGGACACTTCATCTTGTGCCCAGTATCCAGCTGATTCGCAAAGGCTTCACCAGCATTTTCAACTTCATTTAGAGGGTAAAGAGATTAATATTGGCAACAGGTAAACGAATAAAGTTCTGAGGGTAAAAAGAAAAGATTTTACCATTGATTTACAAAAGACAAACAGAACTATGAATAAATATGTATAAAAATATTTAAAATAATTACTACCGCCCCTTGTAATGAGAATTGAGTCTCCTGATATCATTCTTAAGCTGGGTTGTAAAAGAAAAATAAGGATATGTTGGTTATGATGTTTTCTGTTTTCGTTTATAAATGTAATAGTTAATTTGAGATACAGAAAAAAACTGAAAATAAAAAAAATCATTTCAGGAATACTCTAAATTGAAAATACCTTTGTTATTTTTAGTTATAAATTTTTTTATCCAAAAACAGCCATCACTTTTTAAAAACGAAAACAAAAAATACTTTAACCGAACATGATCTAAGGATTTATGAAAGTACTAACATACAAGCATACATCACAGAAACTCACCTTCAGCAGACGTCCAAGTGGGACACCGAACAAAACTAAGGCAAGCATTGCATGCTTCACATGCAATTTTATCAACATCAACATTTATCCAACCTCTTTGAGCACAAGCAAGAGAACTAGCAACCTGAAGTGATTACAAACAAGCAACTGAGACTTTGATACTTGGGCCATTACACTCGGTGAAAAGAAATGTTGAATTGATGACCAAAAACGTTTAAATATTATAACTTTTTTTTTTATAAGTAAGAAATACAAGCATAAATGTTTAATTCTTCGAGCGTATCTTGAGTATGTGTTCCAAGGAACATGAAATGAAGCTCAAAGCATAGTATAGCTTAGATATTTAAGTATCAAACCACCAAATACCAAGTAGACTAGTCACTGGATGACTGGAATGAACAGTCCAGGCTCATGCAGAAATTCCTTTAATATAACATCTAAGGAGCAATTGACTACATTTAGTACAAAGTCAATTCTGGTTTTATATGGATATGTATATTGTTAGAAAACTGGTTAGACCAAGAAATACAAGTGCTGTGTGAGGACTATTAGTTTCAAGACAATGACAAACAATTAATTTGATCTTTTTACGACAAATAAAATAACAGGAAGCACTAGGTAGTTTTCCCCTACATTAATATAATCCTTCTTTGTTTATTAAAAAAATAAACAAATAGTCTGGGACTAAGTAGAAAGATAGAATGGTGTTGGGACCACCAAATTGCAGTTTCTAACCTTTGGTTTCCCCGACCAGTTGAAAGGCTTAAAAGTTGATAAGCGCCTCAACAGGTCCTCTCGTGCCCATGGCCTACATGAAGCTTGAGATGATTCAAAAGCAGAATCCCCTGCGATGGTGCTAAGGGACATCCAAGGTTGCTGTGAACCAACATAGGAGACAGAAGCAACTATGGAAACATGCCCATAACTGGAACCATCTACATTGCGTGCATTTGTTGGGAAGGCAGGTGAGGATGCGCCAACAGAACTGATAATAAGACAGTTATGGAAAATTACAACAATTAGTTAGCGTAGTTCCAAACATGTTAAGAAATGAGACCTCTTTAATTAACACAGGAAAAATTAAATTAAAAAAAAAAATTCAACCAAGCTATCACCACAATTTGAGTACTGAACCATAGCCCCAGGTCAGGATTCTAGGGTAACTTAACGTATAAAATAAATGTGAACCATAAATGCATGGCATGCATCTCAACAATTCCTTCATGAAGTGGGAGAAATCTAAGGTAATCAGAGGGGAAGTCTTATTTATTTTTTGAGACAATAATAACCCCCATTAAATATTCTAATTTACTCAACATAATTCAAAACTCATAACCAGTACCAAAAAAGAAATCAAACACTCAACAGCCAGGACCATTGCAATCCAGATGGACGCAAATTTCAACTCAAGGCCTGTTGCAGCCATATCCATGGTCTTCATGCAATGGACTCCTTCACTCCTCACCTCAAGAGGCTTTATCTCCCTCAGCCCTCCCTGCAGCTATTTGCAGCAATATTAGTCTTCGAGAAACTGTGATCATGTCCTCCCAACCTTGGCAACAACTCCAATCCCAATGGAGGAGCCATCTCTCCATGCTTCCTCTTGTCTTCCTCAGCAGTCATTGACCAATTGGTCCACAAGTTTAGCACCATTGAACCCTAATGGAGCTCCTTTCCTCACTTGAAGACCACAGCCCTCATTTTGTTCAACTCTAAGTCAATTGCTGACACTCATCTATTTGTTAGGGTTCATTCAGGCAATTTCCATCGAAATTGTGTATTAAGGTTACATTTTTCTTTGTTTATGGATTAGGGAATTGAGGGGATGGTGGCAGGGCCCCTATAGCATGCAATTGGCCTGGGCATCCGCAATGGGGGATAGACTATAGGGTTCAAAAATTAAAAATGTCCATATTTGAATGGGAAGATGTACATGGATGGTTGTATCGGGTAGAATACTATTTCACCCATAATGATCTCTCATATGGGAAAAAGTTGGACAGGAGTTTGCTTGGAGGACGCGGCACTAGCATGGCTCCAGTGGCGCAAACAACAACAACCGTCAAGGGCATCAAGGAACTTCAAGGATCAACTACTAGCACGATTTAGAGCCACCCAAGTGAGGGAACATATATGGGCAGTTTGTAACTCTAACCTAAGACCGAACGGTGAGGAAGTACAGAGAGAAGTTTGAAATGTTAACGGGGCGCCTAGAGGAGATTTTCCAAGTAGTATTCGAAGGCACCTTTATGAAAGGGTTGAGGCCGGATATATGGGCATTCCTCCATCCGCTATGCATGTGAGAAATCGAGGAGACAATGAAATTGACACAAATGAACGAGGATAAAAAAACGGTGAGGCCGGGCCACAAGACTAATTCAATGGGTCTTCACTTCATCTTAACCTACCAACAAGGGAGAGCGAACTCAAATGTCAGGGTACCAATAAGATACCCTAAAGGAGAGTGACAGTGGGGCATGCCCCAGGGGAATGTTCAAACACCTCATTGAGACCAAGGTTTAAGACAAAAGGGTCAAGGGACTATATTTCCGATGTGATGAAAAGTTTTCTCTGAGGCACTATTGTAAGGACCTCACACTACAAGTCTTGATGGTGTGTAATGAGGAAGGTAGTAGGGAAAACATTGAGGTGGATGGCGCATGAGAGTGGTGTTGATATGGCAGTGCGATTAAGCAACTTGAGAACCATTTGATGTGATTCACAAACAATTCCCTTCATTCCCTTGTGGACAAGGTGACTTCGGGGGAGAAGTAATGTTAAGCCCAAGCTCATGCAAACTTATGTTTTGCCCAGGACAAAAAGGTAGGTTTGTCTTTTTAATTGGAGTTAAGGGTTTTGGTATAAATGGGGCATAGGGGTTTTATTGAGAGGGGTAGATAGCTACATCTCAAATGGCAGACCAAATGTCTTTATATTTCATATTTCTTGTCAATAAAACAGCCCTATTGTCTTGGTTCTTATCATAATGTTGTTAGTGCTTGTCGTTATGGTGATGGCACTACTCCCGTTTATGATAACCTGCAATGGCAGTTCCCTATCGCCATCTCTCTTGTCAAGTCCCAAAACATGCACAATATTTTCTATAAACATACTCCAATATCATGAAATTATCTGGAATAACAATTATATTAGGCACATCAGGTTCCTTTAGTGCATGTCATTCACCCATAATTAATGAAATTAAGTTGACTCCACCAACTTGTTGGTGTGTTTGCATGAGGTTATGGGAAATCAGTAGTTGATTTAAAAATTAACCCTCTACGTGTGCAAGCCGTCCAATGCATGGGATTCTCCTCCCTTACAACAACTCTCTTTCCCACAATCTCATCTCCTTGTTAACCAACTCTTCGACGCTCAATGTCCAAAGGCTTTTTAATCTTCTCATTTCTTCCCATCCCTCCCTCTCTCTTCCTACTCCTCTTGCACATGACGACCGAAACATCGTAGTTCACCACTACCAGATGCCACCACCATTGCTTTAGGCAGCAGTTTCCACTACAGTTGTATGAGAGCTGAAGGATGGTAGAAGCAGAGGTCATATAAGGTTGGGGTGAGTGACTGTAGTGGTGGTTGGAGGAACCAACGAAGTAACAACAATGGTAGTTGCGGTAGAATGGTGAGATAGGTTGATGTTGTGTAGATGAGGTGTGTTGGAATCGTGTTTGGGAATCAGTAACGAGAGACCACGAAGCACCTCCACTAGTGGGGTACTAGTGATTAGAGGGCTAGAAGGTTGTTATGGTGGATGAGTGGCGGCCATGGTGGTGATGCAACGGTCAAATGGTAGCTACCAGAGGTGATGTGGATTGGGGCATGGGATGCAACACCGGAGGTGCAAAGGCCTATTGCGAGCAACGGAAAGTGTGGTGTGAAGATAGGAGAGGTGAAAACCTACAAAGCATCCATACAAGTGAAAGGACTTGATCTTATAAGGGCATGTGGGTTTTGCATTTTTCAAGAGTTGATGACTTGGGCACAACACAACACAACTAGAAACTAAATTACATTAATATATTTTATTCAAAAGTTGAATATGTATATTAATATACTTTAAACAATAAAAAAATCAACCTAAAATATTTTAAAAAATAAATTTATCCCAACTCTCAATAATAAAAAAACATAATTTAAGTAACATTTATAATCATAATAAAATATTTTATTTCATCCCATACATATGAGATTAAAAAAATACATTAAAACTTAGTGACAAATGACAATAATAAACTTTTATTTGATATGGATCCAATAAAAAATATTTGCGTTTTTATTTAAATAATACTAGCAACAAGTAGTAGCAATTAATAAACATGTGATAGACCAGGTAATTATTCCCCAAAAGTTTTAGTCAAGTCACATATGAATCCCTAAGAGTACTAGTTGTGTCCAAGCCGAGTCACATGCCGTTTTTTTTTTGGGCTCCGGCATTGTCCCAATTGCATCCATGTCCTACATGTATGAGAGTTCACCATTCCTCAACATGTCTGTGCTTCACAAGTGATAGGGATGACTGAGCAGATAATAGATGGATGAGTGGAGCATTTAGAGAAATGATGATGGGTGGGGATGTAGCTGCATTTTCCAGGCAGTGGGTTATGGATACTGCCAGCAGCCCTGTGATGTAGGTAAGAGCCGGCATTCAGATGGAAACTGGGCATGGAGGAGTTGCAATGAAAGGAAATGGGAGTGAGGGAGAAAGCTGCAGTGAGGAGAGAGACTCCCATGCATGGAACAATAGTGATGATGCCAAACGGCACAAAACTAAACATTTTAGATCTGATAATGGTTTAAACTATATCATTTTACTAAGTTATTTTTTTATTTTATCATATCCAACCAAACAATTTATCAAAAAGATATGGTTTTAGGATACTAAAAAACGTAATTATCTCTTGTGCCACACAATACTAGATTTTCTCTTTTTACTGTGTAAAAAGTACAGGTTTACAACATTGTATTACCCAATAATGTTTTTTTAAATACCATAATTACCCTTTAAATTATATTGTTTATTAAAATTTGTATTTTATTGTAATTTCACTTTGAACCATAAATTTAATGTATTGTTAAATATGTTCTTACACGTCATTTATTTCAAAAGAAAACTTTGAGTATATGCAATTTTACATTAAAGTAATAAATTAATATAAAAATTTATAATAGATCATTTAAATAGTAAATAAATATTACATAAATTAATTTAAATAATATTAAATATCTAATAGTACTTTTATCGAATCATTCTTAATAAATTAAATTTGCATAATTTTTTTATTCACAAATAAAAATAAAATGTATATATTAGAATGGGCTATTTTATATATTGTTTAAAAATTTAAGAATAATTTTAAAGAATTCTTCAGTGCATTTACATTACTATATCTATATAAATAAAAACATTTGTGACATTAATTAGCATAAAAATAATTTAATGATTACTTAAAAAATGGTAGAATATTATTATTATTCATGGTTAAAAAGTAATGAATATATTTTTATCAATTTAAAATAAATTATATAATAAAATCAACTAACGAAATACATAGTAAATCAAGTAGTCTATACTAATCCATATACTTTCTAAACTAGCAGATATGACTTATGAGCTTAGAATTACCTAATTTACAACCCAACTTGCTATCAATTTAATATACAAAATGGCAAACAGAAAACGTTTTGTCTGTGAAATGACCAATGACCATTATTACATCTGAGAAATGCTATTAATGTATGGGAAATGACTAAACCTTTTGTCCATCATAAGTCACTTTTACCTTTCTCTTTTTTACTAAACGCTATATGGGCGAAAATACTTTTCCAAGAAAATAATCTGAGTCCAACGTAGTAGGCCAAACTGTGTTGGCGCCAAACGACATTCTAGGAGTCCCTCAACAAACAATTCAGTCTTAGGGTTAAACTACGACGTCAATGGATCAAATTGCCCCTTTCTTTGTTCAAATTAAGGTAAGATTAGACGCGGGTATGTACTGTCACAATTGACCCCATATAGTTTTTGAAAGGTTTTCATTACGCATTCCACAAAGCCTTCTAAGGAGACAAACAGGGCTCGCGGGTGACAAATCTAGCTACCAAGAACAAAAGAAACCCCCATACAAAAACAGAGGAGGAGGGATAGAAATAGAATCAGCAAACTGTATACAATCCAAACCCTAAAATTGACATTTCAGTCCAAGCCCTGAGAGAGAGAGAGAGAGAGAGAGAGAGAGAGAGAGAGAGAGAGAGAGAGAAGGAGTCGTACCTGACAGTGTGAGTGGCGGTGGTTGGACCGCCGGAGCTAACCACCTCCTCACGCATTGCCCGACGGGGACAGAGGCGACAGACAAGGAAGACCGGGACTCCGGAGAGGAAACTTTGGGAAATCGCGAAATGGGAGATCTGGCGGAGCGCTCCGCCTAATGAGAGCGCGTGATTTATATACCGACTACGCGCTCTGCAACTGTGAGGCGCGTGATTTACACTCCAGTCCTCCGTTTATTTCGGGTATTTACTTTTCATGGGGAATGAATTAGTTATCACCAACCAGTCCCCCCGGTTTCAAGAATTTATCAACTCAGACCATAGTATTTTGTTTTTGTTTCAATCATGCCCTCCAGCTTTATGAACTTGCTACAATTGGCCTCCATCCGGTAGAGGGCAGATCTCGGCGGTCGTCCTCCGATGCCGGCGACATAAATCCACTGTCTGTGGGTCGTCACCATTTCCATGGCGCTGTCGGATTTTCCTCTGAACCTCTCCGCAGCTTTATCTTCGTTCACCCACTTCTCTTCTTCTCCCTTTTCCTCGTCGCCTTCTTTCTACTTCTTCGTTATCCAACCTCCGACCCAGCATCCGACCACTCTCAGAACCCTCAAAACCAAACCGAAACCTCGTTGCTGCTACCAGTCGGCCCAACCTCGATCACAAACCCAGCACCCCCAAACAGACAAGGTGACCTGCGACGGCACAAAGAAGAAGGTGAAGCACAGGCCAAGTTTCTTGGAGCAGGTCCGGGATAAATGGTCCTACAGAATCGCCTCTCCGAGGGAGAAGTTTTCATGGCAAATTGAGGAACAGAAACAGGAACAGGAACAGGAACAGAAGCGAGACCATGAAAAGGTCGACTTGGAACAACCCCAGAAGGTGGTTGCCGCCCCCGAGCGCGAGAGTGACGATAAGAAAACCTCACCGAGTGAGCCACCCAACATTTCCGTTGGGAATCGCTCGTTTTCGCTTCCTTGGGTCCATGTTGGTAAATTCAAACAACTCACGTCGGATTCTCACATTGTAAATACCCCACAAAGGATCCAGAAAAGCGACGATGCTGGTCAAGTGTTGGAAAATAATGGGGGCGCGAATAATGCCCAGGGCCTGTTCGATGAAAGTTCCAACAGAGTTGGGAGGGGATTCGATGAAACCGAAAGGGCCTATGAAGAGATCAAAACTGTAACGAACCCAAATGAGCACTCTGAACAAACGCAAGTCTCGCTTGTTGGGGATGTCAAGGACAGCTTCGACAATTCGCGTGATGATGGCAGTGTTTCAACTGGGTTGCCGTGGAAGAAGGAGAGAGATTTGGGTTCGTTGGCGGGAGGGGACAATCAAAGAAGGGAGAGGAACGATAACACCAAGGTAGCTGAGAGTGTAATTCCCGAACAAACCCAGAAGGTGGTTGCTGCTCCCGAGCCGGAGAGTGATGATAACAGCTCGTCACCGAGTGAGCCACCAAACATTTCTATTGGGAATCGCTCGTTTTCGCCTCCCTGGGTCCATTTAGGTAAATCCAGACCTTCCGCGTTCGATTCTGACGTTGTAATTCCCAAAAACAGGAGCCAGAAAGGAGACGACGTTGGTCGAGTGTCGGCAAATAATGCCGGGGACAGGTTTGATGTAAGGTCCAATAGAGTTGAGAGGGGATTTGATGAAAATGCCAGAGCTAATGAACAGATTGAAACTGTAACGAACCCAAATGGACGCTTAGAACAAACGCACGTCTCACTTGTTGGGGATGTCAGTGACATCTTTGAGGGTTCGTGTGATGATGACAGTGTCTCAACAGGGTTGCCGTGGAAGAGGGAGAGGAAGAGAGATTTGGGTCTGTGGGCGGGAGGGGAGAATCAGAGGAGGGGGAGGAACGACAAAACCAATGTAGCTGGGATTGCAATTCCCGAACATGAATTGGAGAGGCTCAGGTGCGTAGCTTTGAGAATGTTGGAGAGAATTGAGGTCGGAGTGGCCGGCATCACACGAGCGTTGGTGGATTCTATACATGAGAAGTGGAAGGTGGATGAAGTGGTGAAATTGAAATTCGAAGGGCCTTCTTCAATGAACATGAAAAGGGCCCATGAGACATTAGAGGTTAGGTCACAATACATTCTATGATTAAATCGTTGCTTCCACATTACACGTAATTCTGAACTTTATGCTGCTTTATTATGTGATATCTTCACTTTTTAAATATGATGCCCGGCAAAATAAAATAAAATAATATATATCAATTTTTAAAAATTAATAATAATCATTTGTTGTTCTTGTTTTCTTCTAAATCCTATAATTTTGATTTGCTTCTAAAGTTCATATGCGCTCCATCTTCAACATTTAATGATTATTTTCCTAGTTGTGTAAGGTATTTTCTTATATAAACCATCATTTGTTGTCGCCTATCAGAGAAAATCTGGCGGATTAGTTATATGGAGATCTGGCAGTTCAATAGTTCTGTTCAGGGGAATGGCCTACAAGCTTCATCGTTTACAACAATATGCCAAACAAAGCCAACCTGATATGGATATATCTGATTCGAAAGATTCAGCTAGTCAAGTTAATTGGAGAATAGGTGTTGAAGACTCTGTAAGAGCCACAAAATTCTCTGTTTCTAACTTTGGAGGACCAAGAGAGGAACCACTTGAAGAAGAACTAGTTGCTTTATGTGAGTTGGATCAGTTGCTAGATGGTTTGGGTCCACGCTTTAAAGATTGGACCGGGCCAGATCCACTGCCCATTGATGCAGACTTGCTTCCTTGCGTTGTTACTGGATATCAGCCTCCAATCAGACTTCTCCCTTATAGGACAAGACCATCCTTAAAGAACTGGAAAGTGACATATGTCCGTAGGTTTGCTAGAAAAATGGCTCCACATTTTGTTCTTGGTATGTGGGGAGCAATTCTTATGTTTATATTCTAGTCCAGAATCTCATAAGCCCTATTCGAGTTTACTTTTACTTTTCATAGGAAGGAACAGAGAACTCCAAGGCCTGGCCAAAGCGATGGTGAAATTGTGGGAAGGAAGTGCTATTGCCAAGATAGCCATCAAACGAGGAGTTCAGAATACCTGTAATGAAAGGATGGCAGAAGAACTTAAAGTAAGTGATGTGTGTGCGCTTACCTGCATGTGCTTGTCTTTGTTTGAGAAAAAAATATTTTAGATGTAGACAGAAGTATGGTCGTTAACCAATAGCAATTCTTCTGCCACGTGTTCATTGATGAATAAATTTATTTTAATGTCCAGGGAAATTGGAATAATGTTTTTATCTGATCTTAGAGAACCTGTCTTCTATGCTCTAGCTATAATATTCATGCTTGACCATTTCATAGTGTCATATGATGACTGACAAAATCTCCTCCATTTTTGTCCTTATCAAAGAAATTGACAGGGGGAACGCTAGTGTCAAGAACCAAGGATTATATGGTGTTTTATCGGGGTAATGACTATTTGCCACCTCCTATTGTGGAGAAATTGACAAAACGGCAGAAACTATGGGATATACAACAAAATGAGGAAGAACAAGTGCGCGAGAATGCCTCAGGTATGACTGATTCAAAAACCAAAAATTTTAAAGGCCTCTTTGTTGCGGGAACCCTGGCCGAAACCATGGCAGCAACTTCTCGTTGGGCCAAAGAACAAAGTAGTGAAGATACGGAAAAAATGTTGAGAGATTCAGCTTTGGCAAGACATGCTTCCTTTGTCAGTTATCTCGAAAAGAAACTCACTCAGGTTAGTTATGAGTGCACACCGCACTGATCTGACACGCACAAAATTATTTTGGGATCATTCTGCCTTTTGACTAATGATGCATTATGGACTATTCTGGGAGCCTCCAGGCAGAAGGAAAGATCAATAAGGCAGAGAAGTCTTTAGCAAAAGTGCAAGAAGATCTGGAACCAAAAGAGCTCCCAACTGATCTGGAAACAATTAGTGATGAGGAGAGATCCTTATATCGTAAAATTGGTTTGAGCATGAAACCATATGTGCTTCTGGGTGAGTGATGTTGGATCTTGACTTGTCTCTGACTATAAGTAGGAGCACTTGAATATGTGTAATTTCTTATGTTTTAGGGAGACGTGATATTTTTGATGGGGTCATACAAAATATGCACCTGCACTGGAAGTACCGAGAAGTGGTAAAGATACTTGTGAGCTGTCGAAAAAAAATTGCACAAGTTAAACATCTTACAATTTCTTTGGAGGCTGAGAGTGGTGGAGTTTTTGTGTCTTTAGATAAAACCACCAAAGGGTATGCCATTATTTTCTATCGGGGTAAGAATTATCAACGTCCTCGTGAAACGAGGCCCAAGAATTTATTAACAAAAAGACAGGCATTTGCTCGGTCGGTTGAACTTCAGAGGCGTGAGGTAACATTATAATTTTTTTGGGCATATATGTTACTTCGGCGTCAATTTCCTGGTTTTATCTAGATGATCCATGAACATTCTATTCAAATTGTGTAGGGACTGAAGCATCATACAAGGGAATTGCAGGAAAAAATTGAGCAGTTGAAGTCTGAGCTGGTATGAGACCTTTGTTGGCAAATAAAGTCAACTATTATAGCATAGATAATAAATGCAAAATCTTGTGGACTTCTAACCTTTTCTTCTTCTTCTTTTTTGCTTGAATACTATATTTATTATGCAGCGAAAAATGGAGACTGTTGAGGAGAATGATGACTCGTGAATGAATGATGCTGAATTTTTTTGTGATAACATGGATGTAAGTGGACATTTAAGTTATCTGATTTCTTATGTGTTATATCATTTAAGTCCATTAAATGTTTTTCAAGATGTTATTTGAACGATGAAGTGACATAATAATCACCATTGAATATAATACAATATTAAATGGCCTTACAAATCTAATGATGATTATCATGCTACCTCTTCATTAACCTAAATTGTCCTGAGCTTGTCTGGTTTTTTGGTATTCTTTTTTCTTCTTCTTCTTATCTCCTTATACCAGAATGAAGGGGGAGAGGAACAACTCAACCAGGCTAAGGAGACATTCTTGCACAAGGTATAATCAATGTACAATCAATTTCCAACTGCATCTTAAAAGATCAATGGGATACTTGCGAAAATCATACTTCTTGAGCCATGGATTGGATGAAAGCTTAAAAGTGACCAATACGAATGCATCTTTGAGAGGCTCTTCTAACTTCTATTAAAATCATGGGACAAGGGAAGTGCCTCCAAAATATTACCACTCATAGTATACCAGTTGATGGCTTATATTTGAAAGACATGCTTCAAATTTGTTGATATGACAAATTAAAGTATAATTTCCAGATATAAGGTATTGTAAACACTTTTTGCAGTTTTTCAGTTTCTCTGGTATTGATATCATGCATGGACGTGTAAGGCATGTATTTTAAGTTAATTGCATCTTCACGGAATATTCCCTTCCAAATTAAGAGATGTTTGGAGCTTTTGCCTTTGTTCAATCTAACATTGGCAAATAATAAGTTCTAATTAGTTTGAAATATAAGCTGGTGTTTGATTTGGATCATTTAACTCGTTTGTTTATGAGTTGAACGTGGCTAATTGGGGGCTGAAAATTGCTGACCGAATCAGTAAAAAAATATTGTGGAATCACTTAGTCACTGAGAAAGACACCTCCTGCCCTCCACCTCCCTCCTCTTCCGTTGTCCCCTGCACAGATTGCACAACTGCCTCTCCACGCCCACCTCACTCACAGCACACAAACCACAACCACCTCACCGGATGCACACACCCACAACCGCCTCTATGCCCATTGCACATCGACGCCTCCACGCCTGTCTCACGCTGCCACCTCCATGCTTGCCACATGCAGTCGCCTCCACGATGTTGCACACTTCTGCCTTAGACCATTTTTCGCAGATACGGTTTTGCTATCCACCTTTGCGGTTTTTCAATCCACGCTGCTAGCTACAAGCCTGCAATAGTCTATCGCATAGTGCAAACTGTCACTGGTACGATGTCCTCTCCTTGTCTTGTTACTTCTTCCACAAGACTCATATTGATTATTGATTGATTGATTTACTGGGTTTCCTTTTTTGCAACAAAACATGGGAATCCGTCATTTTTCTGGGTAACTTTGTTTCCTTTGTTTTTAGGATCTTATATCATTGACGATGAACTTGCTCTTTTTGATAAGCTTTCTATCTAATAGTTGATTAGACATTACACTTTTTAAAAACATTTTAATCTTGTATATTGTTGGATATTTTACATGCTTTTATTATGTTTGTCAAGTTTTTGATATCTAGAACATGAATGTGGTATTATTGTTTAGGCATTTGACGGCAACTTCTATGATGCAAAGACATAATATGAAAAATGTAAGTTTAATTTTTTATGTTTGAAATATAACGTTGATGTAACATTAATATACAATATTTGGCGCTATCAATATTCTCCAGTATGTTGTGCCCTTATAGGTTTCGGTCGCTTGTATTTGTTACTATGCAAAGTTGCTATCACCTTGTTTCATGGGAATGTTCTAATAAAATTTGTTTTTGAAATTTCTGTTTGGTTGGTTGAGACATGCCAATTATGCTTTCTGTTCTCAACTATTTTTGCTCCCATCAAATGCTTGTTCAATATGTCTCTAATCAAAATAATTCATGAGCACTGGGTTCTCTCGTTTGCTTGCTCATCCATGGTCATTGTGAAATTTGTTAAGCTCATGTATTGATTTTATTTCCAAATGCTTTCTTGGGGAATATGAAACTCGATATCAATTAATTGTGTTCCTTGCCTTTTAATGTGGCCCTTGGGGAAAAATAAACAAGGATGAATATGAACATGTTATTTGTCCAGCGCTGGTGCACCAACATATATCACTTGAATATTTTATTTTTTTCTGCATGTTATCTGTTTTCTTTTCATGGAATCTTAATGGCTGACGATAAATTTAGCTTGAAAAAGTCATGGACTTGTCGATTTTTTCCTTAAACAAGGTTTAGAAAGGAGCTACCTTGAAAACTGAATGCTAGGATAGACTTGCTACGGCATTGGAATCTAAGTTGGGTTGGTTGCCTACTAATAAACAAGTTAGGAATCAATTTAATTATTACAGAGGGCAGTACCAATATTGTGTTGGATTATAGGTTGGGAATTATTACAACCCTGAGACCAACACGCTCAACTTCTCAGCTTAATTCTGGAAAGCTAACCTAAAGGTAATTTATGATTATTAATTTGTCTTTGTTTAGAAAAAATTGTTACCTACCTTACATAAAATGACTTGACTAGTTTCCATGCATGCAAACGCATCCTAAGGCACATTCTTTGAAGACTTTTGGCCTGCGTTGAATTATGTAGAGAATTATATGATAGTGAATTTGCTCCTTAAAGTTTAGAGCTTCCAACCTCTACAATGGATGAAAATCTTAACGTTGGGATTGAAGATGAAGCCCTTGATACTCCAAAACCAACTTGATACGGTTGAGGGTGTAGGCCTACACCAGGTCCCACCAACTGTTAGTATGAGGACTGACATGGGACAACCTAACAGTTGAGGGTGTAGGCCTACACCAGGTTCACAAATGTCGAAAGTGATGACAATGATTAAAGAAAAACACTATCGATCTTTAATGAAGGAATGTGTTGACAAGTTGACAAACTTGAATGCGATTAGACAAGAAACATATATGTAATGGCCATGGGGATTTTTGCAGAAGGTCAAAATTATAGAGAAACTTGGATGAGTTTTAAAGATGGTGAAGGTGTTGCTATGGAATGGTTTGTTTCGATGGTTGGTCATAGGTTGGGACCTATTTGACCAATGTTGAATTTGAGTTTCAATTATTGGATTTTGTGTTTTTGCAATTCATTATTATTTTTCATGTTGGATTTTTTTTGCTATAGTTTCTATTTTGGATGATTGGTTATT
Organism: Taxillus chinensis; assembly: GCA_023512835.1. NCBI lineage: Eukaryota > Viridiplantae > Streptophyta > Magnoliopsida > Santalales > Loranthaceae > Taxillus > Taxillus chinensis. The sequence goes on from CM042086.1 coordinate 12,782,588, forward strand.
GTTGAAATTGGATGATTTTGGAATGTTGAAATTTTGGTGTTAGGTTGTTGAATTTGAATAATGAATTACATTATTGAATTTTATTTTATTTGTTGAAATGTGACAAGGTAAGGTTTCATATGGATTTGGAAGCTACTATTATGTATCTTATGTTGTGGACTTAATTATAGACTTAATTATAGGAGGTTAGAGTTGATGAGAATTTTCAAAAAATCAGGATATAAATTCGTTTGACTGAACGCCTTTTTAGGTTGGAGTTATTGCATGTCTTGACTGATTTAATAATTCAATACACAATGTATTGAATTAGTGCATGTCTTGTGAAACTTATTTTGAAATGATTCATTTTGTAGAGAGAAGGCGGCTTCAAGATAGCACACATATTTCAGTTGAAGAAAAAATGTCAATTTTATTATGTCATAAGTCAAAATATTTAATAATAAATTGGAGGACATGTTTACATTCATGAAGTATGAAGTACTAGATGTAATGATGTAGTTCGCACAAGAGATGATAATGCCAACATCAGCTTTTGTTAGGACAAATGTAAATGGCATCCTCATGAACTTCGTCAAATATTTAAGGTACTCCTGATTGTTTATATTTTTAAACATTTTATGACCGTTATAATTTTTTTTTAAAGTCTAATGTTATTGTTTATGAGGAGCTATTGATCCATATCTGATGTTCCAGCATATTAGAGAAAAGGAAGAGGCAGATGCTACCAAAATGTCTTAGCTATTTGTGATGTTGACATGTTATTTTACATATGTCTGGGCCTATCGGAAGAGGTGACATATATTGCAAAGTACAAAATGAAGTCGTTTCTAAATAAGCATGTAACCTCCCAATTCCTCACTTTGAACTCTATTTAATAATTTATTTGATCTTTATCTAATTAACAAGCATTTTTTTAATTCCAAAATAAGAATTATGTTGTACCATTCAAAAACGCAAACCACTTGATTTTCATTGCAAAGAAAGAGGAAAATTTTAATCATGCTCAGGTTAGATAGAGGAATGTCATTGAGCGTGTATATGGTTTGTTGAAAGTTCAATTTGCAATTATGAAATATGACTTCCTTTAATCTAGATATGTAATGAGATATTGTTTTTTTTTTTTGTGCACAACTTCGTTAGAAAGGAAAAAAAATGAATGACGCCTTATTGGAGGAGAGGTCGATCTTGTTTTTCACAAGTACAAATACTAGTAATATGGGTTAAAGTGAAAGGGATAGTCTAGAGGTTGGTAAACCAATAATACATGGCCAAATTGTGTGATCAAATAAAAAAAATTGTTGTTTAAGTTAATATTTTAAATAAAACTGGTCATTGTAACATTGTTTAATATGTTTCGTATGATATTTATCATTCAAACTTTCACTAAAATAACACAAACTAGAGTTAGTTGGGTGCTCTTTCTTTACAAGATTAACAAAAATTGATATATTTGTTTAGTATGAGCATTGAATTCATAACTATAAATTTTTGAAAAATTTTAAAAAAACTATAATTGTTCTGAGTGAGAATAATCAATATATTTATTTTGTAGAAGTCAAGTTTATTCTTAATCACCTATAAATTTATATTTTATATATTATAATTATCATTAATAATAAAATAGTATACTTTTACTATTTAAGATTGTCTTCTAATCATATTACAACTATCAAATAGTAGCCATAATAGCTAAAGAAATTGTAAGTCTTATTCATCCCTAACCTCTCTGGGACCCAACACCAACCCATTCCAACCATTCTAACACCAAAACCTCTTCTTTTAGGTACTATATCAATCAAATACATGATACAAATAACCAAAACTATTAAGGTTTACAAAGGAAATCAATCCATGTTTAGTTTTCAGATCAAACACTAATTTCTTTAGGGTTTCACATCAATCAACCATTTTTATAATGGGCATGATAGAGATGTAGAATACATGTAAAGGAGTATAAGTACCTACTTGAAATTCACTTCAAAGAGCCTCTTTCTCTCTTCTTTCTCTATTTCTAGGGTTTAGGCATACAAGTGCCATAAAAAATGTCCCCTCTAATTATCTTTGAGAGTTGCTTTGGGTTGTTAACAGTTACGACACCAATTAAGATATTTTCTTACAATATGAAAAATACTAAACTATCCTCAACTTATATGTTCTATATATTTAAAATATGATTTTGGAATGTTTAAAATAATAAACATTATTTAAGTAATAATAAATAATAATAATTAGATGTATTTATAAATCTAAATAATAAAATTTATTAATAAATAAATATTAGATTTAGTTTTCCCATCGGTCATTAATAAATATGATGCTAATACTTATAAGTTATAACCAAATTTAAGAATTTGATTCCATTATTTAAGTTATATAAAAACTTAATATTAGTCCAAGATAAAGCAACTTATAAATTTTTATTAATTTAAAAAGATATTTAAAATCGTAATATATTTTTTCCAATGATTCTGTCCGGTCCATGTAATTAAATTCGTGTTACCATTCATTTTTCAGAAAAGACAGAGTCAAAGAAGTAGCATTTTTTTAGTTTTAAAATGGGAGTTTCATGGAAAAGAAAAAGCCGGTGACTTTTTCTTAGTCTTATTAATGTGTCCCCAGGCGGGGCTACGTTCATATTTCTTGACCCTTTTCAAAGCCTACTTACAGATGTGAACCCACTGAACGGACAGCCCACTACTTTTCTCAATCCCACATGGCTGGCTGTTCCTTCCCTCCTGGCCCTCTCTCTCTCTCTCTCTCTCTCTCTCTCTCTCTCTCTCTCTCTCTCTCTCACACACATCACTCTACTACTTTTCATCCTTGTGCCCTTTCTGGGTTACTCACTTCACTCCTGTTCATGGCTTCACACAGAGGGAGGAGGGGAGAGATTTGAAAACATCTATAGCTGCCATGATGTACGTGTTGCTGTTTCTTTTCATACCTCACCTTGTATATATATACTACTACCATCTCATGATCTATAAGAATTAAGAAGAAGAAATTTAAAACCTAGATCGCCATTCAGACAGAGATCCGGTGTACACTGGTCAGCGTGTGAATATTTTATCTATATATATATATATATATAAAGAGGGAGGGAGGGAGAGAGCTAGAGAGAGAGAGAGCAATAGCTGGCGAGCGATCAACCGACTAGCTCCTATGGACGCCATCTTCTCACTAGAAGAGGGAGCCCGTGCGAGCTTTCTGCAATACTTTGTGCACACTCTCGGCTGCACCTACATTTGTCTCTGGTTCTACTTGCCCCACCCATCCAAGTACGTCCCATATACATACTCCTATTTGTTCTCCGGGTTCTTTGAATATGCACATTTTGAGTCTATTTTTACTTCATCATGTGTGTGTGTGTGTGTGTGTGTGTATAACTTGACGATTTAATTGTGTTTCGACATTACATGAAATAGTTGCTTGACCTTATTGGATGGAATTTTCCGCGAAGAAGACAACAACCAACCCAGCTCTTCATCCGGGAGTCTGTCTAGGAGGCTTTTCGACCAATACTGCAAATCAATCTTCATTCTTGATAAAAATGAGTATGACCAACTGGTTCATCGTTCTTCAGTAAATTGTTTTTGTTTTAAAGAATAATAAAACGTCATTTATATGCATATATATATATATATATATATATATATATATATATATATGCTTGTCTTGTGTGTTCATGTAAAAGCGCCTAATTAATATATGCGCTGCGCGCGTGTGTGACCTTTAGAGGCGTTCCAGGATTAGCATTCAAGAATAACAGTCCGTTTTTGGAAGTTAAGGAGATGGATCTTCAAAGGCTGGCATCCCTCCATATCCAGTCCCTATTTTATCAGGTATCCTTACTAATTTAAGCTTTACTTACGTAATTAATATATAAGAACCACATATATGTCCCACATATACATCCTACGAAACAAATTAATAACTTGGTCGAATGCCTGCTGGGGTAAACCCCAATGCCTAACGGTGTTGGGGCTGATTGGTAATAATAATAATAATAATCTCATGAACAACTTTAATTTCCCAGCTATAAAATCGATGTGTGGTGATACAACTTTTATTTCTTGGTTGCAGGAAGCTAGGATTAAGGTTAGTTACAAAGCATCTTTATGCATATATTGGCTTTCTAGCTAATCTACACTTTTTTTATGAAGCATATATTAATCCTTAAATTAATTGCACATTACACAGACTGCAATATTCATGGGGTGCAAAAATGGAGAAATAGAGCTTGGCATGCCCAATCTGCCTCAAGTAATACACAAAATTATTAAGCTCCCATTTTCACATCAATCTCCACAGATCTAGTAATCCATGCATGTCACACTACATAGCTAATATAAACAACCTTTAATTATATGTATAGATGGACATAGAAATGGAGATGAAGGCATGGTTTCCCCATGCCTTTTCTCAACCGCCGCCCCCGCCACGCCACGAGCAGGCACCACAGGCTCCTAACCCTAACTGGCCGTCCTCGTCTTCAACATCCTCACTGGGATCTTCCTCCATAGACAGCACGGACCAGAGCTCCTCCTTCATTTTCAACCTTCCTATCAGCCCAGCTCATGCCGCCTCCTCGTCTCTCCGTGCGTCCCTGCCTCTTCCTTTCTACTATGGAAGCTTTCCACGACAAGTGAGTGCTTTCAAGAAATACAATGAGCCAATCACAGCCGCGGCCTCATCCTCAGGATCGGCGCTCCGGCCTGGGAGGGAATCCGGAAGCCGTCGTGGCAGGCCAAGCATGATGAAGCGCGCCATTACCTTCTACAGAAACTTAGAGCTGTCACTGAGGGCTAGCCAGGCCCAAATGCAGCCGCAAGCTTCCAGACCCATCGGCACTCAGCTGCATCACATGATGTCCGAGCGCAAGCGACGTGAGAAGCTTAGCAAAAGCTTTCAGGCTTTGAAAATGCTTCTCCCACCTGGAACAAAGGTACGTAGCAGCTGCACTACAAAACGTTTTAAATATTATTATCTGCTGTTCATACGATCTCAGTCCAGCTAGCTAGCTAGTGTGTGTCTGTTCAATTACGTACAATTTGCTTCCGTAGGCTATGCTCCGTTTTGGAACCCAAGTAACATTGTTTTGTACAATTGTGAAAGTCACCGAGAGGTTCTGTGAAATATTGAAGCACATATATATACTTTACTTGATTAACGTGTGACAGGCAATGATGGCCACCCAAGTGCATGCCATGATCACATGTACGCAATTAAGGTGTTATATTAAATCCAGCAACTAATTAAATAATTTAATTAAATATTAATCACAGAGAGACAAGGCTTCGGTGCTTGCTGGTACAATGGAACACTTGTCGTCATTGAAGGCCCAGCTTCAGACGCTGACTCGAAAGAACCAGCAGTTGGAGGAGCAGGTTTTTCGCGGGAGAGAGGCCGCCCCCTCTGCCGCCGCTGGTGGTTTCAACGCCGGTAGCGGCGGCTTGTCAGAGGAGAGGTTAAACGTTCGAATTGAAAACATGGAATCGACACCGGAAGGGAGGAGGAGTTTCAGCCTGTGGGTGAGCGTTAGAGGGGAATGTTCTTTATTGGAGTTAACAACTCGGGTATTGGAATTCTTGAAACGAGTTGGGAACATGAGCATGGTGTCCGTTGAAGCCGAGTCGACTCGGATGGAAGAAACGGGTCTTCGCATCAGTAGGGTGATGTTGAGGTTGAAAGTCGAGGTAGGTAGCATTTTATAGACTCTGATGGTTATTATATATATAAACTCATAGATTTGATTGGTTGTCTATTATATTTTTGGAATATTTCAATGTTTTTCTTAAAAAATATATTCGAAGTGTTATGTTGACTAGTCTTTGAACATGCCTGCAATTGCAGGGAGATGAATGGGACGAGTCTGCATTCAAGGAAGCCGTCAGGAGGGTAGTTGCTGATTTTGGACATTGATATTAGTACATTCAAATGAGTTGTATTGTTATTTGAAAAGAACAAAAAAATTATTATGGAATCAAATGACTCATTCAAAAAAATAAACGTATTAATATATATATTGACCGACTCCATATTTTTTCTAACTAATATTTAATTAAAATTTTTATTTTTATAAATTATAACTAGTTATTTTTCATAACACTAAAATAATTAAATCTTTAAGAATTCGATTAAAATAATAATTTAATCATTTTTGTATATTTATCTTTCCTTTTTTCCCGACATGTGTCGATTAAGTTAGAAAAAATAATTATTTAATATTAAAAAAAATTTTAATTAGTAAAGTTGACATAATAACGCAGGACTAGCATGGTGATAAATATACATATATACTGAGATTGTGAGTTTAAACCTTGCATTCCTACCTCATATTTGTGAGATAAAAAGTTTTAGAGGTGAGAATGGTGGGAAGGATCTAGAAGGATTATTGGGGTCAAATTTTCTTTAACATTGTTGACTCCATTATATGATTTTCTTTCTTCACATTTTATCTATTATTTAATTATATTTCAACGTTGTTGAACATTCTACTAGTGCTTTAAAGGCAATTTCTAATGCTACTTTTTATTTTTTTAATTATACTTTCTATTTTATTTAAATATATTTATTTTAAAATCAATATGCATCACTAATCTCTATTCTAATGTGTGGGCAAGATATTTTTTTAATGGTCAACGAAAAGAAAAAGAAACGGACTAATGTGTAGGTAATGAAAAGTGAACAATAGTGTTCCCAAATAAAGAATTATTGTAATATTTTATTTTTTTAAATTTTTTAAGAAAAATTGAGTGGTGTTAGAAGATATATTTTCTATTTTGTGTAGAGAGAGAAAAAATAATGTTCGAGTTAATAAATTAATCTGAAAATAAAAATAAAAATGTTTTGTTTAATAAGATGGCGATATCGCTGTATGTTTTTTTTCATCAAATATATAATATTAATTGTTATTACACAATTATTCATCAAATATATAATATTAATTAAATAAAAATAAATAGAATAAATTATAATAAATAATATATATCTAGCACGGATGCTTTTTTGGACAAAATGTGATAGCTAGAAACCGGATATAACTGCGAAGGTATCGTGGATATTTTTGCAAGTCTCACAAGTACTCCATTCACCAATCCAATGATCTAACCCCTTAAATTAATGATGTCCCTAAGACTTTCTGACAACTGACTTTAACCTGTTGGAAGCAAGTTCCCATGATCCAATCATTGGAACTTACAAGGTTCATTGTTTGGCTGCCGCACTTTTTCCTTTTTCTTTGTTTTTTTTCCCCCCTTTTATCAGTTTATGGGTGCGGCGGCTGTCCGGTGAAATGGACGACCATACATACAAAAGTGAGTATGACGTGAGGCCTTGAGAATGATCGTAGCAAGTTTGGAAAGCCCTTCAAATTTTCAAGGAAAGACGATGAATGTAGGAACTAATTAAATGCGTTGGGTTATAATACAGCCGCCGCGAGACGTGCAAGACTATTTTTGTTGAGCATCATCAGACCCGTGCAAATAGTGAAATGGGTGGCGGTGGTGTCGCCGGTGGCGTCATCATATCACTGCCGCTGCCACCGTACAGGTAGCGGATCGTGAAATCTGTGGCAGTGGTGATGACAACTTGGCTCGTGGGTAAGCCTAGATGATGACAACTTGGCTCGCCGGTTGACGTCAGGGCAAGGTTACAATTTATGGATCAACTGACCCGACCCAGAGTCTAGACAAACAAGGGTGACACGCAAAAACAAAGATCCACTTCAATTTGTTTGAAAGAAATTGCTTGGCGTTACTATTTGTTACTATTTGGTCGACCAGACGATGACACATGCCTACCTACTTATTTAAGCGAGCACGTGCATCTCACATGACTGGACATGTAGTGCCTTGGTGGATTTTTTTTTTTTTAACTTAACGCCAACTTGTGAATTGTTTTTTTTTAAATATTTTTAATTAAATTATTTGTTTTATAATATAATATTGTATTTTAAAATTTTGTAAATTAATATTTATTTATTATGTATATGGGTGATTTTATTTGTAACATTTTTTTAAAAAATGGATGACTGGTTTTCTATTTTTAAAATAAGTTTTATTTTATAATTATAAAATATTCTGTGGGTGCAAGTACAGGTCAATAATATCTGCGCCATCGTCGTTTTGGCCCATGGGCCTACATGGTCCAGTGTTTGTTTCGCTAACTAAAATATTGGTGGGCCAGGCTTAAGGCGACGAGAGGGGAACTTGGTCTTGGCCTTGGATAGCGGAGGGTCTGGCGGTTTGAACCAAACAAATCAATAAAATTAAGAATAGTAATTCTTGCTTAATTTAATTACTTAAACCAAATAAAAAGTTTTACTATTTATTCTCCATTTAATTCTAATAAAATATAAATTATATTTCTGATTTATTCTGTTCCATAAACTAAACATCACAGAGATGAATTAGCCTTAGGCTCCCTAATCTCTTAAATTACATCTATAAAAAATAGTTTCAAATTGTTCTTGCACAGCAACTTCTTACCTTACAAATAATAATAATAATAATAATAATAATAAGTGACGTGGGGTGTGTTGGCTTACTGGTCTGAAGCTCTGGGAGTGGTTCACTTTTAATTTCACACCCAAGAGACAATTTTTTTAAAAAAAATATTGAGACTAAATTAAAAACAGACTATTATCTCATTCCTGCTATGTACAGATTATTCTGTACGGATTAAAATGAGGTGTAATTTTAAAACTTAAATTTCCTTTTAAATGAATAGCGAAATATCTCATGTCACCTCTAATTCATTTGTTTAATAGTTCATTTTTTAATATTTTTAAATAAATTATAATTCGCATTTATAATTTAGTAAAACTAATAATCTCATCAATAATAAAACAAGTGAATTCTTATTTGTCAGGATATTTCACTCCACCTATACAAAGGGACGAAATTTTAAAATTTGACTACATAATTAACAATCTAAGCGAAAAATGATAATAAATTGATTCCAATAATACGGGAAATCACCCCATCTATCTTAATTCTTAATCATGCGTTTACCGATCCATCCCCACCGTCCCACTCCCAGCCTCTAACAAGAGCCGACCCTGAGGACTATTTAGTCTGTGACAAACTGAAGCGAAAGAGACCAGCCATGGCTTGGGCATATTACCTGACCCTCACAGGACGAAAAGCACTTCTGGGGCGGCTGTTTTTAGTTGAGAAATTTATTATCACCACGCGAGTTTGTCACGACTACACAGGCAATGCCTAACGTTGCCTCACAAAATGCTTGCATAAATGAACCCAAATCGAAGTCCAATCTAAGGCCACCAAGTGCCTATACCATTCTATTCTTCAAGTCCCATTAACACCGCGGCTTCCTGACCGTGCCAGTTCTAGAAACCAAAGCTGGCTTGGCCACCTTTATATATATATATATATAATAAATATAATCCTTCCTACTTTATATTTTTATAAAGAGCCCAACAATGCAGACGCCGAAGATCAGGGACGGACCAAAAAGCTTCTCACGAGGGCAGGGGGGGGGAAAAAAAAGAAAAAAGGGGAAAAAGCTTCTCACGATGATATGATAATAAATTAAATCAAAACATAAAAACCATAAAAGACAAATTTTGCTAGTCATAAACAAAGATAAAGCACGTAGTTCTGGCATGTTACGCAAGTGTAGCCACCATCAGCGTCAGCATTTGTTTTATTTGCTAAAGAGGTAGGAAGTAGGATTAAATTGATTTAATTATTCACTTTGAATTTAAAGCTCCTCTTTTCAAAAGACTTGTTTTATTTCGTCCTATAACAAAAGCTAGACATTATGGAGACCAACGGAATAAATATACCCATCCCCATTTACTTACCTCACACCACGTTAATGGACTAAAGCAGGGGCAAATTGGATCTGGAGGAGAGAGAACATCAAACAGTTTTAGATAGAAATTGCCAAAAAAAAAAAAAAACGAATGAAAACAATACAAATGTGGACTTACATGAAGAATATCTATCAGTTACACAGCGTAAATGAAACTTAAAGATACATAAATAAATAAAAGGTGGGGGTAACGCAACCACGTCCCGCATAGCCTCACGTCACGTCACGATGAGTAAACCTTGTCAACAAAATAAGTGAAACTACCAGTCATTTTGTGCCCCCTAATGCCACCGCTACAGGCAGTGCTTCTTCATCAGTTGTCTCGGGTGAAGCACTCACTTCAGCAGCATTTATAACCACAGGCTCTTCATCTTCTTCTGAACCTGTGATGATGTCTTCTTCTGAACCTGTGTTGTCAGCCCCGAGTAGCTTCTCTCTCATCTTCACCATAAGCTCTTCCCGTACATCTTTATTCTCAATCAGGTAACTTTTGAGGGCCGCCTTGCCATAGAAGCTCTGGTTATTTAGGCCGTAATATGATCCAGCAACTTTCGTGATGAACTTATGTTTACAGCCCAAATCTATGATCTCTGACTCGCGACAAATCCCCTTCCCAAACACAAGCTCAAATTCTGCTGTTTTAAATGGAGGGGCGTGTTTGTTCTTTACAATCTTCACCTGGACCTGACTTCCTGTGGTCTACAAAACAGAATAATGTACAAGGCTTCATAATTTCACCATAACCCAAAAAATCTAACAAACTGAGTCATTCTATCAGAGTCCAATGCAGCTCGCCCAGTACATCTTATTCTGATATGCAGATGAAGGTCCCCTGTTCTTACTTATTCCATGAAGCGGGATGAGCCAAAAAACCAAAAATGGCAACAATTTGTGGATTATTAACTATTTCAAATCTAGAGCAAGGAATGAAACCAGAGTATATCGGGAGTCTGCCAAAACTTTCATTATACTAACCTGCAGCCAACTAACAATTTTCCTCAACTATAGTTTTGCAAGCAATGGTTTCTAAAAAAGAATAAAAAGGATCCTGCTTCAATCCAGGAAAAGATAATATGGCAAGTGTCAAAAGGGGTTAAACCCCTTGTAACTCAAAGCTTACCTCTTCCCCCTTCTTGATCGCGCCTATTTTTTTAATATTTAACCGCACAGATGCATAGAACTTCAAGGCATTGCCACCACATGTGACTTCAGAAGGCCCTCCAAATCCCCCGAAAGTACTTATCCTTGCTCTCACCTAAATATAAAATATTAAGTTTCAGAAAATACAAACACACATTTGATAAATTAAAAAAAATGCACAACAAACAAAAAGAGGTTTATAAGCATAAAAAAAACTTATCAGAATTCAAAGACATCCATGGACAAAAAAACCCTCAAGTGTTTGCTTTACGTAAATCATGATTATGCTGAATAATCAATTTTGACTTCATCTAACTTTGTCAAAACAACAAAATTACTCAATAGCCACATCACTTCCAAGAAAAATAAAATTAACAATAATACCTGCTCTCTTGGAAATTCAGTTTTAGTTTGCACTTATTTGTCAATAATACATACCACTTAGTAAATAAGACAAATGGTAGAAATAACAGGGTGCCAAATGGTACAATGGATCTCAAACTAAATCCAGCACAAAAGCCAGAAAGTTAGAAATCTGTTCTAGATTGGTTAAGTTGAAATTTAAAAAGCTGAGGCGGCAAAAATGCAGCTCAAACTCTGATGGAAAAGAATTAAGACTCATACCTGGTTAATAAATATCAAGATGGTTTGTGACATAGACAAAGAGTGACTCAACTTGCGAAGCGCCTGGCTCATCAATCTAGCTTGCATGGCCACGTGTGCATCGCCCATCTCACCATCCAATTCACCTTTGGGAACAAGAGCAGCTACCTGGCATTTTAAAACACAACATGTAACCAAGAACAGAAGCCAACTAAACAAATCAGATTAAATGAAATCACATCATATTATGATCTAGTGGAAATTCAAGGCATATACAAGTTCTAAGGAATAGAAGATCTCTAGGAGTAGTGGAGTTGTGTTTGTTATTAAAATTTCCATATTTTGTTGGACGGTCTTTGTTGTATTCTATTATAAATAGATATGCCATAAACCCAGTTTGCATATGCACTTGGATTATAATGTTTCCTATCTTTAAATATATTATGAACCATCAGACAGACATACATGCATCGATGTGCAGCAAAATTAAATGTTAAAATAGCCAATGACCATCATGATAAGGTTCTTTAATATGATTTAACAACACTCACACTGTCAACGACAACAACATCCACAGAACCACTTCGGATAAGGGTGTCCACAAGACTCAAAGCTTGTTCACCACAATCGGGCTGTGAGAGAAGCAAATTTTTTGTGTTTACCCCAATAGCCTCAGCGAGTGATGGATTCAGAGCATGCTCAGCATCGACAAACACACAGCAACCTGCATAAAAACAGCACAGAACAAAATATGTAGATATCCTGAACAAGCCTATGCTGAACTCCATTAAAATAGAAATGGGATGATAACAAAGCAAATGCAAGCAGGAGAAGCCAAGAAGGTCCCATATTAAGAGCTTCTACATGGTCCCAACTGTTTGTTACCATCAATGAAAAAATGGATAAATATATTAGAAAAGATTGCATCAGATAAATTCAACTGTCTAAAATTCCTAAAATCAAAAGGTCAGTAAATACAAAACTTTTTAAACTTTTAAAGCAGCTTTTTTCTTCTTTTAAAATATAGGATTATAAATTTCCTGCATGCAGCATGAATATAAACGCAAATACCAAGACTTCATGACCTAGCTGGGTGCCTAAGTAAGGGCAAACCTAGTGCACAAAGCTTCTACATGGGATCCGGGAAAGGGTCGGGCCACACAAGTCAATATGGACACAGCCTTGAAATTCGGCAAGAGCAGGTGTGGATGTGGAATTGTTTAGGATTCAAGAGATTTACAATAGCGACAAATGTTTTAGATATGGTGTTGGTCCAGCCAACCAACATAACCAGATCAAACATATTAATGCAATAAGATAAAGATCTGAAGCCTTAATTTACTTCTAACCATAAGATGGGAATTATATCTCCACAACAGAGTTCATCATGACAGTTTCTAGAAGTAACCTCCTTGTTTCTGTGATTCAGCAATAACATGTAGGGCAAGAGTTGTCTTTCCAGTAGCTTCTGGACCATATATCTCCACAACACGTCCCTCGAATCAACAAAAAATAAAACAAGTATTACACATAAAAAAGACTGCTTAAGATGGTTTTGTCATTAAAAATACAACATGCAAACGAACTATGAATTCGCATGAGCAAATGCTAAACATTTGCCCACTAAGTTAACTGTCCCATACCCACAGCCATACATACATGCGCTATAATGTGTCCTGTACACAAGCTTCACATTTTTATATGCTCATCGGTCCATTTAGCATGGATTTCTGTAAAGGAGTTAGTTATCTGGTTCCAGATCAATTTCAAGCATTGCAAGATACCTTTGGAAATCCGCCAATGCCTAGTGCTATATCCAATGAAAACGATCCCGTAGACAATACTGGTACATTCTTATGATCCCCAGCCCGGCCAAGCCACATGATAGAGCCCTTCCCAAAGGATGTCGTAATCTGATCAAGTGCTAACTGCAAGGCGAGCTCCTTTTTAGACGGATTCTTTTTGTTGGAATCAATTCCACTAGACTTGGATTTTTTCTTACCTTAAGTATAAAAACAAGAAATGTCATCAACACATAAAGTAATAAGATATTTTATAAACTCTAAACATGTTGCATCCCCTTAAATTGTTGGTATTTAGATGCATGTTCTCACAACACAAACCCAAAACAATCTAGAAAACAATATATTTAAAGTAACAAAGTTTCCAAATATCAAACCCTCCTGAAATGCATTAACTTTTTATGCTTTGATGTCATAACGTAGAACTAGCTGGCCAGACCAAACCACCCTTTTGTTCTATGGAGATTAAATAGAGACCGTGTTTCATAGTGACTCGAAAACAGCAGGTTAACACGATATATGCAACGGTAAATTGCCACATCCATGTCTGTGAATTCATACACCGATGCATTCACCTGCATGTGTATTTGAGTTTTTGTTTGTGTCCATACATTCATAAATGATGGAGGATAAACAACTAAAATTTCGTAATGAATAAAAAAATAGTAATAATTATAAATAAATAAAACTGCATCCTCAAACACAAATACCATCCAAGCACTAAAACTTGGAAGTGGGTAAATATAAAATCCATGTGGTTTGTGACATCAGTTACATCTCGGCATCAACATTGCTACAAAATACTCAATGCGAAACCATATAGACGATGGTCCACAGGAAATATTCCGTTCAAAACAAGGCAGTAAGTAACACAAGCACACTTGAAAACAACACTTGAGAAGCTCTACAGCACCTCTAGTAGAAAAGTACAAAAACTGTGATGATGCCCCCAAAACTCCGCTTTTATAGCCCTGCAAAGAACAAAAATTTAAAACTAGGACATATGAAAGCGCTTAAATATACAAAACACGAGATACAAATTAGACAAATGTCAATTATTCTATCTAGTTTTCTAAAACAAAAACCAGAAAAAATGCACTCCAAAAGTATATACTAAGAGTCTAAAACACAACAAACTCATAAACTGAGCGTTAGGCGATATCACACTTTTGGACTCATTTGGGGAAAAAAGGAAAAAAAGACAAACACACACACACACACTCAGAATTAAGCATTGTCATCAACAAACAAACATACATACAAACATATTGGTAAACAGGAAACATGGATACAAAAAAAAAAAAAAAAAACTTTTTTATAATCGTATAAAAAAATATACAATAGACTGAAAACAACGCGCACGAAAGAGTGTGGTAGGGAAACAAAGAGTACCTCTGAGGCCAGTAGAGAACGCCTCATAATAGAAGCGCCCCGGAGGAGGAGCCTAGCCATGGCCAGCAAGGAGGGCTTTGGACTCGGACTTGGCCTCGTTGACCCCCACGTAAACACAACCCCTCTTTGGAACTCAATCGAGACAGTGGAACCCAAAACCTTAAATTCTTGTGCAAATTTGGGCGTGCAATTCAGAGAGAGAGAGAGAGGGAGAGAGAGAGAGTGAGTGAGTGAGTGAGAGAAGAGAGAGAATTAGGGTTTATAAGTCGTATGGGGTTTTGGGTTTCCCTCCTTTTTGTAGCAAGGCTGTCTATGGAAGCAGGTGGGGCCTTATCAAATTAGGGTCATTTCAGTGTCCACGGAGAGTCGAAAGAGTCTTCTTCAAAATTAAAAAGAGAATCTTAGGATTACTGTTATTTTTAAACTAATTTTTTCATATATTTAAAAATCATAATAAATATAACAAAATATATTTAGAATTTGTTATAATAAATAAAAAATAAAATTAAATCGTAAATAAAAAAATAGAATTTAAAAAAATAAAAATAAAAAATGAGATGTAAAGAGATAAACAAAGTAAATTAAATAATATACTAGTTATCTTTTCAAATAATGATAGAAAATATGCAACAACTAATGTGAATGCTCTATATTAAATTTAAAAAAAGTTTTTAGCGGCCTGACCAACTTATCGCCTAAATCTCACGCGCTATTAAATTACACGCCACTAATGCAAATTCCAATCATATGTGTGTGAAACTTGTAGGAACCATAGAATTTTGAGGTGAAACAATATATAATTTTACTCTTAAAATAGGAACCATTTTATAAGTGTTTTATTTTTATATTCTGCTTTCATAATTTTATTTTTTTTACGAATTTGTGTTGAATTTTAAATTTTAAACATATTTTCTATTTAATAGAAAAGACAATGTGTTTCAAAATGTATATTTTAAAAAAATTGAATTCCATAAAAAATTTAAACAGAATTATGGTTGACTCAAACAATAATGTATAAGAAGAGTAAAATTTAAAAATAAAAAGTAAAAATAGAAATTGAATTCCAATCCCACCTGCCAATCTTCGATTTATTTTTAAAATAAAATCTAACAACTCATTCATGTTTGTTCGCGCATACCATCCTGCTTGTCATCCATTGTTTTGTTTTTTGTCTTTTTTCCTCTCAATTTTCTTTGCATATTCTTCACACCCTTCTTCAAAATATATACTGTTTCATGGGCAAATCTATCATTTTTATAATTAGGAAACTGCCTACTTTTTATTTGACGTTGAAGATTTATAAATTATAACTTCCATAATATTATGACTTTAAAAAATTATTTTTAAAACGTCTCCCAATTCATCCACCAAATCCGAGGGGTGCAATGAGTCGAGCGGCGAAGGTGGGAAAAAAGTGATATAGGAACGACCAGAACCCACCATCGGACCTCCTCGGCTGACAAGAGATACGTCTTTGTTGCCGCGATGAGGAGTGGCGATGCTGCGGTGGATTTACTACGCTCGAGCCCCAATAGCGGCAGCAACAGGTGTAGATGCCATATGGAGGACAGCCTGTCGACCTTGTCTTCGTGGTTAGCTAGAAGGCCTTTAGGAGGTAGATTTGGTCGGGATCAAGGTCCCGTACACTGCCATTTCCTCTCATGAACCAGACGGAAAGTGCAGTAATGTGATATGGCGATTTAGAGTATAATATTTAAATACTTCCCTACATTCGCTTTATTTCCTTTAACCTCAACCATAAAAAACGGACTGGCAATCAAATTTAACTAATTAAAATTAATTAGCCAGTACATATATTTTATAAAATTTCTAGTAAAAACACTAAAATTTTAATATTACTTATGTAAATAAATTTATTAAAATATTTAATTATTTTATATTTTATATTTTATTAAATTTATAAGTGCGCTTAGAAAAGTCAAATAAAGTAATATTAATATTTTAAAATTTCTAAAACTGCTGCAATCCTTAAATTACTTTTTTTTTATCATAAAAAACCCCTTTTAATAAATATTTTGTTATAATTAATCAAACAAATTTGACTGTATTTACTTATTTTATAAATGAAAATAACTATTTCACAAACAAATTTAAAATGTACCTTACAAATTGACTCATCCTCATGCAAAATATCAGCGTTGCATTACCCAAAATCGATTAGCAACAAAATATCAACAATCGCAGGCTTCTATTCAATAGATAGGGTCATCGTTGCATTTCACTAACCAATATCAATCTTATATGAGATTATATAACTCAATACACAACACACAAACTTACCGTGATATCACCTAAAAGCCCATAAGCTTCAATCACACAAAACCAATTGACAATTAATGAATCACCATAAGACGTTACCAGATTCGACAACTCAAACACAAAAGAAAAAAAATCAAAAAGAAGGTAACTTCACAAAACATACTTTCACCCAACATAATTCCAAAATACCTCCAACAAGCCAAATAAAAACTCTGAAGTACTACATTTCACCTGAAGGAATATAAATAATAACCTCTTAAAAAACAAAAAATAAAAGCAAATACAATGAAATAAATTGCTCGAATTTTTCATTTTTCATTTGAAAAAGCTTATATATCCGGCTCGCTTGAACGAAAGTTCCAAAGCAGAGCCCAGGCATGGGTAGACTACAAAAACAGTCCTCAAACATAAAATCCAGAAAAATAACATAAATAAATTTGAGTTCCAGAAATGTCACAACATCAGACAGAGAGAAACCAGTAGACACACATGGATAACAATGACTTCATCAATCTCTCCCCAACCGCAAGGCAGACTTCCGAACAGAAACAAAGGAAGTCTAAAATTAACCCACAAAACATGACATGTAAAAAAGAAAAGAAAACATATAGCTACACGCCTACCACCTTCCTGGCCACTCACGAATCAAATTCATCATAATGAATATGCTGATAGTTCTTTAACATCTACACAATTTCTGCTGTTGCCATCAAATCCCCCTACTGCTGGTTACATTCGGGGGGTCGTTCTCCCTTAGACTGAGCTCCAACAGCATCCTGTCCAAGCTTCTACAAGATTCAACAACAAATGCGTACATAAGATCCCACTGCATAGTTAACTTCCGAAATAAAATGAGAGAAAAAATATCAACAATCAAAGAAAATATGTAGGGAACTCTAACCTTGCGCCCACTCGATGACTGCAGCAGCATATCAAACCATCATGAACCAACAAAGAGAGGGAAGAAATTAGTATCAAGGCAATTTAAATCACAAATGCAAAAGGAGAGCAACAAGACTTCAATACCTTCTTCGTCTTTCTTTCTTCTTCGCCCTCATCATCCTCATCTTCTTCATCCTCATCGTCTTCCTCGT
Organism: Taxillus chinensis; assembly: GCA_023512835.1. Classification (NCBI taxonomy): domain Eukaryota; kingdom Viridiplantae; phylum Streptophyta; class Magnoliopsida; order Santalales; family Loranthaceae; genus Taxillus; species Taxillus chinensis. The sequence continues at coordinate 12,800,736 of CM042086.1, forward strand.
CTTCCTCATCAGAGTCCTCATCTTCCTCGTCATCTTCACTGCCCTCATCAACTAAGTCTGCAAACTCATCCTCAGCAGCCTCCCCAGTATACCATGATACGGCATGTGGAATAATTTTGTCCCGTATGGTCGAACTATTCATCAGAATATCACGTCATACAAGTATTCTATTGGCTATTGGACAAAACATCTACGGAAAAATTCAACTTAAATGAACTCACCCAATGTCATAATCTTGTTCCATTTCATTTTGAAGTTCTTCAGCCTATTAAAAGAGAAGAAGTGAAATTAAATAAAGAACTACAATCACCAATATTATCGAACAGTCACCAATCATGTTAACAGCGTCACAAGAAAATTTATGAACAGTGGACTTACAGCATCTTCATCAATGTCGGCATCATCATTAGGAACTTGAGGTGGATTGAAAAAGTTAAAGAAACTATCACAATCTTCCATTTTAGTTACTGGTTTAGCATTCTTGGATCCCTTCCGAGGCTTTTTCTTAAGAAGCTTCTGGGTCAAGCACTTCCCAGGATACCACTCAATCTCCGTCCTAAAATGGATTAAATTAGCAAAAACAAAATCAATACACTACAAGATATGAAACTAAATTTGGGTAAAATCAAGATTTAGCAGCAGTAAAAAGTAATTACCCTATTGCTTTTTCCAAAATAGGCTCATCTTCATCAATCATGTGATATGTTTTCGTTAAGACTGTGTTTTTGAAATATGGATTAGTATCGAAAACAAACTCGATCTTAAAGCCCTTGGGATTATCAATCCGGCACCATTTAATGTCTTTGAGATATTTAAGAGCTCCTTCATCGCGCTCAGAAATCTGAACTCCAACAGAATATACATATTATGGGGGGAAACAGGGGCAGCCAGCCAATAAAAACTATAAGGGGAAGATAAAATCAACAAACCTCTTCAACTATAACTTCATTGCTTTTCAATGCAGTGAGCCAGAAGTCAGGGACTCCTTTCTCTGAACAAAAGTACGAAAACATGTGATCATAAAACTTGATAACAAAGAAAGGTTTCATATTAAGACTTAAGGCCTACCTTCCGCTTTTTTATCCTCTTCTTTGCCCTCTGCCGCCACATCAGAGGTCAAGCCTTCGACTTCAACCAAACCATTTACGATCTCATATCTCTGCAGATGTTCAAAAGGATTTGAGTACAATAATAATTTGATACTGTATGTGCAGTGGAAGACGATCAAACTAATGTATTGACGGGAAAGTAGGTAGGATACATGCAAAAGTACTAGTAATGTCTATCAACTTTAAGGCACTTGACAAAAGGTGTCACATAAGAATGTTATGTGGGACTCCCATTATTTTAGAATATATATATGCATACACGGAACACAGAAAATCACATTGCAGATGTAAATTTCTTGAGGACCAGACATGGTTCAATGAATATAAAGACTCGCAAAAGATCAGAGAAGCAAACGCATCAGTTTGGGTACCCGTGTGAACAGCGGCTGATACATCTTCTGGTATTTTGCTTCAAGTGCAGCTCGTTCCTCAAAAAATTTTGCCTCAAGTTCATCATGATGAGTCTGTGAATTTAAATAAAATGATTAAAAAAATCTTACGACAAAGATTAACAATTCAGAAGTTTCATACCCATTTCTCTTCATTTCCATCAGTGGACGGAAAGAAAAGGCATAAGAAAAACATATAAATGGGTTACAATAGTAAACAATGCTTCCTAAAACCAAGTAGAAACACAAAATAAATACTACAAGGGAACATTTTATGGGATGATCATCAATTTATCTAACATTCTAGGCATCAACAAAATCCTTCGCTTAAATGAATAAGCTCAATGAAATTATATCAAAACTATATCTTAAACTTCTACATTTAGATTTAACAGATGATTTTAATGGATTTCTTAGTAGCTTTGGGTACTATATTACATACAAAACACCTAAGGTAGATAGCAAAACCAAAAAAAATACTAAAGGGGCAAAACACACACACAAGAATATAACACTTTGGAAGAAATGACCGTGCCTGTATTTCCCTCAGAACCTCCACGCGCTTCTTAACTTGGGGGGGCAGCTTAGGATTCAGCCGCTCCCACGCAAGATCCTGCATCTTGTTCTGTACCAACCACGATCGCAACAGCAAAACAAACCAAATCAAACACGGACCCAACAACAGCGAAACCGAAGAGATCAATACAGCGGAACTCGGAAAGTACCTTAACGGCAGTGGTGAGGTTCGCTCGCTGCTCGTCGCTGAGAGCTACGAAAGTTAACGGAATCAAAACAAAACAAAACAAAAACATAAGACAGATTCAAAAAACAAACAAACAAACAAAGAGTTAAAACAATATAGGCGAGCAGAAAGCGAAGGGCGGGGTGAGGCATCGGGTTTGAAGGTTTGGGGAGGCGGCGGTTACCATTAGCGTCGGTGGGGAGAGTGGCGGCAATATCAGACATGTCGAGGAGGCTTTTCTTGGCCTCGTCGCTGCTGCCCTTGGTGTTGCTCATGTCGGGAAAGAAAGGGGGGATCGGTTGAGAAACGCAAAGAAGAAATCGAAAAAACTAGGAGCGGATGCGAGAAATCAAAACCCTAAAACCCTGGAAATGGAATCGCAGGCAGGGAAGGGGGAGGGGGAGGGGGGAGAGAGAGTGAGTATCTGTGGGGGTCGCGTACACGCAAAAACCTAATATAATAACAAGGGCTGGATCGGCCCAGCCCCCCCGGCTTTATAGATTATATAATGAATGGGATTGGGACACACAGTCAGTCACACACTGCGTTTCCGATTCTAGTCTAAGCCTTGAAGACATTGCCTGCCTGCCTAGGAGGCATCCTATTCGGTTTTGAAATTAAAAACCTCAGACCCAAGCCAAGGGATGCGTCTTCCTTCTTCTCGCTTCGAATCGAATCCGACTCGACCCGGCCCAATTCCCACCCACGCCCCACAGCTTGGGATTGGTCCTATTTCCGTAAAACTGCGGGTGCAGATTTGGGGTCTGGAGCTTCAGACCACCTGACCTGTTTTATGACTGACTACGCGGACAATAATTTATTAGTAATTATATTATATTTTGTGATAGGGTAATTAAGGGCATGATAGTTGTTTTCATTTTTATGTTTTGATTTTATGAATTTTTATTTTATTAAATTTTAAGTTTTATTTAAATTTAAATTTGTAAAAAAAATATTTGATACGTATAGGGTACATTTAGTATAATTTAATTATTTAAAAGAATATTGTTATTTTTTAAAATAATAGTTCAAAAAAATAAAATTATTAAATTTAGAATTTAGTTTTAAAAATAGATAAATTTCATAGTTGTTTTTAAAATTTATTTCTAATAATTTTTCTTTTTAACATTTAAACTCAATTATATTAAAAAATTTAAATATTTTATTTTCACCTTCTTGTTTTATTATTGGACTCATCAAATATTATTTTTTAAATAATTTTAGGATCCAACTTTCAAAAAACACACACTTTTCGAAATTCACTTCACTATCTCTTGTTGAACATAAATTATTTTTAAATTACAACTCGACACAAACTCTAACATAATACAAAAAAAAAAAAACAAAACTCGTGCAAAACAAGTTTATATTTGTTTTATGATTGAAATCATGATTTTTTGAAATTGAAAATATGGTGGACCAAATTACTAAAATGGGACAAAGAGGGAAAATTAAATTTTAAAACAATAATAGTTGAAAACTATTTTTAAAAATAACATACTTTATTCACCTCATTTCAATTCAACGTACTAACTATGCTTTCATGTATATATATTTTTTTATTTTTCAATCACAAATCGGAACTTGCGTACTCAACATCCTATAACCTATTTAAATTTAATCCAAGTGAACGTTAAATTAAGCTTAGATTCAGTTTATTATTCTCATTTAAAATTAAAGTATTAAATTTATTTTACCATAATTATCTAAAAACGATAACATTAGTCTAGTTAACATCGAGTAATTGAATTAAATATTAATATAATAAATTAATAATGTAAACATATTATTGTAAATATAAGCAAAATTAATTAAATATAATAACATAAGTTTGTCAACTTTCAACTCATTAATGGCATTCATATTTGGCTAGTTACAACTTAATAAAAAGTCAGCAATAAACTATAAGATAGTTAAATATATATATTTTTTAAATTTTTATCCTTCTTTTCTTTTCTTTTCTTTTTTTCATTTTCCTGGCACCAACCCCAAGGACATCTCCAAAAGTTGAGACGTGTTTGATATGATGATGATAATAATAATTATTGAGATTATTATTTTATGTATAAAAAAATAATAATTAAATTTCATACAAGTTTTTCCAGGTAGACTTTAGCTTTTTATAAAAGTGGTCGTAACAGTTTTTTACTCGTATTCATTAGTTTTACATATTTAATTTATTTTTTCTTCTTTTTACAAATATACACTACAAAACATTTCATTAATAACTTTTTAAATCTTTAAAATAATATTTCTAATATTTTTTTATTTAATAATATTATTTTTATAATTTAATATGAAATAAAAGTTAAAATTATAAAAAACGAGTGAAATGGGATAAAACTTTTTATTTATAATTTAATAATTATATGGAGTAAATATTACTTTTCAATACATTTTTAAATATTATACAAATCATGTTGAGCAAGTTAAATATATAGCTTTTGATGTGAGAATGATTTGAAATAAAACAAAATAGACTTTTATAGAAAATATACTAGTAGTATTTTAATAGACTATCTAGTTCGCCTATAACAAGCTGATTTTTTTTGCCACTCGATTTTAAGCCATTTGTGAACCATTATACTTGTTCTCGGTCCTAAATAGAGGAAAGATATAATAGGTTCAAATTCATGTGCAAATCAATGTACATTCTACTCAAGCACGAGTGGCAATTTTGTCTTGCCCTACTTCAATCCAATTTGCCCCATCATGGTAGGCTATCGCATCGGGTTTGGGTTTTGTCCGACTCATCCCGATCTAATATTTTAAAATAAAACTTAAGATAAAATATCTTGCCCCGCCCACTGACATGACCCGATTTGACTCAAAACACTAAAAGCATAATGGCTAATCGGATTCAGATCAATCTATAAAAATTCTGATTGAATTCGGGTCGAATATTATCTAGGCCCGACCTGACTCGATTATATTCCTAATCATAACTGATTCATTTCTCAATATATTTTAAAAGGGGAAAGTTTTTTTTTCGAGAAATAAAACTTATTGAGACGGGCGGGCCTAATATGCATACATAATACATATACCGTTTAAGTAGTTTAGTCATAAAATATTTTTGAATATGATGAATAAAATAACGTATCTAATATATTCAATTTCTATTTTATTATTATTATGGTCATAATTAAATAATATCCTTTCATGGGAGTTGAGTTTCAAGATCAATTGGTAAATCTGAGTTCAAAATATTCGATAAAATACTTACTTATAAGAAAGACGTTGACTATACACAGGCCATTGCTTTTACTCATCAGTCATATAGACCGATTAGGTTTTTGTGATATTTGAGTACGTTAAATTCAGCCGTAGACCTTTTTCATTATCATGGAACTTTTGATTAAGAGTATCTGTTAGAATAATTATTTTTTTTAATATTTTAATAACAAAAGTAGACTTTTAAATATTTTTATTTTAATTATTTATTAATTAAAATATTAATTTTGAAATGATTATTTATTCATTTAAATGAATAAATAATTAAAATAATTATATGAAATAAACATTACTTTTTAATATATTTTGAAATATTATATAAATATGTAGTGAAAGTTAAATATATAGATTTTGATGTGAGAATAATTTATAGCATTTTTTTTTTTTTTTGAAATAAATGAAATAGACTTTTATAAAAAAATACACTAGTAGTGTTTTAATAGATTATCTAGTTTGCCTATAACGAGCTGATTTTTTTTGTCACTCGATTTTAAGTCATTTGTAAACCATTATACTTGTCGGTCAAAAAGGGAGGAAAGATATAATATGTTTAAAGTTAGGTGCAAATCTATGTACATTTTACTCGAGCACGAGTGACAATTTTGTCTTGACCTACTTCAACCCGATTTGCCACATCATGGTAGGCTATCGCGTCGTGTTTAAGTTTTGTCCGACTTATTCCGATTCAATATTTTAAAATAAACTTAAGTTAAAATATTTTGCCTCGCCCACTAACATGGCCCGATCGGACTAAAAACACCAAAAGCACCGAAACTAATCGGATTCAAATCAATCTATAAAAATTCTAATTGAGTTCGGGTCAAATATTATCTAGGCCCAAACTGACTCGATTTTATTCATAATTATAACTGCTTCATTTCTCAATGTATTTTAAAAGGAAAAAGTATTTTCTTTTTTGCGAGAAATAAAACTTATTGAGACGGGCTGGCCTAATATGCATACATAATACATATACCATTTTAAGTAATTTAGTCATAAAATGTTTTTGAATATGATGTATAAAATAACATATCTAATATATTCAATTCCTATTTTATTATTATTATGATCATAATTAAATAATATTGAGTTGAGTTTCAAGATCAATCGGTAAATCTGAGCTCAAAATCTTCGATAAAATACTTACTTATAGGAAAGAGATTGACTATACACAGGCCACTGCTTTTACTCATCCAAACCGATTAGGTTTTTGTGATATTGGGGTATGTTAAATTCAGCCTAGACCTTTTTCATTATCTTGGAACTTTTGACTAAGAATATCTGTTAGAATAATTATTTTTTTAATATTTTAATAACAAAAGTAGACTTTTATTTTTTATTTTAATTATTTATTAATTAAAATATTAAACTATTAAATGATTATTTGTTAATTAAAATATTAATTTTCAAATGTTTATTTATTCATTTAAATGAATAAATAATTAAAATAAAAAAATTTAAAAGTATACTTATGTTATTTTGGAAGTCATTTAAAATTGCATTTACTATAAACCACCCATAACCTATATTAAAAGGCCATTGGATGTTGCTGCTCGATCGAAGAAAATGGTTTCTACACTTAATTTCTAAACGATTAGTGGTAGCATACAGTGGGTTCATTGCAATTTTTATCAGTGGTAGGAACAGTACACATTTCGGTGCCTAATACAGAGAAGGAACAAATGAAATACATCAAGTTGCTCTCTAATTTGCAACCACAAACATCCAATCATCATTCGATTTGCAAGATAACTTCAAAAGCACAATACCAGCACAGAAGGCAGTTACTAAGCTGTCATAATAATACATGGCCACTTTTATCAATATATATTATTGGGGATTAAACTAGAATATCTAAATAGCTCCCTCCATCACCATGGGATAACTACAAGAATTAAAAGACCATTCTTCAAGCATTGACCAGCCTAGCAACCACAATGATTGCGCTGGTTTTGCAGGCTGTTCATGTTCAAGCACTAGTTGTTCACTCTTCATCATCACCCCCATCTTTGGAGTCCTTTAACTGGTCAGATGAGGCCGAAGGCTTTCGATCCAGGATGCGTCCAGTCATAGGATCAATAGGAGGGAGGTCAGGAGGTCGAAATTTTCGAGCCATTGCAACCATTGGTGGTGGAGGTAATATCCCTGCTCTGAAAAGAAGGCGCTGGACTGGCTCTGAAGGCTGAGCACCAACTGAGAGCCAGTACCTGCAGGAAAAGATAACAGTACTTAATTTTGCAATTATGGGAAGGAAGTACATATGGTTTCAAGTTTCAAAAATTCAAAGAGTCTGATCTATTTGGATTTGACCTTCAATTCCTAGGCACTCAAAAGCCTTATTATGACTAAGGGCAACTTATATAAACAACAGAAAAACTGAATTAAACACATTGTAGCCATAATGAAATTTATCAAGAACCTGAATTGTGAGATGATTAAAGTTATTGTGCAAACATAAGAGGTTTTTAAACATATACATGCTAGAGAAAAACATATGAAGACATTTTTAAATTCATTCCTCGGCTAAACTTACAGCTTGCAAGGAAAGGAACAGTATCATTCAACTATTCAAAAACACAGAAAGGAAATATCAATTCAAGCGGAGAAGAAATTATATATTAAAAAGACTTACTTTACTCTTTCAAAATTAATACCCATACGTTTGCCGCCATCTTGTCCTATATGCAATGAAACATATTGAAAACAATCAATAATAAATAAATGAAGCAAAAAAAAAATCTTGCAACATTAATGGCCAGCCTTGCTATTCAAAGAAAAACTGCAACCGCTTGCACTTTTTAAAATGATAACAAACCCATGGTCCATCAAACAATTAATCACAAAAGAAACCACAATGTAGTGTTCTCATTTGCTTTAAAGAACATACAAAGAAGATGAAGAAGAAGAAGAAAAGCCATTTAAAAATTTTGCTTGTGGGGAAAAACCTGGCAAGGGATGATAATAACCAAGCTTTTCAAGATGCTTCCCATCTCTAGGAGATCTGCTATCAGCTGCAATGACCCTATAACAAGGACTATTCTTGAGTCCAACTCTTGATAAGCGAAGTCGCACTACCATGTTCTGACCTCCTGCTTGTTCTCGGCAAAATAAGCAAGATTTTTTTTATAATAACTAATAAGCGAGAGCTGATTAGTGACTTGCCACCCAAAGCTTGTACAATCATTGAGATAGTGAACATAAGCCAAACACATGGCGGCAAACAAATACAGGATGCACGGAGAAATATTGAGTAGCATCGTTTTGTAAAAATATAAGTATATAAAGCGAATCAATAACAACTCATGCCATGATTCTATGAACACATAACATTTGAGCAACTAATTGGCATATCCCAGAGGCAACTGTTTTTCAGGGTAATCCTGGGTAGAAGTTCAAAAAAGGTGGGAGGCAGCTTTAGCTTAATGCACCAAGCTGTTTTCATCAGCTTCAGCTTTAGCCTATTTTATTCAGCCTGGTATTTTTGGTTTGGGGTTTTCGTTGATCAGTATCAATCCATGCGACAGATTTGGAGGATTATTTTTCAATGGATGGCACATGCATTTTTTGGTTTTTCACCATTTTTGCTATTTTTTTCTTTTGTCTTTTCATAATCAGACTTCTCATCTTATTTATTTTCATTTGTGTTTTCCATCTGTGGCTTTTCATTTCTTATTCTAGGCAGAAGTAATGCAACGTCATACGTTCATATGTATCGTTTTATTTCCTTTTCTCATACAAAACTTGTAACCCTATGAATAGGAGTGAGATATGCATTTTAAGATCACTCGCTATTATTTTGAATTAATCTGCAAAGCTTATTGTGATACATTTCTTTCTACCTCATGCAGCAGAGATATCGTAGGGGTAGTGATTCTCCTGCAGTTGAATCACAGAAGCTTCTTAAACTACTGTTAACTTACAACTTTCACACATATCTAGTCCCTCTGCCCAAAACTTGCCCTGCATCATTTGTTTTGACAAGCGAACTAATTTTGCTCCATGGGTGTTTCTTGTTTCTTCTCATTTTGTTTTGTTATCTTTGAAACCTTAGCAGTTTTGCATTGATCATTTCTTTGTTCTTCTCCTAATTAAATCTTCTTCATTTGAACACAAATCCAAAAAATAAAAATAAAAAAATCAACAAAAAAAAAAATTACAAACAGGCAGTCAACTTGTGAGAAATGAGAAGCTTACAAATCCGATAAGCAAAGCTAATAAATTTATTGCTTCTAAGTTCTTCTGACCAGGACATACGCAGGTTTCTAAACTCAGAACAAGGGATGTTTAGAATAAACCCCAATTGATACCATCTAGAAGTGCAGAGCAACAATGAAACTAAACTTCATGTTTTTGAATCTATGGTCAATTGGTCATAATGAACAAAATGGTAGTGAGAGAGAGAGAGAGATGACCAGATGCAAGAGTTTGAATCGATCAGTACCTGACTACGCCCTGAAGGACGGGTACCTGGGCCGATCGGGAGGGAGAGGGAGAGAGAGAGAGAGGGAGGGAGAGGGGTACCTGGGCCGATCGGGAGTGGGAGCAAGACAGGTAGGGGAGACTAGGGTTTTAGAGAACAAAATCTATTTCTATCTTCTTATTCTTTTTTAATCGGGTTATCATTTATGAACATGTTTTATTTTATTTTATTTTTTTGCAGTTTTATATTAAATTTAAAATCAATATTTTATTAAAACATTTCTCCCTTACGTTAAAATAAATTACAAATACAAATAAATTACCCATTTTATAGCGAAGACATCTAAGTCATGTGCGCCGCACATGATCATACTTAATCTTGGTTCTGTCCTCTCTCTCTCTCTCCCTACTGTCGTCGACTGTCGAGCATCCCTCAACCTCGGGTGTGTCACCTCTTCCTCTCCCTGCAGTCAAGCCTCCCCTCAAGCAGACCCTGGTGTCCCCTCTGTCCTCGTTGCCGGCTTGTGAAGAGGTAAGGGAGGTTACTGTGTTTAAGTAATTGTATTATGTATAGTTTTTTTCCCAATCTAAGTTCATGGGTTAGTTAGTGTGTTATTATCTAATTCACAACTGCAACTGCATCTTGTTTGTGCAACTATCCTATTTTATTTATTTTATTTTCATTTTTTATGAAATTTATATGTGATTATTTTTTGTTTGGTATCTGTTTTTTTTTTTTTTTTGAATCTTCTCTCCCGTTAGACCACCTTTAATTGTTGTTTCCTTTTTAGTTTTGTATATTTTAAAATTGATTTTGCTTCGACTACTTTCTTTTTAGCACATGTGTTCTGTAATCCGACCATCGTTTCCTTCACTATTCTTGTTGTTAAAACGTTGTTGTTCAACGCCGCCCCCCCCCCCCCCCCTTAAATTTTGATTTTCTCCGGTGAAGGTTCTGAAATTAGCAACACCCAGCTTGGGTAATGCCATGTTTAAGGGTTCCTTTATTGTGAATCTGACATTTTAGTGTAGAAAGATTGTTGGGTATCACGTGTTCTTAAAATCCTCTATTTATTAGTGGAGATTTGAAGAGTTTCTAGTTATGGACTCTTAGTAGGCCACTTAAGAATCTCTGCTGCAGCTATAATGTTTGAAATTCTATGTTAGCTCTTGTTCTTGTTGCTTTTGTTTTGATTGTTTTTATTACTTATATGATCCCTTTTGTGTTAGTTTTTTTTTTTTCAGTTTCTACGGAGAAAAAACGTGTGTCCTGTAAAAAAATTCTTTCTCTGTATGTTGAGCTGTAGGGGGCCTTCTGTTTTACTATAGGTAGAGAAAACTATAGCCTCTTGAATTAAATTTATTTACAATTTTGGTTGAGTTAATGATTTCCCATCCTGTAAGCGCTTTGCTTCATCATTTAAAATTAAGGCATGATGAATATATATGCCGTTATGGGTATCTCAATAACATAAATTATTGTCTTGTCTTGGCTTTGCTTGTTTTTGTTACTGTCTTCATCGTTGTCTCTCCTCCTTTGTCTCACTTGTTGTTGGTTAATAGACGCAGCGGAGCTTGTTGACAGATTGTTCTAAATTTCTAGGATTGGGCTAGGCAACAACGGCAGCCAAATCAGCAACATAGATGGGAGAGTGGTGTAGACATTTCAACAGAGCTTTGGGCAGGTGCAGAACATTCTAGACCAGAACAGGTTGCTCATAAACGAGATTAACCAACAAAACCAGTCCAAGATTCCCGACAACATCAGTATAAATACAAATCTGTAACTGTAACATATGAGTTAAAATTAAATATGTTGGAAACTTCTGACCTTATGGAACCACCATTAACCAAGAAGGTGAATAACTGTTTTTGAGTACACAATACATCTTTTATGGAATGAGTTATCTGCCATTATTGCTTGCTACATATTTTTGACAATATTTACCTGTAAAGTGGTGGCTTTATCCTGATGTTGCTGCGCGTAGTGTCGAGTGATAATATCTATTGTTTACTCGCCGCCGTGGTGGATATGATTTTAGTTACTGACTCAGGTTTTTTGAAATGCTAGAGTTTTTTCTGATTTACGTGTAAAGGAGGGATAAAACTGGATGATGAAAATAAGGAAAGGAACCCAGCACCTAATGCAATTTTGTAATTTATCATTTTTATCTTTTTCACCCTTTTGACTTCTGTCGTTGCTACCTGCTCGTGTGGTGTGTTTTATTAACGCCGAAATTGTTTTTTCCATTTATAAAATCATATGTAAATACAAGTAGATGGAAGTGATCCCTTATAGTTATACTAGCTGATGAATTCTTTTAATTTCATTTTATATCTTTTATGGGATGGATTTAGCTTTAAAGATTGACTGTACGTGTTGTTATTATTATTTTTTGGTTGATGGGCTTAAGCAAAATTTTAGTAATATTATTTACCTATGACTCAGTTAAATTTAACTCACAAACAAAGTGAGTGACTCCATTCCAGTCCCATCAGCTCCAATCCATTCAATCCAATACACGAGATAAATTCAGTCTCATTGGCACCATTCAATCCACAATTTGATTGCAAGAACGTGATCACTATCAATAGTACAGTAAAAACTAGCAGTAACAATACATGGTGAAAATTCAGTTTTCATTAATTATACTTATAACTATATTATTATCCAATGATCAAATTTTAGAGACTCCCAAGAGGGACAGAAAAATAAAAGCACTAATCATTTGACAACAAACATGTATGCCCAGAAAATAGGAAGGAGATTTAAGAGTGAAGATAAATAATCATCATCTGAGTTACTTCTACCCGCTTGTGCTTCATGACTCACTTAGTAATTGCTTCCATCAGGGTTGTGATTTTAGACCTGCTCAACAATTGAACGCATCTTAAATGGAGTATTCCTTTCATGAATCTGTCAGGAAACTATACAATGCAATGTATGGAGGAAAAAAGAAAAAAATACAAGGGCCATTTTTGTTACTGGATTTTCAAAGAAACACAAAAAAGAAGATGATATAATTTGAACTTTTGGGCAATTTGGTGTCACTTTCAATTTGGAAGGGCATCTACAAGTACAACTGTACAAGTATTTTTCTACTTACCTTCAAGGACAGATTTTCCTTCTTTGTACTTTTGGATTTTTCCATGAGCAGTTTTCAAAGAAAAAAAAAGTTATAATAATTGATAAGAACATACGGTTAAAAAAAAGGCATAATCCATGAGGACATCATTTTTGTGACTGTCATACTTAGAGTGTTCATAACACTAATAGTATCCAAGTTGGCCTACCAATACACTCTAGTTATACGAAGTGTGTGAGGTGGGGTAATAGTGTGATAGATTTTCCCTAAACAAAATGAGAATAGTAGGGGGTAGATCGTATATTCTATCTTAAAGGTATATAACTAATCATAACACCATAGGTCCACAAAAAACCGTGGGAAGAAAATAATAACAAAGTGATGGGATTTGCAAGAATACACATAAGTAGCTCAAGCAATGATTAATGAATATCATACATGGATGTATATTGTGAGTACAATTCATTAGGTTGTAGTAGAATTTCATGTTATTAATTTATGTCCTGTAATAATATTCAGATCAACATGAATGTATATTGTGAGACAACGATTTTGTGAGACAACAGAACTTCAAAACAGTCAAAAATCCGAGAAGATTGATTTGGAGAAAACGATTTATGCCCCTCTTAAATTCTTTTGACCCTTCACCGTTGGGTTGAAAGGTCATTTGTACTGGGCAACTCCCGTGATGCCAAACATTCATGATAACAAATTAACGACTTAATGATAATTTCAGTTTAATTAGTTTCATAGCGCTGATACCAAATAAATGATAAAAAGCAGATGCCAAATTAAAGCAATATCAATTATTTGCCTTACATATCTACAGATCAATGGAAGAACAATATATATACTAATAAAAATCAAATAATTTATAAAAACAAAAAATCAAAAATCATACCGTGCGCGCGTTAGGAATCAATTTTCAGTTTTGGCCTCCTCGTTCGTCCAGTCGTCCTTGCCATATATTTGTTTCTTTAATTCTTTTAATATGTTTCCGATAGCTTCAGTTTTCGCCTCCTGTCCTGTCCCTCCCCCGAATGAAATGCCGGGTCCGTGCTATCGCACACTGTCACTCTGCACACATATATTTTAATTTGTTATTTCTGTTATGTATGAAATAACACAAATGTTATCAAATAACAAACCCGGGCGCGCGCATATTGCGTGTCACGATCGAACGGCAGGCGAACGATTTATTGTCGCCACGTGGGGGCCAATTAAGAAGGCGAGGTGTGAAGACACCAGTACGAGACATAGGTTGACCTGCATGCAGACTACAAATGGCAGCATAGCCGAGGGAAACGTGTCGGGTCGTGTCAGTATATACGGAGCAACCAAAAAATGTCATCCTATTATACCCAGTCGCAAAAAGCTACACAGAGGCGGCCACCGCTACCATTGAACCAGCTGTTAACACTCCCAACCCAAACGCACGCACCGCACCGCACCGCACCGCACTAAGCGGTTATGCAGGAAGAAACCACATTCGAAGGCGGCGGCGGCGGCTCGTCGTCTTCGTCTTCTCCCGCGAACTTCTTACCGCCGAAGCCAATGGAGGGGCTCCGCGAGCAGGGTCGACTGCCGCCGTTCCTAACGAAAACGTTTGAAATCGTGGATGACCCGGCGACGGACTCGGTCGTGTCGTGGAACGGCAGCGGCGGCGGAGGCCCTCGTAACAGCAGCTTCGTCGTCTGGAATGAGCACGACTTCTCCGCGATGCTTCTCCCCAAATATTTCAAGCACAGCAACTTCTCCAGCTTCATCCGTCAGCTTAACACCTACGTGAGTTAGTGATATGCTTTTTTGTGTTATTTTGTCCTGGTTGTTGTACCGTATTAATTATCACCACAGGATATATATATACATACATACATATATATATACATACATATATATATATATACATACATATATATATACATACATATATATATATATATATATACATACATATATATATACATATATACATACATATATATATATACATACATATATATATACATATATATATATATACATACATATATATATACATATATATATATACATACATATATATATATATACATATATATATATATATACATACATATATATATATATCAGGTTAGTATGTGTTTGTTTCAATTCGTTGCAGTCGGCATTTGATATAATGAGCCCAGTTGTTCGATCATTTAACTATTCATTAGTGTCTAGCTACTGCAATACTACTATAGTAACCATTATAGTCAAATAAAACAATTTGAACCGTTATCAAACGACACTAATAACAACTGCAATACTATTAATAACGACTTTACTTTTATATTTATCAGCTGCCATTTAATATATATATATATATATATATATATATATATATATATATATATATATTAGCCTTTCAACAAATACCATTTAATATCTATTCTATTAAATAATATTATTATCTTCCAATATTTCATATTTTGGTGGGCTAACTCAACTGTCTTTGCCCGATTATATATATATATATATATTTTTAAGTTATTTTTTTTTTAAAATAAAAGTTAGATCCACTCGTAAATATTTTTTAATGATTTACTATTTTGTCTCTAATTATGCTAGATTCTGTTTTTTTTTTTTGGGTTTATTTTTATTGTAATCTGGTTGTAGGGCTTCAAGAAGGTACACACGGATCGGTGGGAATTCGCAAACCAAGATTTTCAGCATGGGAAGAAGCATCTGCTGAAGAACATCAAGAGGAAGAGACGCCATAATATGCAGCAGCAGGCCCCATTAAAAGCCTACCCTGAATCCCACACGGATGATGTGGAAGCTGAGCTCGAGATGTTGAAGAACGATCACGACATTCTGAAAGTGGAAATCATGAACATGAGAAAACAGCACGTCACCTCACTGAACCGTCTCTCCGCCGTCAAACAGCAGATACGCCGCACTGAGTGCAGGTACCTGCGGACGGTCATTTTCCTCCTCACAAAAGCAGCATCAAATCCTTCTTTTGCTCCCCACCTGACGCAGCAGAGGCCGCAGAAAATTGATCCTTCGGGCAGCAGTGAGGTGGGCAAGCGGCCGAGATTGGCTGGAGGAACACGGGTTGCAGCAGATGATGAGAATGATTCCATTATTACCAGCCAAAGCATGCGGCCTGGAAACCAAGTTCATGGAAATCAAGAATCAGCGACGCAGACACCGCCGTGTTTGGCCGTCAAGGATGGGCATGAATGGGGCAGGTGTGGCACTGCCGAGGACCACGAGGGTGAGGCGGGTCATGAGAAGAGTAACTCAAATTTGATGGTTTCCGACAGTTGGGATAAATTACTAGAGGCCAGTCAGGCCACTGCCGAGGACCACGAGGGCGAGGCAGGTCATGAGAAGAGTAGCTCAAATTTGATGGTTTCTGACAGTTGGGATAAATTACTAGAGGAGAATGATTCCATGCATGGGTATGAATCCGAAAACTCGCTTGAATTGGAGGATATGATTCCAGAGCCTTTCAATTGGGTCAGGTATGCACGAGATATGATGGCAGAAATTGAGTGTCCTGGATCAAAGCCAACGGCATGATAATAGTGGTACTTTGTCTCTAACATTACCTGCCTCCTTAATCCTTATCTTATGTTGTCACTACAGTGAATTGCAGGTTTTTCTGGATGGCATATCATATGATAAAAGGCTTACCGATTGTGATAATAAAGAGCTGGTCAGCATACAACGGAGAGGAACAATGTGTGTGTGTGTGTTTTTTTTTCCCAACCCCCATCCCCACCTCCCATTTAGATATTTTATAATCCTTTTATTTTTATTATTATTTTCACATTTTAAAAATGTCTATTCGAGTCTCGTTTTTTTTTTTTTAACATTTCCGTGCAAGAATAAATGTAAATAATGAAAAATTAGCAAAATTTTCAACAGCGTATAAAAATATCTTTTCCAATAGAATGAATGCGCGACGCGGCTTAAAGAGGACTGGGCAGAAGAGAATGAATTGTTGAAAGAAGAGAAAATTTATATACAAGCCCTATGCGCATGTCTTTTCATGCATAGCTATTAGCTAACATTTAACGTGATAATATTACATTAATCCAGTAATTTGATTAAATTTGCCTAAAATTTAATCAAAATGAATAAGATATTTTCACATTAAATGTATACGGCCTGCCCATTACTCATGTGATCTACCCCCACCAAAAGAAACAGGAACAATTGAAGGTCCACTGGGAACGAGGAAATGCCCACAGTTTATTCCCAATTTGTGTCAAAATCCAAAAAAAAAAAAAAAAAAAGGCAACCACAATTGAATCATCCACCCATTGACTAGATACGTGGAAGCTATGATACACAAAACCTCTTGATGATAATCAACCGAGACATGTGATACATCGACAAGAAGCATAATATTACACTTTAAATATGGAACACATTTTATCGTTTCTTTTGGGTTACTTTACCGTTTGATCTTGTTGGGACGGATGTTGGAAACAGCGATGAAGAAGACCTGTGATTCTCCTCTTTATCTTCATTGAATGCCTTGGTTAGACATTCTTCCAGTTCCATGTACCGTCTTTTCTTCACTTGTTTTTCCTCCGGGGTGTCGTTATTCATGCTAGCCAAATGCGATAGGTCATCGGCATCCATGATATCATTGAGAACTTTAGAGCAACGGGGGAAATAGCACTTTCCAAGTTCCACTGCTCACAGAAAAGGTACAGATATGCATATAAAATATCAATTAAGTTCATTAATAATAATAATAATAATATGCAATATCATACTACTTGTGGAAACTAATAAGTGGCCACTCTAGGACAACATTTCACAGAATAAATTAAGATGAAAATGAGTAACATCAATGCTACCACAACATCATGGACCCCCGTGGTCGATGCAGAAAATTCTTCCATGGGGAGCCAAGACATATATCTTTATCATCAATGCTACCATCATGAGGGAGAGCAAGCCAAATATGTAAGTTTCAGCATACATTAGAGGAGCCAGCCAGAAACCATTTAAATAATGGCATAATCTTAACATCAGCCTCACTTGAATAAAAACCAAGATCCCAAACTTTAAGATAACATTAAAATAATGGCATATTCGTAGCATTGATATCACTTAAATAAAAACCAAACGGTTGTGAAGGGGAGTTGATGGACTTGCTTGCCCTAGTGGTCAACCCCATGACTTTTGTTTGACATACAGATACAAATTGTGCTGTTTTTTATCATGATGAATGAGACAAGCCACGCGGGTTCAGATTATGGAAGCACAATAACAATAATAATAATAATAATAATGTGTTTAATTGTTAGAAACAGAAAATAGAAATTAGACAGAGGGAATGCAGTAAAGTTCTAAGTCTCATCTTGAACACATGAATCT
Organism: Taxillus chinensis; assembly: GCA_023512835.1. Classification (NCBI taxonomy): domain Eukaryota; kingdom Viridiplantae; phylum Streptophyta; class Magnoliopsida; order Santalales; family Loranthaceae; genus Taxillus; species Taxillus chinensis. The sequence continues at coordinate 12,819,079 of CM042086.1, forward strand.
TTAAGTTGGGAGGAAATTTTTTGGATAGGGATGTTAAACAGAAACAAGTTTCAGCATACCAGTCTTGGAGAGAGCACTCAGCCTGTGCAGATGCTCCTCTTTGAACTTGAAAGGGGCCTCATTCAAATCTACGGTTGCCCTCTGGGCACCATTCAAAAATTCGGAGGTGCCATCCACTTGAGCAATATCCATGGCAAGTTTTGCTTCCATAGGGAACAGAAGTTTTGCCAATGCAACTTCAAGTTTCAGAGAAATAATAAACATCATTAAGTTGCCCCGTATAAATGTACTTGATATAAACAAAATGCGAAACCAAAGGCAAAGTTCTACCAGAATCAAAAGATCTTCCCAAATTTTAATCTGAAGCAATGATTATGTTACTCAGATCTATAAAAAACACTAAGAGGTGAATTCATTTCCATTGGATGTAAGTAATCCAGTAAAACAGTTTTTAGAAAACTTCAAATTAATCCCGACGAAAGAAAACTGTACAATGAAGAAACACGCTCAAACACGAAATTCTCTTGCATATATTAAGCTACCATGATAAGTGGATTAGGTCAAGCAAGACATCGGTGACTATCTGCGCACAACAATAATAAGTCATTGTGGATGCCCAAACCCAAAGCATTTATCAGAATGCAAGAAAGATGATCGTGCAGCTTTCTGCTGCAAGCAAGATAAAGAAGGGGACAAGGAAAAGTCAAAATCAGGGTATGAGCCTGGACAAAATAAGATAACTCACCTCTATTTTCAAGATACAGCAACTTTCCACGCAAATCATCGCCTGCCATTGCAAGAGAAACAGAAGCTTCTCCAAGTAATGGATCTCTTCTTTCTGCCTGTTCCAAGATCTCTATGCACAACCTATCTTTGGGAGTAGGCTTTCCTTCTTCAGTGGATTTATCATAATCTACGGCCCTGGTGACCCTCTTTGAGATCTGAACTGCCTTCCTTCCGTCTGCTGTGAGATCAGAAGGCTGGGCTCCCTTAGTTAGAAGTGACACTATAATCTTGGGGTCTTTCCGCATGGCAGCAACATGCAGTACCGTGTATCCCCTGGAATCTCTATGGTTAACATCAGCAAGTTCGAGATCAAGAACTTCCATTGTGGTCTTTGCATCACAATATGCTACGGCATAGTGGAGGGCACATGCATCATCCAGAGTAGTATGTGCTTCTTTCAGCAGCATTCTAACTAATTCAACATCATCTGAATCCAAAGCCCTATGTATTCTCCTCACATGCTTATTGGGCATAATGTAGCTTTCAGGATCATCTGTAAAAGCTTCCAAACGTGCATCTGTGATTTGCTTCACGATGTTTTCAGGCAACCGCTTCTCAAGAGTTACAAAATCAATATCAGATTTGACAATTATCTCAGTACACTTCGCCAGCAATCTCCCGCAGGCTTTTCCGCACATATTAGCAATAGATAAGACCACCAGAATGTCATACACCGCAACCTTGTCAAGAATGTCAAGTAGGTGCCTCTGTAATCAAAAGTCAAAGCGAAACACCAAACAAAATATGTCAAGAAACAAAAACAGCAGCAAGTCTAGTAGTATTACACCCCTGGTCAACCTAACATCAATTATAATTTTCTGCAATGATAAAACCCATCCCAGTTACACATAAAAAGGGCAAAAACCACCAAAGCCCAGGCCAATTGAGTTTCTATAAATACTACAAGGGGAGGATCTGAACTTATAACCGTCTTCCTCCACACCCCTGCATTGGATTGAGACCCAGACACCCCCCCCGTGCAAAGAATTACAACAAGGGTGACCAGCCTGCCTTTCCATCGTTGCAGTAGCCTCAAACTTAAATAATTTGTTTGGTTCTTTTCTTTTTCCTAGATTTTATTGATCGTCTTCACGATTTGAATCCTAATTAACCGGCAGCTAATTAAAAACCTTTTTAAAATGGCAAACTCAATACAAGTATTATGAACACTCAATCAAGTTTCTTCAAAAACAGCATCCATCAAAAAAAAAAACAGAAATATAAACTAACTTAATATTTAGAGAAAGAAGTAAAACGTCAATAGCGTGTTAGCTTACCTGATAAAGCGTGACCAGTTCAGAAACCTGAAACACGAAAGAGGCATAAAGCACCTCCACGGAGGAGTAGACGGCGGGGCCACACGCCACATGCTCGCAGTCCTCGTCGGCGCAGTCGCAGACGCTCTTAGGCAACGGCCTCACCTTGCCGGAGTACAAGTAGGCCAACACAGCCCTGAGCGAATCGAAGCCGATCTCGAAGTCCTTGGCGTAGTTCTTCAACTCGATCTCCGACGCCGCGGGTCCGTCCTTCCGGGAGAAGACATCCCTGAAGAAAGGGCTCCTGGACAAGAGCACGCAGCGGTGGACGGGGACCTCCCGGCCGGAGGCGACCACGATCTTCGCGTCCGGGAAGGAGTCCGGCGAGTCGAACACGGACTCGAGGTTCTCCGAGAGGCGCCTCAGGGCCGCGATCTCCGGGGCGGACGCTTCGTGAGAGAGCCACCTGGTGGGGCTACCGCTCTCCCTCTCCGTGATGTTGCCGCCTCCGCCTCCTACGCAGCTTATGCAGCTGCCGCCACTGATCTCGTTCGAATCCGACAAACCAGTTGTTCTACTCGCCATCATACACCATTAAAATTAAAATAAAATATCGCCTTATTTATTTTATACGACGATCAAAATACAAGAACACCCAAACAACCAAAACAAAAACAAGAAACAAGAAACACAAACAAGAACGAAACCGAGTTATACAGATTATTATTCAATTCATCGCGTACTAATAACAACTAGCCTTGAGTTGGAGCGCACACACCCAAAACCAAAAACCCAGAAGAGAGAGAGAGAGAGAGAGAGAGAGAGAGAGAGAGAGAGATGGAAATATTTGGATAGGAAGCGAGACCGAGAGCGGAGACGACGGGGCAAGGTCAAGACGGAGACTCAGGGATGATGGTTTCAGCGATGATGATCCGGAGGATAATTCTACGGCTCAGATGACGGGCTTGATTTTGACGGCGGGGTCCACGCAATTGGTCGTTCGGTATCGCCTTGTCGTAGAGATGGACGCCGTGTGGGCGCGGGAGCAGGGTGAGGGAGTATGGGGCCTCGCGCACCTGATGCGAGGTAGATTATACTTGTTTTACTTTTACTATATAGTCGCGAGGTAGCTGGATGTAGTCGTGGCCGTATACGAGGGGGGGTCATTTGTCAGTAGTCAGTCGTCACGGCTTTCTTTGTTTGTTGTGCCCCGAAGAAATTAAATACAAACACTCGATTCAAAATGTAGTTTAAGAAAACAAAAACATTTTTAATGACGATCGAATGAGAGAGTCGCTTGTCGGGACGCATTGCCTCCAAATCAGTACAGTTTAGAAAATTTATTTTTATACAAATTAAATCACCAGTGTCTCGACCAACGCTACTCCAATTTCTCTTAAAGTCAAGACTTTGATTTTTTACATATTATTCATTTTTTACAACATTAATTCACTTTTTATGTTTTTTTTTTTTTTGCGATAACCCGTTAGAGCATTATATATGCTTAATTATCATTTTTGATAAGTAATTCTTAACTATTGAAATTAAAAAAAAAAAAAACTTATCCCTCACCTCTATTACCCACTCGTTGGAAGAACAAACTAATAAATTTTTAAAATTTGAAGAAAGAACGAAGATAAAATAGAATATAATATTTAATACTTAAATGAAAAAAATACATATTATTATTAGATATATGTAAGACATCATGGGATGCTTAAATGATGAGAGAGAGGGGCATAACGGTCTAAAAATAATATTAAACTTGTATTTAATCAAAAGAGTAAGTTTTTGTGTATATATTGTATAAAAGTTGTTAATTTTTGTATATATAACTTAAATTTTAGTAAATGAGAAAAACTTTTGGATCGATCTTCTTACAATTGGTTTGAGCTAACATATTAAAAGCTATCAAATTCAAAAATTTACTTATTACTCGGTCGAATTAATTAATTCCAGAATTTACTAAATATAATATACGGACAACATAAAATTTACTAGCCAAAGTAAAATTTATAGCCAAAATGAAATTCACTACCCAAAATGGAAATTTTGATAACCTAATTAATTAAAATCGTAAAATCATAAAAATATGATAGTAAAGTTGAGAATTTCATCCCGTTTTTATAAGAGCAACTCCAACACAATCCTCTATTATCTACATGTAGAGATAAAATTCCAAATTTATGCTCCAACAGGCTCTTTACATGCCTCTCTACATCTGGATAATACTACAGTAACTCTTTACATTTGAAGAGTCACTGTTTATTATATACATTTTATTTTATTATTTTTTCTCTCTCCTGCTCTTCCCATCTGTAACGCTCCCATATCTGGACTTCCAGACCGGGTGCGTTGGACAAATAAGATATTACAATTATAATGAATAGTAATATATTACTCAACATAAATTCGATGGTTTATTTATTACATCAAGACTCATCACAAGATCTTTAAGGTTTAGCGTTTAGAGACTAGGTGTTGATAACCCATTATAATTTACATGACATATAAATACTACATGCATAATCTTCTTATGATTTTATTCCAAGCATTCTGGACACCATTATCCTAGCATCCTTGCTTTCTCCTAGTTCCTTGGGGTTGGAAGAAAACATAAAGGAAATGAGCTCAAATAGCCCAGTAAGGTTAAAAGTAACGAATAATATATGGAGAATAATCAGCTCATGAAAGAATAAGAATATCTACTCATCTACGTTCACCACCTAGATGTCATGCATAACCTGTTATCAACTGGATTGACACTCTCCAGTGATGTTCTTTACCCAATGCATTGAAGGTCTTTCTGGAACCACCCATAAACACATTGCCAAACATAAAACATATCTTCACAAAAATTCAAACAACCACATCAATGGTAAATTTCAACGTAAAGGAAGGTCTTACAATAATAGCCCCGATAAGTAAAAGGGTTATTCACCATTCAATAAATTAGATTACCAACTTTCCAAGAAGTGTCAAATAAAGTTAATTATTAAATATCGAGATAGAAATATAGAGAAGAAATAGGAAATGAATTTCCACGTCGGAGATCGTGGTAATGAAAGGGAGAGTGGATCCTTACAATCTTTTTGTCTTCCGCGTTTATAAACCTTGAAACAAAATTTAAAAGTTAATATTTTAGTTTTAATAATAATAGTATATTCATAAGTAATATATTGAGAGACATATATAGTATATTATGGTGGAAAAACTTTTCATGATAATAATAATAATTTATACGTATACATATACATATATAATATACGTATATACTATATAATATACATATATATATATTGAGGGGCAAAGCCATCCATAATATATATATGTATAAGGAGACTTAGTCTTCCATGGAATAATAATAATCTATATATACACATATACGTATCATATACATATATATATTGAGGGGCAAAGCCATCCATAATATATATATGTATGAGGAGGCTTAACCTTCAATGGAATAATAATAATAATATATATACACATATACGTATTATTTAATAAATATACATATATATATTGAGGGGCAAGGCCATCCATAATATATATATGTATGAGGAGGATTAGCCTTCCAAGAACATGATTAATATATGCTTGAAATATTTACCTTTTGAAACTTCCAACGGGTGAGAGGAAGATTGAGAGAAGAGAAGGCTTGGAGGACTATTGGGGTGTTAATAGAATTTTTTTGGAGAGTATTTGGAGGAGAGTTTTGTGGCTTATTTGAATGGAAAGAGTGCTTGAGAAGGGAAGTGAGGCATGCTATTTATAGGTAAGGTGGTAGGTGTAATAGTGTGAAAAATAGAGTACGAATTTGACTTTGGCATTAAATTAAATTATTTAAAATATATATAATACTTTATTTTCCTCATATTATCTCTTATTAAAAACGTGGTTATCTCCTCCTACCACTTAAAAATGTTTTAAGACTTTTAAACCTAGAAGGTTCCTTTGGCATTAAAAGTCCACATTGGTGTACTCCCTACTAATTCAATTATAACTTTTTTAATTTTATAGTTTTTGACAAACGGCCAATTGTATTGCATTACTAACTTAAATATCTACAAATGGGTATCAATTTTATAATTTCTACATATGTATAACAAAAGTTATTGAATTCTGAAGTCATACTAAATGTTTACCCGTTCACACTGAACCTATGTGTAGTATTTTAACTTCTGGAATTGATTGACTTCATATTAAATTCTGAAATTTCTACACGTTTTAGCTAAGTCATAAATGAACAAATGGGCTTTGGTTTCATGTCAATTGGATCTGTATAACTCAAGTTATGAATTTTTGAATGGGACCTCCAGAATCTGCCTCATTCAAATTTTTGGGCCTTACCTATGTTTTATACTTTTTGGTAAAGTTAAGGCTTGTAATACTTACTTACCCATAGTAATTTGGTTTAAGAAACTTAATGACATAATATATAGCATCTAAACTTTTTATGACGTATAAGATTTTTTTTTATAACGTATTTAATATTAACGCGGATAAAATAATATAATTGCGTAATCAATAAACAATAAAGTAAGATAGCATTATATTTCATGACTTCTTACTTTATAAACCTATAAAGTATAATATTATAAAACATTATTACATACTCATACCTATTTATAACAATTCAGACGAATACTATTCATAACGGTTAGTTACTTATTCTAACGGTTAATTACTATTCTAACTGCTAATTACTATTCTAACGGCTACTTACTAGTCACATGCTACTTAAATGACTATATTGGGTACTTATTTTTGTTGTGATAATATCTAAAATATTCTTTCTAACTATTTTTAGTAATAATATTATTATTATTACTATTTAAGGAAGAGCTTAAATTTTTGCGGGTCTTACACCATCTCCCGTTCTACTACGCAGCCTTCCATTCCTTCACCCCTGCCGCCCGTCCAAGCCCCTCCATCCCTGCCGAGTTCTCATCTTCTTTTCTGTGTTGTTTTATTTTGGGTCCATTAAGGTTGTAGTCAAATTCGACCCAGATTACTCGGTTTTAGTGTACAAGGGGTGTTCCCACCAGCTGCTTTCAGATCCGATCGGGACTTACTCGCAGGCGCTGTCGAGCATCCTTGGATCCTTGGTCTCGTAGTCCATGAAGGCCAAGTTCTTCAAGACCTCCGCGGGGAGCAGCAGGTGCCTCTGTCTCTGGCCTCTTCCAGTGCCGCAGCGACCTCAACAACGCTAGCACGCCCGCCGCGGTGAGGATCTAGCTCCGTGGCTGCTAGATGTTGTACAAGGTCGCCGGGTTCGCACAAGTCTCTGGGCTCGACCTCCTCTATACTTGCAGGACCATCACCCCCAATAGTGTCAGGGCATTCGAAGCGGGCCACGACGCCACGTTCTCCTCCATGGAGAGCGGCGTCTCTGGTGGAGGCAGTGGCGTAATGTGAGGAGGACTTAGGTACGGGGGACTTATAATAATACTTTAATAAAAATAAAAGTAAATTGAATAATAGTGTTGGAATTGAAGGTGTAAAATAGCTATTTACATTTAAAAAATTCTCTACATGCAAAAAAAATATACAAAATAGTATTGGAGTTGTTCTAATATTTTAATTTGGCTCGAAATACATTGGTGGAATCGTTGTATAATTTTACGAGCTAAAATCGAGATTACCTCATACCAGAGGATCGGCCGATAAAAATATTGAACTAATAATATATGAGTCGAGATGTAATATGTATTCATCCTAATAATTTTAACTCCATCATATATAATGGACTTGAACGTGCACAAGTTATATTTCTCTTTATTAATAATTACTTCAACAAAGCCTTTTATTTGTAATTGTTTAAATAGTTAGTTTTCAAATATTTATATTTTATTTATAAAATGATTGGATTTGTTAAATGTTAATATTTAAAATACCAACTTACAAATAATATTTTTTAAAAATATAACATCAACGATTTGCATCCCGGTTTAAGTTATTAAAAAAATGAAAAACAAAAAAAGAATAACTTCGTAGCAATTTTAAATGATTTCATGTAATCAAATAAAAAGAAAATGTTTTTTTTTATTGTTTTTAAGTAATGCTGGGAATCGTTTTTTTTTTTTTTAAAGTGAGATACCGCAGCACTCGATCACTTTATTCTATATATAATATTCTGTCACTCCCAATTAAAAACATATTTTAAATTTTTGATCACTTTATTCCAGTTACCATGCAGAAAAAAGTAGGATAATTAATACCGCTGAATAGCACCAATAATAAAATTGTTCCTCCAGAGGCACCAAAGCATATATACCGTAGCTCTTGCGGGGTTTAAAAGTAGGTACACGCCTCAATCGCTCCCTTAAGCCCCCGATTCGACTACCTTTTGTTCTCTAAAAGTAAGATAGGTATATTGGAAATTTTTAGGCCCCATTTCTTACAATAATCTGTTTCACATCTTCAAATAGACAAGTTAAATTATACATAAAAAAACACGTCAACATGTCACAGCGTTTTAGGTATTTTACTATGTGTGTGTATATATATATAGAGAGAGAGATGGTTATTATAATATGGCACTAACAACAAATTAATTTCAAGATTGATTCAAAACTATATTATTTTAATAAATTAATTTTTTATTTGCCCTCACCACCAGCGTGAAAATGAGAGGTTGTGGGATAGTCAGAGCACAGAAATTGAAAAGGGCGTAAAGGCAGATTTATTTATTTTCCCACCGCAAAAATTGCCTTTCCGTGGTAAAAGTATTTAGTATAAAATAATTTAGGAGAGAAAACATTTTCTTAAAAAAAAAAAACAAAAACAAATCTGACCTAATGTCTTTTCCAATCAAGCAATGAACTGGCAGATTTAAAAATAAATATATTGTGGAAATACAAATTTAAATATAGACAGGAAAAGGTTCAGTCTTTTTTTCTCGTGTAAAACCAATCGATCCGGTCTAGCCCGGCTCGCTGCGGGATGGGGCTAAATTTGTGGAAATTTATGATCCGTTTAGATCCATATTTTATGGATCAAAATAATTTGGTTCGGCCTAATTTGCACGGACTGAGCTAGTCCGTCAGCTGCCTGCAATACCAGTCCTTCGGTTAACGACTTTGAAGATTGCTTGACGAAGGTAGCTAGTAGCAATATAGGTATAAGACTGCAACACACTTGATCAAGGATGACTGGCATGGTAATGGATTGAGTTGGGCCCAAATATTGTCTGAATTTTCTCAGTCCATCCCAACCTGACTTCGGGACGGTTCAATATTTTTTAATTTAATTTTGTTTTAAAATACTAGATTAGAGCGGGCCAAACAAGACTTGAATCCGATCCAATAACATATCGGGACAGGACAAATTAAGTTGGAGCAGCTGGATTGGGGCAGGACAAAAGCCTAAGGATGACCTTGTCACCACCATCAACAACTTCCTGTGCTAGGATTGTTGCTGCCTCGCCACCGCAGTTGTATCAAAGCCATTGTGCCGCAACACCTAAATCTTTACGTGAACTGAGTGATCGCGTTAGGGAAGAACAGGATAAGGGACGAGATCAACTGTTTAAAGCTTGATGACTCTGATTTGTCACCTAAAGGTCAATATGGCCACATCCCCTACGGTTGCAAGGTTGCTTTGGCCAATGATTGTGGCAAGGCTAACGAAATCAGCAATATGAACTTTACGAAATAACAGGGAGGAACTGAAGTGGGTATAGGCGATAGGTGATGGAAAGCTTGCGGGCTTAGTCCGCATGGATCATGACCTACGAGCTAACTCATTCATTCAGATCCATAGTTGATAAGGGGCTTATTTTGAGTGGCCTGGCCTAAAAAAATCACTGGCTGACCCGCAAAACAACTCGCTCATTCTACCTAAATCTTCTCTCATATCACGTGATGCTCCCAAAAATTGAAATCAATTGATCAACATGAGTTCAGCCTTCAATTGTAGGAGAAAAAAAAAAAAGAAAAGTAACAAAACCATCGCTTCAATTAATTTATTTTTAAACTAAGCACGTCATATAAGTTTTGTGGTCGCATTTCGTCATCCAAACAATGAAACAAAACACTAGGAAGGTCCGCTCAGAAATAACACCTCAAATACAAGTTTCATTTTTGCAGACCAAACGACCGGTACGATTGTATCATTTCTGCAGACCAAACTCATGCTTAACACGTTGATTCCTTCCTTTGAATCGCAAGGAAACAAGTGTGCAGCATCATCTATCACAGAAATAGGCTCTGACTAACTCAATGATTTATACTAAAGGTTCACACATAGCATTGACAATACGAGGAAAAGATCAATCTCATAAATCTCAAAATCAAGCAAATCAACAAATTTATGTGTATATCAAATCAAGCTTCACGGCTTTCCATGACATTGTATGAGAATATAGCAAGGGAAATTGTTTTTCATTTCCCTTTCCCTTAAAAAGCAACCCCACACCAACAGAAGATTAAATCAGAGACCAAAAACTTGCAGAGCTCACCATTAATCCCGCTTACTTGCCCAGGGATTGCATATATTCTCCAGCCCTTTCCCAACACAGAATGGCAATCCACCCTCCTTTGGTGAGGTCACATGTGTCCTGCTACACTCTTTCTTTGAAGTCATTGCTTGAACAACTGCCTCAATTTCTTCCTTAGCGCGTTCAAAAACATTTGGGCCTCTAACATCCCCGATAGGGGTGTCCTCATCAATACAATTATTCATTCCATGAGTTTCCCTGTCATGAATATGCAGCGAGCTCTCCTTTCCTGTTGATATATGAATATAACCCCTAAGTTTTTGGCACTCCTACGTGACCCGATATTGGAGATATCGTATCATCAGCTAAACCTTAATAAAAAAAAACTTCTGCTCAACTACATCTCACCAGAAGTATGAAATCACAATTGATTGTCAATATATGTAACTCGTTATTATATTTTCTTTAGTGCTTGCTTTGCAATTCTTCTGATGCCTACCCTGTACTTTCTAAGCCCCATCAATTTATCTCCCTAGTCCATACCACTCTTTGACAAGTTGTTCCATAAACTTGGTACCCACGAAACCACCTCAAATGGGTATCCAGTATCCACAATTAAAAATGAAACTAGAATGCAAAGGGTGGTGAAAAAATGAGACAACTCTTAAGAAATTTAGAAAACCATACTGGATAATGAATCTGCACTCTCCGGATTCAACTTTGCCTTGGTAGAAGATTCATCCCTGCAAGTTCATAGCCAGCAAAACCGCAAGAAAATGACGGACATCACGTTACATGCATAACCTACCATCTCGCGGGTAGCAAATCAAATAAAATATAATGAAAATGTCAGCACAGACCTTGAATTGTTGCCCAGCGGTGAATCATCGGACACAGAGCATGTCTTCTGACGAAATGCCTCTGCGAGGGCCTCGATCTCCTCCTTAGCTCGATCGAACAAGTTGGGGGCTCTGACCTCGTCCGTGGGCGTGTTCTCGTTGATGTCGACGCGCAATCCGTGGGTTTCCTCGTGATGCGCGCGCGATCTCTCTGTATGGATTACAGCCTCGATCTCTTCTTTAACTCTCTCGATCAAATTGGGCGCCTTCACATCTTTATCTGCCATCACTCGAATGAAACCTTTGTTTTGTTTTGTTTTCTCGAATTCCTCAATCCATGCTTCTAAAACATGGTGCTATGATCACGATTGGTGGGTCAGAACTTATAAAACAAAATATTAATCAGAAAAACAAAAACAAAAACAATTTGCGATGTCTTGATTCGAAATAAGTACCAGAAAATGAAATCGATTCGGCCATTTCTGTGGGCGACGGATTGATCTGGTAGGTCTCTACAAGAGGGGAGAGACCACCGTACGGCTCTTCATTGGAGTTACGGCGACGAAAACATGACGAATGAAAATGACTTTTTTTTAAAAAATACCTTCTTTTTTTTTAGTAAATTATATTCACCCAAAAAAAATGACATTTTAAAGTGTATTCTCATTATTATTATTTTTTTTGTGTTTTCAAAGTAAACCGAACAAAACAATAAAAATATGGTACGTTTTTATATTTTAATTTCATAATTTAAAATTTAAAAATAAATTTTGAAGAACCATAGAGCATTGAGAGCATATAATTAAACGTTTTATATAATTTAAGAAAAATATATGTAAAATTATCAAAAACTTATTTATAGTATATTACATAAAATAAGATATAGGGATAGAAAATAAATAATAAATTCATATATTTAGGGATTCACTGTGCATTCCTAAATGTTTTTTTTATATTTTTAAAATATATATTGTTAAACTTGTAACTTTTTGATTGGTCATAATAAATGAAAGAATGATAGAGAAATAATATAAAATAAAATAAAAAATAAATATATATAGAAATAAGGAACGAAATGTTTGATGTTTTTGAAAAATAAGTAAATTTTTTACTATTTATTTCAAAAATAGGGATAAAAATATCAAAATTGTTGTGGATGCTTAATCATTTTTTTTAATTTTAAATATTTAAAATATTTTTTGTTTTCCTATATAAATATACATAATTTTCGAAATCACTATATATATCATCAAAAATAAGAATTTTTTTATATAATTTAATAATTATAAAAAATAAGCATGATTTCAAATATATTATAAATTTAAAAAAAGTTAAATATAAAATTTATAATAATTTTATATTTTTTAATTTATATTATTATAGTATTTGTATATATTAATAAATTAATAAATTAAATCAAAAGAAACTTCTAGCTTCCACCCAGTCACACACACGTTCGATCACGTGACCCAACCCAACGCCAGACGTGTGGATTGAATTCCACGATTGAAGTCGCGTGGCATGGAATGGATGGTTGTAGGGGCATTATTATAAATATCAATATTTTTTAAAATAAAAGTCCCGTGGCATGGGGCCCGCTGAATATCGGCGCGACTGGCGCGAAAGCCCGCCCCACGCTCCGGCCAAGAATCTTGCGCCACCGGTGTCCGGCACGCGCTCCAGAAAACTTCCCCTCGACTCTGACGGCCCCCCACGCGCATTCCAATCGCGCCTCTGTGGTGTCATCGTCCAGCTCCTCCCATCGGCGATACGGACCGTTCGAGAGGGAGAGAGAGGGAGAGAGATGCGACGACGCCTTGGCCTTTCGCTTTCTCTCTCTAAACTCCTCCGTGCTTCGTCCCCTTCTTTCGCATCCTTGTCCTCCTCCTTTCGAGCTTTTGACCTAACCCTAGTTTGAAGCTTGGACGACGTTTATGCGGGACTAATCGCTCGGCTACCACCACTCTTCGAGCCTCAGATCCGTGCGTCCTCTTCGAATTATTGGTCCGTGGACGCCATGGGCGTCGGTTGGGCTCGCGATTTGCGGTTTCTATCATTCACGAGCTTCAAGTGTTGGTGGCGTTGATCGATGCGGGGGTGCCTCGTGTGTCTGTGTCTAAAATTTTCACCGAATTAGCCCCGTTAGGTGCTAGATTCTGTAGCAGTAGGTTGGAATTGGGAGCTAGGGTTTCTGTTGCTGATTCATGGAGCCTCGTGTTGGGAACAAGTTTCGGCTTGGTCGGAAGATCGGTAGCGGCTCGTTTGGGGAAATTTACCTCGGTTCGTTCGTGCGGCCTGTCCTCTTTCCCAATCATCTTTGGCTTTTTGAGCGTACTGAAATTCTTGTTATTTTACCTTTTTCTCCTAATTCTGGTTTTTGCAGGCACCAACATTCAGACCAATGAAGAGGTTGCAATTAAGCTTGTGAGTATCTTTGTCTATTTTCCTTTTCCTCTTCTTGGTCCTTTTATGTATCTACTAGAGCTTTGTTGACTCGTGTGGCCGCCAATGCTTATTTAATATATCGATCAAGTCATATCCCTGTGTTGTTGCACTGGCTTGACATTATATTGTCATGATTTTGAAAACTTGAGGTTTTGAAGTACAATGAAAGTGATGTTAACACTATTTCTAGTTTTAATTTTGGTATAATTGAGACCTGAACCTTGCTTGTCGTGTGGGCAAAACATTGGTCTGAGCCATATGCTGAATTAGTATTGCAGTTGTCAGTGACGTTTGAGGCTTTTTTGAGTAGAAACTACCCGTTTTTTTTAAATATCCCTTGCAGGCTGTTTAGATCATTTTCCATCTGATGTTTTTAATTCAATAGAATTGGTTGGCATTGTTAGTTGTGTGATGCGAGATGACCTCTTGAAGATTTTATAATAGTACTATTGATGGGGTATTATCATATCATGTGTAAAGTTGTTTTAATTGGAAGACATGTTCACTGTAAAAATACAATAATTCACCCATGGCAATTTATTATGAGTTATGACCTTCGGAATTACTGTAAAAACTGTTGCAATACCCTCACTTCAAAACTTTAATTATGCTGTGGTAAAATTGAATTTTTTTTCTTTGAAGTCTTGTGCCTATGCTCTTGTACATCCTAATCTGGTTGGATTTTTTCTAGCACTTTTTCTGCATCCCAGAGGATTGGTCTTAGATGCGGTTTCTGTGCTAATGTTACCTAATTCATTTCTACTTATAAGATGTTGATATTTTCTTCAGGAAAATGTCAAGACAAAGCATCCACAATTACTGTATGAGTCCAAATTATACAGAATTTTTCAAGGAGGAAGTATGTGTATTTGGTTAATATTATCATGTTATGACAACCTCATATGATATTCTCCATCGCATATCAGATCCTTAAATTTGATAGCAAGTCTTCTCAATGTGGCAGCTGGAATTCCAAATGTGAGATGGTTTGGTGTAGAGGGAGAATATAATGTACTAGTGATGGATTTGCTTGGGCCTAGTCTAGAAGATCTATTTAACTTTTGCAGCAGGAAGCTTTCATTGAAGACAGTTCTAATGCTCGCAGATCAAATGGTATCCAGAGTTTTTAAAATTTAATCTGATACTTTTAATTTTATCAAATCAAATTTTAATACTTTTCCAGATTAATCGCGTTGAGTTTGTTCACTCTAAATCATTTCTGCATCGAGATCTCAAGCCAGACAACTTTTTGATGGGTTTGGGAAGGCGTGCTAACCAGGTATTTTTAAAGCACCATTTATTATATAAAAATTTATTTTCTTGAGAATATATAGATGATTTATTTGCTACCTTTTTGGAGTCAGGTCTACATCATTGACTTTGGTTTGGCTAAGAAATATAGAGATTCATCGACCCATCAACACATACCTTATCGGTAAGATCTGCAATCGGTCCACGCAAATTGACATGTTTTTCTACCATATATGGGCCTAGCATTATAATACCCTTCTATTAGCTATTGATATTATATTTGGCAGCTGTTTACTTTTTTTTGTTAAACATTTTGTAGTGAGAATAAAAATTTGACCGGGACTGCAAGATATGCCAGCGCGAACACTCATCTTGGCATTGGTATACATTCCAGCTTTATTTTATTCTGGCTTCAATTTGCCGATGCTAATGTTCGGGACCATCTTCGCTGTTTTGGTTTCCAAGTCGTAATTTTTTTATTGTCATTTTGTACTGTGTGCAGAACAAAGTCGGAGGGATGATTTAGAGTCTCTTGGTTACGTGCTTATGTACTTTTTAAAAGGAAGGTAATTGTTTATGCCACCTTTGCCTGCCTCTTGTAGGGTTTCATGATACTTTGGTTGGTGACGTTCCTTTTGTTTAGTCTTCCTTGGCAGGGACTTAGAGCTGGAAATAAGAAACAAAAGTATGAGAAAATTAGTGAAAAAAAGGTGTCCACATCAATTGAGGTAATATGGTGGTTCAATGCGTATTATTTAGTTACTGATTTTGGAAATGCTTCACATGATTATTTATTTTGGTAGGTGCTATGTCGTGGTTATCCAACAGAATTTGCTTCATACTTCCATTATTGCCGTTCACTTCGATTTGATGATAGACCGGACTATGCATATTTGAAAAGAATATTTCGAGACCTCTTTATCCATGAAGGTTTGATGATATTTTTTGTGTTATAATTCCTTTACATTCCAGCCCTTGAGACTTGAGAGTTTTTGTTTAGCTTGCATTAAAAAATTTGCATTTTACATTGTAGGTTTTCAGTTTGATTACGTATTTGACTGGACCATCTTGAAATATCAGCAATCACAACTTGTCACCCCTCCAGCTCGTAACCTTGTAAGTGACATTGTAGCAAGATGGTTATTTGCTATTCAGATGGAGTAATATATTTACTTGAGTAATTTTTTTACTAGGGTCCCAATGCTGGGACAAGCCTGGGAATGCCACCTGCTGTTGCTAATGCGGACAGGCAGTCAGGTATATTACTTGCAGTGCTTCCCTCATTAATATTCTAAAATACATCATTTTTCTGATCTCTTGTATGATTTATAATCCTGTTAATAATTTGGAAAATCTGATCTTATTGCTTTAATTTGTGTATGTTCGGGAGTGGTTGGTGGTGACTGCACCTTCCCATTGATGACAGCTGAAAGTTTGGCTTATTGTAATTGCCCTTTGTGTCAGGTGGAGAAGACGCCAGGCCTGCCGGGGTAGCAATGGATCACTCTCACAGGAGGTTTTCAGGCCCTATAAATGCTGTAAGTTTATATTTATTAATATAAATAAATAATATATGAATCATGTAAGTTTAACTACGTAATAGAGTGCATTTACAGCCAATTCTCAAAATACTAAAGATGCTTTGGTCACTTTAACAAATTGATAACGTATCACTAAGTGCATAGGCTGATGGGCCCCTAATACTTGTCTGTATGCTTATCTTTCTCCATCAGTCAAGCTAGGATTTCTTTGCCGCGGCGGCCTAATGGTCTTTTGAAACTCCTTCAATTTATTTCTCTCGTTCTTTGCATTGACATGTTTGCTAATGAATTATGCAGCGAATGATTTCCCCTAACATGCACTATGTTTGTGAAACAGTTGTCAAATTCGACTTTTCTTGGGCAGTCAAGTGGATCAAGGCGTTTTGTCTCTGGCAGCCGTGATGCGGCCATCGTGGGAAATGATTCTGATGGCTTGCGCCCTCGCACTACTGAAGCAAGTCCTAGTGCAGTACGCAATATGTCAAGCAGGCAAGTCACTACGCCAGCTGTGTTGTCAGATCCCAGGCCCCCAGCCTCTGGTAGAAATATCTCTGATGTAAGGGAGTCCACACTTCAGGGCATTGAGAGCCTGCGCCTTGACAGTGATGAGAGAGTTCGTTATTAGGTCACCACTTTGCCACAGGGTTTGCGCTTGAAAGGACACCATCAAACATAATGGCCTACTAATTGCGTTTGCTGCAAATTTGGCTGAGCCTATGAAGGTAAATTCCATCTTTCACTTGTCCAGTTCTGTTGCTGGTGTTAAAATTTCCATGGTTTTATTGGGTGACATTGTAAGTTGGTCCCAGCGTGTCTGGTATAAGTTTTCACCTTTCTGAGAGCCCCCGTTTTAAGTTTATCATTACTTTTGTTAGTGTGAACTTGAACATGGCTGGCCGGAAAAGTGGGTTCACAGGCTAGTGTGGATAAAAATCAGAAGGTATAACGATTAATTTAGTTGATTGATTATGGGTGTATCCTTTGTAAACAAAATTTTCATATCATTCATAATTTTGTCAATGCATTGCCAGATAGCAAGCTGCCCCGCGTTATATTGGGAAATAAAATTCTCACGCAGACAGCAGATTTAAATGTTATTTGCACAATATTAGAATCTTAGTCCATGGGGATTAGATCATAATGCTATATTCATTTTATCTCCCCGGAGAGTTTTTCACATGGAGTTACTTTTTGCAATTTCAATTTCAATTTCTATATTATTGTCTTTATTTTTATTAAATAATATTTATTTCTTCATGTGAAAAAATCCATGGAGAGAGAGAGAGAGAGAGAGAGAGAGAGAGAGAACAATCCATGAAAATGATCTCTTTAAATTTAATTTTTCAAAATAATAGAAATTACATTTATACTATTCAGTTAAAATATTATTATTAAATTTTAAAAAAAAATAATTTTTTTTGAATATTTATATAGAATGGGAGAGAAAATATAATTATTTATTTAAATAGTAAATATTACATTTAAAATAATAATGTTTACAATGTTAACTTTTTTATTAAATATTTTTGTTAAATTGACTTATATTAATAAAAATGAATTTCTACTTTAAGGGTAAACATGCTGAAGAGTCTTGGAGGTTTTTTTTTAAGATTTAGTTATATATTTGTGAAAATTTATGAGTCCTTTCATTAAATTTTTTGTGCAAATCAGAGTTAATCTGATTTTTGATAACTTCTGCACTGAATTCCGTGATGATCCAATAGCCTTGGTGCGTAGGGGAATTTTTTTCTCAATAAAAAATGGAACTCCATCACTGCAATAGGGAAAAAGAAATTAAGAAAATCGAATATGAGCAGAACCTATGACAATAATATTATAATAATATTTTAAAATTATTATTAAAATTTAGGTGAATAAATCAATAATGGACTGTGAGTAATGAACTTAAAGATGGGAGTATGAAAGAAAGGTGAGTCAGTGTTGCATAATTCAATTGAAGAAAGAAAAGACGTAGTTTTTAACGAAAATATAAAGAAACTATATATAGAGGATAAACGAAAGAAACCAAACAAACAGGGAAATTATGGACTATTATACCTTTAATAATTAAAATAGTTTTATATTTATTAACATCTTTCCTTAAACTCATGGTGCGGTAGCTACAATCATTGAAAATTTGCCAAGTAGAAAATGAAAACGAAAAATAAAATGTGACTTGGAAAATAAATTTATAATTTACAAAAAAAAAAAAGGCAAAATAGTGGTTCCATGCTTGAGATTAGGCTTGTAAATGAGTTTGGCACACTCAAAACTTGGCTTGACATTTTACAAATTTGGCTCAAACGGCTTGATTACATAGACTATTATTAATTATAAATTTAATGTGCATACAAATAAATGCTATCATATATCAAGACTATGATTTTAATGATAGAATATTTAAAAGAGGAAGGAGTACAACTTATAAGGTCAAAACATTAAGGATTGAGCAAAAAAGTGACTGATCAAAATAGAAGAAAGAAGATTCAAATGATAATGAAGAATTTGACAAAAATAAATAGCAAGTAGTTATTCTTATGAGACATTCAAAAAGCCTCTCAAAAATATAAGAAAGAAAACATTTTTAGATTCTTCATTGTAAAAAAAAGAAAAAAATTACTGGATTTTGAATATGAACACTTTATTTTTTTAAAATAAAATACTTCAAATTTTAGGTCTATGAGTACCTCTAACACTTAGACATGCAAGAGTACTCTATGTGCATACGCTATCATTCAAGTTTTATAAATAATTATCTTAAAGAATCATAATGTATTTTTTGTCAGTTTTAAGTTTTTATTTTTAAAATATGATATTAGTTTTGGAAAATATAAAACTCTTAAAAAAAAACTTATTTTTATTTTCAAGTCTAAAAAAATTAACTAATCATTTATTATTTTAATATTTTTATTTTATGTACTCAAAAATAACGCTAACATTTTATATACTTAATCTGCTTTTGCAAAACTTCATGTTAACATTTTCATAATCTCAGAGATTCGGAACCCCTCTTATCATAGGTTGGTAGACGATGTCTCGACTCGTGAACCTTGAGAATGAATGGCATTGCACTTTTTTAAGTTACCAAAACTAGATTAGTGCCTTAATAATGCTGTTATGTTCCTTGGAAATCTAAGTCCTTGCATGTGTTTCGAGCCATATTAACCCAAAAACTTACTCAAGAATCCAAAATAGTGACATGCAATGCAACATTTGTGAAACATTAATTAGAAATCCAGAGTCAAACTAATAAATGAGCCGTGTAATGTGTTCAAACTCAAGTAGTGGGAGATCTCGCTATGGGGGGTTGGAGGTCTTCCATTCTTTGGGGCCAGTTATTTAATACCAGTCATTATAAAAATAAAATAAAAATAAAAAAAACCGGAACCAGATCCCAGACCCGAAAAATGCAATTCACATGCTCAAATACCGGTCATTATCAAGATCATATGGGAACTCGACTTTTGCTATCGTTTTGAGGAATAGCTGAAGGGCTTTAAATTCTTATCACTTAGGAGACAGATTGTGTGGCAAAGGAGTCCAAGACCACCACTTCAGAGGAGACTGATTTTGTGCGGACAAGAAACAGGATTCTACGATGAAAATAATGATTTCCATCAATGAAAGGTAATCAAGATCCCGAGTCTCTAACAATCAGACTCAAGTCCCCAAAAAATGATGCAGAAATTAGTCAAGATCCACTCAATATGTTTCTTCATAAACAAATCTTCAGGTGATCATCAGATTAACGCCATATTCCATTTACAGAAACCTAAATTCCATTCCTATAATGGCTAGGCAACTAAAGCACGCCAGATGGGAGTCGCTCTTGTATGCTAGTACCAGGATAAATGTGATCTATATTTCAGTGCTGAACACAAAAGAGACAGAATAAATATGAGCCCTCTTCGGTAATCACATTTGGAAACCCTAACCTTATAATTCATTAATGTTGCAGTTCAGCTGAAATAAACCACCTGTTGAGGACATATTACATCTGAAATGACCCAGGAATATATTTTCAAATCCAAAGTTGTATGGAATGAAGCTATAATTGCTGTAAAGCAGTTGTCCACGGCTTGAATAGCTCAATCAGAACGACCTTCCATAGGCAATTAGCTATGGATTTCAGTGCTCAAATTAAAAGAAGTTGAATACATCATATATACATATGGCCTCTTTACAATAAAAACATTTCCAAAGCCAATAACAATACACCATATGTTCATTACATTCCAAATCAGAGAACCTACCTAACTTCCTATGAGGCAGGTGTCCACTCCACAGAATGAATAGGTCAATCAATTCAGACACCTTCACACCAACAACAACAACAACAAAAACTTCTTATACCCAACACCATCAACAAATTGGCGGCCAATGAATTTGAATAATTATGGGCTCTCTTCAATATTCACATTTCCAAAGCCAACAACCCATTAATGCCAATCAAATACACCATTTTCTTATTACATTCTAATCCATAAAACCTCAGAAAAATATATAAATTAGAAGGAATGAACATATTGAATTTGGTCATCAGAGACGCCTAGCCCAAAAAAAAAAAAAAAAAGAACAACAACAACAACGACAACAGCAATAATTAATGATAACCGATACTCCTGATAGCTAAAGGTCAACAATCACCTCGGACCATGAACCAATTCGGCGCACTTGCTCCTGAGCCACCTGAAGCTCTTCCGCAGAGACCCCTTCATTTTCCCTTCCACTGCGTAGGCCTTGTAGCTCACGATCCTCGTCTTCCGCTTCAGCTCCGGATCCCCGAAGCTCCAGCTCTTCGAGACCGACCGGTCCAACCCCGACCCTTTCTTGAACTTGGCATCATTGGAGCCCGGCTGAGGCTGTGCCTGTTCTTGGGGGGGATGTGTAGGCGGCTGTTGCTGCTGCGCGTAGGAGAGACTGTAACATCGGGGATCTTGCACGAAGTCGGATGCGGCGGATTTGCGGCCTCCTCCGTCGTACCAGACCTCCATCTGCACCCTTCCATCACCGCACGACTTGGTCCGCAAATCATCCATGGGAGGGGAGCCGAGATCGACAGTGAATATGTTATTGAGTCTCTCTCTCTCTCTCTCTCTCTGCCTCACCGCATTTCCCGGGGTCGACTCGATTCGAGGCTGAGACCAATGATCGGGTCGTCAAGGCGGGGCGGCGCGGCGCGGCGGAGTGGAGTAGAGCTCCAAATGGTGTTTGGGTTAAGATTTATGGGGCAGGGTAGCAGTCAACTCAGTTGCTAATTATGGTACTGATTATAGTATGTTTTCTAATTTGTGCCCGAAACGCGTTGGAATTTCTCATAGTGGGGTTGTCATCATTGAATTGCAATAATTAAATAATAATAATAATAATTTCATTACAAATATACTACTTTATTGTATTTGAATTCATATTAATTTGTACTGATTTTTCCGGGTGTCCATCAACGTGTTAATAATGCATTGGGGAATGGAGATTTAAATTTTATTTTATTTTCTGGCTTTGATGGTTTAATACTTTTTATTTTATTATCTGGCATTGTATACATTTTCATAAAAATAAAAAATAAAAATACTCACATCATCGTGATACTGAAGCTGACGTGGCTTAATTATTTTATGAATTTACTATTTTATTCTCACTGATTATTGTTATGTAATTATTCATCGGTTAGAGCAACTCCAATAGGCTTAGCTATAGCAAAAGCTATAGCTAAATTTAACTAATTTTTAACAAAATGTGCTCCAATAGTTCAGCAATACCATCAGCTAAATATAGATTTAGGTAAAAATTTAGCAAAATTTGGCTAAAATTTTAGCTTTTAACTGAGATGCCACATCAGCATTTAGCTCTATCTCCTAAAATACCCTTGGCAGCCTAGGTTACGCGTCACCCTCCCACCCGCCCCTGCGTCTGCGTCGTCCCCCCCCTTCCTGCGTCGTCGTGTCCCCCCCCCCCACCCCCTCTTCTCGCGCCGTCTCTCTCTCTCTCTCCCCCCCTCTTCTGCTCTCCCTCATGGCCGGCCTTTACGCCTCCCTCCGCCCCCAGCCACCGTCCTCCTCCACCCACCAACAGGCCTTCGCCACCAAGCTCCTCCTCTTCCTCACCCTCCTCCCTTTCACCCTTGCCGCCTTCGTCCTCCAATGGCGCGGTGGCGTCCCCGATCCCGCCACGCGTCCTCGATCTCGGCGGCGTCCCCGATCCCGACGGCGTCCCCTATCCCGGCGGCATCCCCGATCCCCCTTCCGGCTCGCCCCCTCTTCCCTGCCAGCGTCCCCTATCCCGGCGGTTTGTTTTGCTTTGGGTGCGTGTGTTCATGTCAACTCTCCCTTTTGGAATTTGGAAATTAAGAGGGTATTTTTGTGAACAAAATGGTTTAGCAATAAATAAATGAAATACTACTGGAGTAATCATAGGTAAATTGGAACTGTAGCAAGCTATATTTAAATTTAGCTATCAAATTTAACTGATCTGTATTGGAGATGCTCTTACAATACCTTATTTCGGTAGAGTATGATATCAGGTAATTATTAATCGCCGAGGAGAAGCCAATAAATTTATGACAAATCCACTAAAAGGGACAAAGGCTTTTGTGGTGTTGAATTGAGCAATAGCTGAAGAATCACGACAGTTGAATCGGAGAGTTATGGGTTGTACATTCAATTATCAATGACAATAGACTCGTGAAGCCATATATTAAATTTAATGATTACTTTTAAAAATAAATATGATAGAATGTCAAAATTATCAGATTACCATGACAGTTATTAAATTGGAGTAAAATCAGTTCACACGATCATGTTAATTTGATCTATTTCGGAGTTTGTAAATATTATTTTTTAAAAATAATCGTTAGATTAAGTATTATATGTATCATATTAAGTTTTATACGATATAATCATTTATTTTTTAGTAAATTCAAATAAAAAAACTGAAAATAAAAAAATATGACTCCGATATATCACCATGAGCTAGACTTAATCAGTAGCAAATTCAGACATTGACATTATTGGTATTACTTTCTCAAATGATGAAGAAAAACTATGACATCGACATTATTATAGTCCCTGTTTAATGTATGGAATGGCGTGATTATTGGGAAAAAACGAATAAATTTTCGTATGAAATCATATTTTATGCGCTAGCTGGCATTAAAATATATATAGGGTGCTTTTGGATTTGAAATGGGATAAAGGTTGTATGATACTAAAATTTTTATTATTTAATTAATATATTTATTTGTGATGAGAAAATGCTTGAAATCAGATTAAAATTTTAATATAGTAACATGTTTTTGTAAAAGTTAAAATTAATTAACGTTTTATTATGATAACAAATATTAAAATAAATTTATTATATAAAAAATAATATGCCTACTAACAATTTCATCCATTAAATACTATTTTACCGTAAGTATGATTAGTACATACATTGTAAAATAAAAGTTAATTTCCTATTAAGTACATATACTTCAATATATGCACGATTTCAATACCTCTAAATTTTATGTACATATATAGGTATAGTACTTATAGAAAATAATATTACTTATATAAATCATATAGAGGTGCGTACTTATGGAGGTATGTATATTATAGAGGTATAGTACTTATATAATTATACAGAGGGGTATAGTACTTTATATAAATCATACTTAAAGTATGTACATACCTTCATTAGGTACTATTATTAAAATAAATTTTAATAATGAATTTATACACATATTAATTAAATTAATAAATATTATTTAAACTAAAGTATTTTAAAACAATACAAAATTTAACAAAAATAGCACAGATACAATTATACTGTGCCAAAATAATATCGGTTTTTAGTGATATTTTGAAGTGAGAATAATTGGTTTTTGTGTTATATTGTATGAGTAACTTATTTGATGTATTAACCTAATATATTAGTATAGAAAAGTTAAATAGTTAAGGTGACAAAAATTGTTATTTAAGTGATTCATGTAAATTTACTCTTTTATTTTATTTTATTTTATTTTATAAAAATAGGTATTCTGTCATGAAAGCTAATTTAAAGAAGGACAAAAAATGGCTGTTACATATTTTCCAATAAATTCATCAAAATAAACATTAATGTGGATGCTAATGTAACACAAAAACATTCATAGGAGCTGCATCATAAGTTTTGACTCTCAAAACTTATCCAAACTATATAAACTTTAAATATTAGCATACAAAACTCGGTTTGTTTTCCATATTATACAAAATCAATAAACTTTGTGGAATATTAAGTCATGCTATTGGAGGGTCATTTTATAATATGAATTTGGCCCAACTCTAACTTATTTGATATTTACTTTAAAATTTGACTACTATATTAAATATTCACATAATATATAATATATAACAGATATATAAAATTTCATTGTATTCTAACAGTTAAGTTTTACCCAAATTCAATTAGAAAAGATTTAAATTTTAATAAATTAAATTTTATAATTTTACATTATAATAGATATTACATGAATATTTAATCTAACGAATCGAATTTTTAAACAAATATTAACAGAATTTAAAATAACTCAGATAAGTTATCCTTACGCACTAGCTCAAATTCCATTTTATACTATTCAAAACATTTGATTATTTGTTTGATAAAAAATACATAAATAATTATTTTCCTATATTTCAATCAAATTAAAATTTCTTTTATTTGCAGGAATGCAACTACTCTTGATGTGCAACATTTGATTTTGCTTTAAAAAAGACAAAAAGTTTAAATTTATTTACCGACAATTATTTAATTTGAAAACAATTACATAAGAAATAGCAGTGAATGTTTTGTGTAAAGATAAACTACCATTTTACCAAATATTTGATATTGTTGTCGCTGAATATATATTATACTAATTTATATAATAAAATCGATTAAACATAACATTATGGTTTAAAATAAGTTTATTATAAATAGTTATATTCAATTTTAACATAAAAGAGCCAAAGTGACCCGAATCCATAAACGTCAATCCAAAATCGAATATTTAAAAGTGGAGTTAATTGAGTAAAATTGACCCAAGGCATCACACGAGAAAGAAAACGACATGTTCCGAGATGTACCGCTCTACAAACATTCGAAGGCAGGAAAAAAAAAACAGCAAAACCCTAGCCGAGACCTCGGACTGTGTTGGTCCCAGAGAGACAGAGGAGAGAGAACAGAGGACGGGCGACCATGGGGAATCCGAAGCAGAAATGGACACCGGAAGAAGAAGAAGCCCTTCGCGCTGGCGTCGCCAAACACGGTACTGGGAAATGGAAGAACATCCAAAGAGACCCTGAATTCAATCACCTTCTCTACTCTCGCTCCAACATCGACCTCAAGGTTCTTCTCCTTCTTCCTCCTCCAACCCTCTCCTATCTCTGTAGAAATTAATATGGGTTTATGCCGTGTTTGAAGGGTCGTGTCGGACATGAATTTGGTCCGATTTGCAAATTTTAACGATCGGAGAAGAGTGCCGGATTGTTTTAAGGCAGCCTCAGCTGGTTTCTGTTAGTGGGCAGTGGTAGGATTAAAACACGGAGGCTCAGATTGTAAATCCATTGAAAAACATGCAACCCCACACACATGATAGGACTGAACAACCCCAAGTCAGTCAAGCACGTCATTAAAGTGGTTGTTTATGTGCATGCATTTTGCCACTCGAATTGGAACTATATGTCTATATAATATGAAGGGCAAGTTTACATAAGAAATCGTAGTTATTAGAAACACGAAGTTGAATCTCGTTTTTTTTGAATATTTGCCTTCACAGGACAAATGGCGGAACCTTAGTGTTAATGCCCTTGGCCAAGGTTCGAGGGATAAATTGCGCCCACTAAAACAAAAGGTCAGTGTAGATGTTCCTGCTCGACAAACCTCTCCATCTCCAGTTGTTCAAGATACACCAGGTCCAGTAGAGACAGCCGTGGATGATCATTCAAAAAGTTCACTGGATGTGAAAACTGTTTCTGCTAACAAGTATGCAACATTTCCCCCCTTCAATTTTCGTTTTCTTTTCGCAGATGGGTTTGATTTCATAGAGGTCACAAGTGATGGCAGGGGATATTCAATAAAATTCCCCTTTCAAAGAAAAATATCAACCATGGAAAGTAGTTAATATGTTGTGTATGCTTGCCTTCGTTTTATATATTTCGTTTGTTATTGCTAAGCAATGCGTTCTACAGCTGCTGTTTTTCCTTCTACTTTGATCTGTCATATTTCATTTAGGATCATGAATGTTTGACTCTTGACATTATTCTCAATTTTTATCAGGTGCAATTCTATGATATTTGAGGCACTTACGACTATGAAAGAGCCAAATGGGTCAGATACTGCTGCAATTGTTAAATTTATTGAGGTCTGGAATAACTGTGCTAGTTGTCTTTATTAGATTTCTGTGGCATAATTTTTTGATTTATCATCAAGAGACTTATGTCTTAAAAATTATTTCGCATGGACCAGTCTTCATTTTCTTCCATTGACAATTTTTTTTAATATAGATAAAAGATTTTATTAGAAATCAGCACATAAGAAGTGCACTATGGAACAAAGGACAATAGCTTTAGCTGAACAAACTCAAATATAACACCCAAGCACCGCATCAAATATAAAAGGAAAACAATAGCAACCCGTGGCATACATCCAATCTAATAAAAATTGGAAAAAAACAAGTTGAAGCACCTCAATTTGGATTTCATAACTCTCGAACAGTGGCAGCAGCCTCACATTCTGCTTATGTCAAATATCTAAATAATGCAATGAGAAAAAACCAACCAAATTACCGAAAACTTTCATGCACCACTTGACTAGCACGAAAGCTAAGTGGAGAGACTCCATTGCTGCCTTGCATGCATAACACCAGCTAACAACCACACCACGGTGCTGTAAATAATCAGCAGTCATAATTACCTTGATGCAAGAAAATGTCTATTACTAGCACTTGATTTAGTGTATGTCTGATGTCACGGTCTAAAACCAAACTAAGAAAAACTAGTGGCCTATGATTTGTGTAAGTTTTTTACTGTGAGGATCTTGCAACGTCATTCATGTTGATGATGGCGGGCAGTTCTAATTTTCTCCCTTATACCACCTATTCCCGATGTACAAGACTTGAGAATCCTGTCCGAAGTCTAGATACATGTGAATTTGGAGTTACTAGAATAAGAAGTCTATCACAGGGAACATGGAAGTATGCATCTTCCTTTCTGCTGTTTTGTAACCCTCTTTCCATATTTACAAACTGATTAAAGCAAGGAGATCTGCCCCAGCAGTTCTTCATTCATTCCACTATCAACTCCTCCAAGTCACGTTTTAAAATCTGACCCCAACCTTATACCACTAGGACAGAAAAAGGAAACAAAAGGTTTCTATGATGATTCACAATATTACTTTTTCTATTCACAATATCTGAATTGGGTTTTCTTTGTGAGATTTTTTTGTTGTTGTAAGACCTGATCTAATGCAACTGGGATAATGGTGGGCTAGATATCATTCTAGTGTCGATAATGCTTGAATGCCTTTGGAATCTACCAAAGATGAAGAATACACCTTCCTAATTTTGAATGATATACAAGCTTCTTGCAATGGATGACAAACGTATAAGAACTTTAATTTGGGGGAAAACACAGTGCGATTCTCCTAAGTAAATTGTTGAAGTGGCCTGTTGTGGGCTGTGTGAAAATTACCTTTAGAATTTTGTCCTACATATGAATGTAAGTGAGGTTTTGAATGTGATGAGCATGGCTATCGAAATTGGGGGTTACATCTTAAAATTGTAAGATTTTTATCCCTAGAAATCTAGTAAGATCGGTTATAAAATTGCTGATCATTAAAATTGGAGTAAAATTGGAAATCGTATCGTAAAAGTGTGAAATTTAAAGATTTTGCAAGTTGAGTAAAAAACTTATTTTATCTTATTTGACTCTTTTCATATGCAATTAGTACTTTTTTGGGTTTTGTCTACACTGGTGCTCTTTCATTATTTGCTACTGCTCGATGTTGCCGCCACTCGAATGCATAGATTTTCAGTTGTTTTCTTTATTATGCTTAATATTTGTATTAAGTTGACTTTGGTAGAATTATGGTTGAAATTATCTATAATATGATTTCATATTTTCAATTTATTATCAAATTTATTGCTTGATATTAATTTTTATAATAATATAAAATTTTAAGATTTACGGTTCATATTTTCTCTAAAATCTCAACTTTGACAATCTCGGCAAGGAGTAATTGAATTTTCTGTAACTTCTATCATCCCTTCGTTTGTATTCATTACATACTGGTCGTATAAGTTTAAAATATTAGCAAATGTTAGAGATTTATTATATCTAGATTTCCTATTATTTTGAATAATGAAGTTTTGAGTAATATAAGAGCTAATAGAGTATTATTGTATATTATAAAGTTCAACAAAGTTGGACTATTTTATTTAAAAAAAAAAAGTCAATTCCGGTAAATAAAGCTCCCACTAATTACAGTCCAGGGAGGGCTTAGGCGATATGGGTCAATATGAATGTAATTTTCTTTTATAATTGATTAATTAATTGTAATAAATTTGTTTGTGAATCTAACCTATGACCAAAGTAGTAATTTTATCGTTATGCAAAGGTTCACCATTAGTTGGACTTTATTGTATTCTATTATTAATAGATGTGATGTGAACCCTATTTGGGCATCCACTCTTCTTATTTTCCCCCCGTTATCACATTCATTATTTTATATGGTTGATGCAGGAAAGTTACGAGGTGCCACCACACTTTAGGAGGCAAGTGACCTCAAGGTTAAGAAGGCTTCTCTCGCAAGATAAGCTCGAAAAGGTGAATGCTTTTACCATACTATATAATTGCTGGTTTGGAAACTCTCCTTGCATCTTTGAGCTTTAAAATATGTTTTGCTATTGCTGGGTTGAATGGCTGCACATGACATTATTAGCAATGCTGGGAGAAAACATAAACTTGTCTGCTTTGCACCCGGGTGCCTATTGAGTTCTATGCAATTTATAGTTGCTTCGGGATTGAAACTTCTATACAACGAGTTAGATCCCTGGCCATTATATATGATTGTACATTCTGCTTTTATATTTTATGTATTCAAATGAGAGAATGATGTGATACAAACACAGGCCAGATATGACCAGGACTTCGAAGTATGTGCGTTATTATAGTTATTGATCCAACAAAATGTAAAATGACCATTTTTTTAATTTTATCTTTCTAGTTATTTGTTGAAGCATTGATGAACTGAAGCAGGACTGCAGGTACAAAATTGTTTCAAGATAAAAAAGGACTTTGTGTTAAGGACTAAAACACCTTTACTCCTACAGAAAGAGATCTTGGTTAAGCCCTCACCCAGCACTTCACTCGGACCCTACAGTGAGACACTGGATGAAGCAGCTCTGACTGCTGCATACAAGATAGCTGAAGCTGAAAACAAGTCATTTGTTGCCGCTGAAGCCGTTAAGGAGGCCGAGAGGGTTGCCAGGATGGCCGAAGATGCAACCTCACTGTTACAGTTTGCAAAAGAGTTGTTTGAGAAATGTAAGGCTGAAATTCCACCCCCCCAGTGTTCTCTGGAATACAGGCTTGCTTTCATAAGCTCATTTTATATTCTCACTGTCCTCTATGACACAGGTTCAAGTGGAGAGATTGTGCTCATGGCGTAGGATAGTGTCAGCATCCTAATGAATTCCTTCAATATTGGTTGGATTTGTGTTTAAAATCCTAGAATTCTTTTGTTTGCATCCACCTAGTTGCAACTGTTACATCCTCCATGGATTGCTCCAGGCGCATTTACAGGCAGCATACTGGTGCCCTTCAACTACTTTTCAAGGTCTCTGGATTGAAGATCTTGATTGGTCAGCGGGGAAACACTTTCTATTTGCAACTTCTACGCGCGTGGATGCAGAAACTCTGGCCAGGTCGTGTGAGATTGGAGCAATCATGGCATCATTTTGACGTACTACCACCTTTTTGGCCAGATGTTGCGTTGTTTGTAAGTTCTTAGTTTAATGGGGACGAGAGAAGAGCTTCTCATTTCTGTAAACGCGCTTAGCCACAGCGACGAAAGGTTGTAGGCTTATATGTAGCATTTTGTAAAATATAAATTCAATGCCACCAAACCAACCATTCGATTGATGTTCTTCTTCTGGCCGTGGCTGCACAAATGTGAGTTTCACTGAGATTGAGTCCGCAGTGGCCTAGGGCCCTCCGACCACCTAAGAATTCTTGGTTCACGTTTTTTTAAAATTTGACCTGACCTTGGCAATAAATGGTTTAGGTCCCAAATAAGGATTACTTTTTTATTCGAGTCATACAAATTAAATAAACAGCTTAGCCTGAAATTTTATAAATATGATACATAAATATTTAATTTTATAGTTATTTTTTGAAATAAATATCGATAGAATTTTAATTTAATTTTTTGGATCAGTTTACAAATGTTATTATATGAATACAATTATAAAATTTTAAAAATTTTAAAAAAAATTACACTATAAACTTATTTTTAAAAATATAATTAATTAATTATTAATATGTTCAAATAATTATTATATGTATTTAATGAAAATTTTATAATAATAAAACTAATAAATATTATTATTTAATAATAATATAAAATTATATGTCTATTAAAATATATTTAATAAAATAACTCATATATATATATATATATTAATTTTTTATTTATAAATAATTTTTCCCAACACAAATAAATACCTTCACGAGTATAATGGTATTTCGAGAATAATAGTATTTATTAACGTATGAACATAAATAAATTTTTACCAGCCGAGTTTGTTTATGAACTAACCACGTGCTACCATCGGTGACAGGCTTATGTTCCATTGGTCGGATGTTAAGAGGGTGCTGACTGAAGACCGGAGGCGTCAGTCAAACGCACACGGCTGCCGCGACCGCGCTGAGCAACGAAAGTTGAAAATCCAAAACAGGGCGGAGATGGGCTTCGGAGGAGGAGATGTGACGAACTGGGATGAAGACGGCTACAGAAATAGCGTTCTGAAGGAGAGGAAGATCCAAACTCAGACCGTCTTCAGGACGGTCTTCGCACCCTCCCCAACCCCAGACCCAGAAGCCATTCTCGTCGCCTCCAGCGATGGCTCACTCGCTTCTTACTCCATCTCCTCCTGCGTCTCCTACCCTCCCGTCAGCTCTCTCTCTCTCTCTCTCTCTCTGTCTCTATGTTTGAGCGTGTCGCCATTGACTCATTGTGTGCTGTGCTGTATTGTGTTGGCTCTTGGATTTGGTTAATGTTATTGTTTGAAATGTAAGTTGTAGAATAATAAGGCGTTAAGTATTTTCATAGCTTGGGGTGAGCTTTTATTCACCGTGATGGATTTTATTTGGTTTGGACATCAAATTAGGTCATGAACAATTTATAATCACATGAACACCCATCTAGAATGCCTAAAATTATAAATTGTTTACCGTTTAATGATCCAAAAAATATTTGTTCAAAAGGCCGTGTGGCGTGCATATAAACCAAAATAAACTTCCCCAAGCAGGGGCCTAGATACAAAGGAAACTCAGGGTTTGATGATATTGATATGGTTTCCATGCATCAACACGAGCTTATATGTTATTTTTTTACCATGCGAATGACACATCTGTTCATGCAGCCATTGCGTGTCAGAGACACTAGGAGTCAACAGTAAGTTCTGCTCTCTAGCCTATGCATTGTAATGCAGTGATTGCATAGGGGATAATAGGCTTGCTTAAGTACTCATTCTAGATATATTTGTTTAGCTTTTCAGTGGCTACGCCTGATTGCTACATTGAAGGGCATGATGGACCTACATATGATATCCAATTCTTCGGCGATGAGGAAGACTGTCTGTTAATCAGGTACAATGAGAAAATACCATGTCTTTTTGTAGCATTGTCATTGTTCATCCTAAATGCAGGAACTTGTGAGATTGCTTGTATATATCTAATTTCTGTGTAATATTAATGCCCATTTTAGATAGATGGCGTTTTCTAGAGATTTGATCTCTTGCTTTTATATTTAAGGATAAATTTAGGGCTTTCGTTTTGTCCAAATTTAATGAATATTGTATATATAGGATTTGAGTTTAGAAAATTAATGTTTCTTCCCTTTGCGATGTTGT
Organism: Taxillus chinensis; assembly: GCA_023512835.1. Lineage (NCBI taxonomy): Eukaryota > Viridiplantae > Streptophyta > Magnoliopsida > Santalales > Loranthaceae > Taxillus > Taxillus chinensis. The sequence goes on from CM042086.1 coordinate 12,851,766, forward strand.
CAATGACTGTTCTTTTTGATCGGATTGCTATCTTAGCGTTGTAATTTCGTTTCTTTGCGAACTTCTTTTGTGCGATTTGCATCTAATAAATTCTTCTTACTTATAAAAAAAAGTTTAGAAAATTAGTGGCATTACGATTTACAAAAGGGTGATTGTTTAATTCAATAGAATTTCCCATCATGAATTTAATTCTATGGTGTATGCATGCATGTATGTGCCCCTGCAAAACTCTTGCAAATGGTTTGCTTAAGGTGTAGATTTTTTCTAGTTGTGGACCCTCTGGTGTTTTTATTTTATTTTATTTTATTGTATTTTATTTTTAAATAAGGAAATTCCACTGATAGCCATTTAGAATAGATAGTATTTTTGTCAATCCGTAGAGTGTTCGAGTTGATGCACATGTGCAAAGTTGATTTTTACATTTAGTTCATAAATAAAGGAAAAATGGTTAAGGAATTCTTTGTTAAATTTGTGATTTTTATCTCATGTAGTTGTGGTGATGATGGTCGAATACGAGGATGGAAGTGGAAGGAACTTTTGAAATCAGAGGTACCTATCCATTTGCGAGGTAATCTACATGTGTCTTATGGAATCTGCCTCTAAAAAAAGAATTTAATGAGTTATGGTTTATATTTATTACCTTTTTCAATTGCAAAGCTATTTTTTTGGTGCAATTCTATTTAGACTTTTTTTTTTTGATAATTAGACATGAAAAATGCTTTATCTGTTTGACTGTGTTTTCAGGGACCTATTTAGCGCCTGTTCTAGAATTCACAAACCCTCAACATAAGTGAGTTTTCAGTGTTTCTTACTTTAATTCAGTTCTATGTAAATTTAAGTACTGTTATATATGTTTGTGCATTAAGTTTCAAGCAATCACCTTCAGTTAACAAGGAGATAAGAGGTTGGACTAGTTTGACAAATTCTGTCATAAGGGCCAATTATAAATGTTGGGTATTCTTATTGCCCCTCAGGTGATTCCTATTGTATTAATGAGAAGAATTTGATAGTTTGAGAACAACAACGGCCTGGAGAGGGTGGAGGCCAAATATGCTATGTGACTGGATGAAATCACTTTTCTGGGTTGTGTTTGCTTTACTGAGGTGTAAATAAGATGGTTTGACATGATCGGATGAAGAATACCTACCACTATATGAGGGTTGAATGGGTTGCAGCTCATGACCCATACTCAACGATATAGTAAAAACTGTTCTAATAATATAAAACAAGTTTAGTGTCATACCAAGTCATGTAATCACTGAGGAGATTCATTTTCTTGGCACTTGATAGATTAATGAATCTCTGTCAAGAAGAGACTTACATGTTTCTTATTGATGTGGCAAAAAGCATTGCTAGAATACCTAAAGCTACTGTTAAAAAGTGTCATAGTTCTTAATAGGAATGGGCAAATTAAGGGGATCCGCATCAATTACCAAACATAAGCTCTAGCTTCTGTCCATGTAGAAACCCCTTAAATCTTTCAGTTATTGTTTGCTTATGCCAAGATCCACCTTTTTCATTTTTTCTTTGATTCAAAATTCACTACTGACTGCTCTAATTCTTTTAAATGTAGGTGCATGTTGTAGCCTAAATTTTATCATACATAAATGAAATTCTATGTGTGGCACAACTCCCTATCAGACTACCATCTTATCCAAATGAGCCCCCCATGGTATATCAAGCCATTGTGTTGGCTTGTTCGTGTCCCCTTAGTGCCCATTGGTAGGTTTTTAGGCCCAAATATATTTGTTCTTTGATGGACTTCATATTGTTTTTCTACATCCTAAAGGTCCTTAGGAAGGGAGTTGAGTAGCTTATGTTCTTGCTTCGTCCACTTTTACCTTTGTTCCCAGTCAGTTCCTTCAATTTATTATATGTTTTACTATCGTCTTTCAGAGGTCCATGGAATGCTCTTTCTCCGATTCCTGAAAATAATGGCATTGCCATTGATACCCAGGTTTGTGAACACCCTTGCTTTTTGTACGAACAACATAGTGCCTTCGACATATATTTGCAGAGCTTTCTCCTCCTTTTTCCCATCTGTTTACCATTTTTTGTAAAATTTATTTTAATGATTTTGAAATTTTGGTGGGTAAGTCATGTTTGAAGTTTGAATTTGAATGAATTCATGACAATTGAACCTTCTTTTTTGATGTTTGTTTGATAGAGTTGTGCCCATATTGTTGTAAATGCGCAAAAATTCTGAAACTATGCCAACTGAAGAAAGAATTTTTAGTTCGAACTTAAAATCCAGAAAACAGTTATGAGACTATGCTACACACATGGCACACTATGCTAAACACTTCAATGATGTTCATAATTTGTTTAGTTGTTTGACTAGCTTCATATATATCATTTAAGCATTTTATGTTCATGTTGGTTAGTAACTGAATTCCATTTTGCGCATCAACAGTGTTACAATTATTCACATTTTAGCACTCAAATAGTTTTCAAAACGACCTATCTAACATGGAATCTGGTTTTCTAGCATAAATAATGTGTCTGTGTGTCATACTCTGCACTTATACTGTACTATTTCCAGCAGTTTCGTTTTTTTACTGATAATGTTGTCTCATCTTTTCTTCTACATTAGAGAGGATCTATTTTTGCAGCTTGTGGTGATTCATGTGCTTATTGCTGGGATGTGGTAGGTATTTAACTATTTATTCAAGGTGAATATGCCTTCATAGTCTTGAGATGGCATATATGTACTTTTTTGTTCTTTGTAAAGGAATCTAAATGTTCACAAGCCACTCCAGTCAGTTTTCATTCCCTTGATTTGAATATTCAATTTTCAGGAACATGGTAAGATAAAAATGGCTTTTAAGGGGCATTCAGATTACTTGCATTGTGTTGTTGCTCGTTCCTCGAGCAATCAGGCAAGGCATTTTTCTACCTCCCTTTATGTGTATTCTATGTAACCTAAGGAGTGAACCCACCGCAGTGGCTGTGTGTCCCTGACCCCTAGGCCGTGAGACCAGATTAACTTCACACCTGATATTACGCATTAATTTTCTAGGTTTGTTTATGTTTCAATTTTCTTGCATGCAGATTATAACTGGTTCAGAGGATGGGACTGCAAGGATATGGGGTACAACTCTTAGTTTAAATAACCATGGCAAAAGTTTAAGCAGATAGGGCAGTGATAGTTGTATCTTTTCCATCGTTTTTTTTAATGCATTACTTTTATTGGTAGTCTTGTGTTTTCCTTCCAATTGTTCTAAACGCGTAGAAAGTGGTTGTGTTTTCCTTACAATTGTTCTAAACTTAGAAAGTGATTGATTATTAGATTGTGCAAGTGGGAAATGCATTCAAGTGATTGATCCAAAAAAGGATAAGAAGTCGAAAGAACTCTTCCCATATGTTAGTTGCATTGCACTTGATGCGAGTGAGAGCTGGCTGGTAAGAATTTGACTGGTGGAGGTATATTGACTGTTTTTTTTTTTGTGCGTGCCTCCGTCCACATGGAAGAATTTTGGATTTCGTTGTGCAATTTTTTTATAAAATTCGAATTTGTTATATTTTGGTATTGGACACTGTATAAAGTTGTAAATATATATTTATTTATTTATGTAGTTCGCCTAATTTATTTATGTATCATCATTTCTTCAATACTTTCATAGGCATGTGGCAGTGGTCAGAGTTTATCAATCTTTAATCTTCCTTCTCGTGAATGTGTTTCAAGGATCCCTTTTCATGGTTCTGTCCAAGATATATCATTTCACGACAATCAGGTTAATTTTGATTCTTTTTTACGTGTCCAGTGTCTTTTTTTTTTTCTACCTTTGTTAAAATGCTTCCTCTTATTGCAAATGGATTGCATGCTAGCTGGTAATCAGTTGGGAAGGAATCTATTTTAGTCTGTCTATTTTCTAATTTTTTACCTGCCCCTTGTCTTGCTGCATAGTAAAAGAAAATTTAAAAAATAATGATACTGAATTAATAAGCATCATCTCCTGTGGCATGAGTGCATTGTGCTGTCCTTAATACACGATGTTTTCATCTAGGCGCTGTCTATGTATACATATTGTAGCTATGTTTAGATTGCACCGAAACATTGATTTTCTAAAAAAAATCCCCTCCCCCCCTCCTTTCCCTCTTGATTTTTTTACTACAGCTCGTAGTTGTGCAACTTTACTTTGTTGGAATGACTCGTCATGGGAAAAAATGTATTGTTAGTTTTATTTTCATTTTCAAAAGCAACAATATCTTGTTTATGCGTATAATTAATATCTTAATTTTACTATGCCTGGTATATTTTCCTCTGATTGCCTCTTTATGTTTGTGATATCTTCATTCAGATTTTAGCAGTGGGAACACGACCTCTAGTTAGTCGTTTTGACATAAACGGTGTCTTGCTGTCAGAAATACAGTCTGCTCCTCAGTCAGCATTTTCCATCTCTGTACATCAATCTGGTGTATGCGCAAATATAATTCTTATCCCCTCTTGTGTAATTTCTTTTATTTTTATTAGTTGTGCTGCTTTTAGGTTGTTTTAGTAGTATTACGATGGGATTTTTGCTTACTAGTACTCTTGTTGCAATAATGTTTTTTTATTTTGAGAACAATTCAGGTTCCTCGGATTCACATACCCTCTTTAGTTTCAAAATTTACCGTAGTAACCCATTTGAATCAAATTTAGTAAGATATATAAGTGGCTTTTGTTATTGCTTCATTTCTTTAAAATTTATTTTATTTCTTTCTGGTTGAACATATGTAATAATGTAGTGGTTACACAACTTTTGAAAATATTTCTTTAGGCTTCTGTCACTGTGTTCTTTTTTTGTTTGTGTTCGTTGCGTTTTATGTTTTGCTCATCAGTGATTATAAAATAATTTGGTTTAGCTTTCAATAATGCCAAAAACTATGGGGCTATCGCTATTTCATGTCTGCTACGACCTCGAGAAGCTTCACCCAGACATGATGCAATCATGCAAAAAACACACTTTACGCTGATAGTTAAATCAAGGCTCTGCACAATGCTTATGCAGTGGGCAACAATTGTAGTGAGAGAAAAGCGTGGGGTAGAAAAGAGCAGTGGTTCTATTGGACTGACTAGCCTACACTATCGTGTTGCGATTTTAAATTTTCGATAGCACAATGTCGTCTGGAAATTTGCATTCCTTTCAAACACCAGCATTAGTTTTAACGTTTATTTTGGATTGACTATTGCTGTGGCGCTCTGTAGTTAAAATTTAAATCACTTATAACCTGCTAGCGCCAGAATGTTGCATGGCTGATAATTAGCGGATGGATTCATTACCAGTATTTTGGTTTTTTTGGTTTTCTTTTTCTCGGTTCTCTTTGATTGCCTAATCTTTAAACCTGGGCTTTTTGTTCAGGTTATGGCAGTGGCGGGCTATGGAGGTTTAGTGGACGTCATATCTCCGTTTGGAAGCCACTTGTGCACTTTCCGTTGCCAATGCATATAAAATGGGACCGAAGTGCATTGCTGTGGTTAAATCTTCCCAACATTTTACCTCTGTTAAGTATGGCCTCCAGTTGCTTGCAGATCTATGATGTTAAAATATCTCTTCAATTGAAGATGTCTTGGCGACGCCATATCATCTGCCTGCCCTGAATCCTAACTTGAATGGTTGTTCTTTTCCTTTGCATATGTATTTAATAATTTTATTCATCTATCTCGTACACCTAGATTTACTTGAAAATAGTTTAAGACAGAATTACACTATTAACGTCGAGGTAAAAAAAAAAACCAAGTCTATAATACTCTTAGGTGTCCTGAATGTGACACCTAAAATACTCTTAGCCTGAATGTCAATAATATTGATACCTTTTTATTTTTATTATTTCTTTGTAATGAATGTGCATTAAGGGTTCAGTACTATGTATAAAATAAAGTATCATAATAGTTTAATTTCTGTAATAAAAAAATAGTAGGAACTCAATTTATCCATAAAGTCTGATGGACATATTTGGTTTGTGTTAAAATTTTCTCATGAAAGCAATGTTAATTAATTAATTTTTTTAAAAAAACTTTACAAGATTACCATATATATCTATTCACGTGTTCCCTATAAATGTTATTATAATTACTTATAGTCCCTTTTATAATTAATTATGTTTATATAAACGCATAGATCATAACAGGTAAATTATTTACCTTTACAGTTGATAGATTATTCTGATAGGAAAGAAAGGTGATTTTTTTTTTAAATCATAATTAGATCTGTTTTTTAAAAGTCTTTTTATCAATAGAATTTTTTTTAATGATATTTTAACTCCTATGTTTTAAAATGTTTTAAAAAATATTAAGGTCCTATTAATATTGATGTTTTTGATTTAAAAATAAATAAAATCTAAAATGAGTTCAAACACATTTTCAACATGAAAATATGAATTCTATCTTAAACTTAAGAGGATTCAGTTCAACTCCAAAAACAATTTATGTTAGCTCAAATTTAACTAAGTGTTAAACTTGACTGATTGTTATTATTATTTAAATCAATAGAGCTTAGTTAATTAATACATATTTAACTCATTTATATGCCTACTAATCTTAGTGGCCGAACGAAAAAAAAAAGGAGCTTACAACATTTGATATAAGGGTGGCATTATTTTATTTTATTACATATTTGCAATGTGAGAAGGTGGCATTACTCATGATAATATTTTATTAGTTCTGATCAAATTATAAATAAAATATGATAAAATTATTGGCCAATAAAATATTACCATATCAAATTTGTATAAAAAACCTTTTCATAAAATATTTATCTAACTATTTTATCACCCAAATATAATTAGATTGAGTGATAAATCCCAAGACAAGAATAAGCGACTATTTATTCATTAAAATTAAAGTTAATTAATTAATCTATCATTTATAATTGTACGAAAGAACCTAAGTCCACACATATATCCTTAGAAACTGTTATCAATATGAATCATAGTTACTTTATTTAAAAAAATATGTATGAATCAGAGTCATTTTATTTGAATTACTTTGTAATTCTGCTCTAAGTACAAATATGACTATTTATAAATCGAAACGTGCAAATGGAAAAGGATTCATACTTTAATTTGAAAAAAAATATTATGTGCACAAAAATATTATTATTGTTGTTTAATTAACGTGAATAAAAAAAATTAAAAATATTTCATATCAACCCAAGAACAAGATGAATATTCTTACGGGATTTATCTGCCTCACTGCCTGCATATAACTACCATTAAATGTTTGAAATACCAACGTTCATATTATTTTATTAATCTTCATAGATCAACACTTTCCCTACACAAGTTGTGAACAAATAAACTCTAAATTTCTGAATTATAGATTTGTGGCATTTAAATTTTCATCAATTATAACAGCTCGTTTAATGTGTGGGGAATTAAATTAGTCATAGTTTTAATTTTTAAATAAATGTTAATTTTAATACAATTTTACATCAACAATTAACTAGCGAGTTTAGTTATTAAACAGCGAATGAGTATAACTTTTTCATATGATAATTAACGAAATAAAATATTTATGCAGTAAATAAGTCAATATATAGTTATATACTATACCATGTAAATTATCCATTATAATTATATGATTTATAAAGTATATATGGTTGTTGTTTAATTACCCAGTAAATTAAATTTAAAATGTATTAATTTATAATTGGTGATCATTGTTACTTTTTATTTAAAAAATGCAAATATAATGTTATAAACTCTCGGTAATTTGTTGGTTCTCTGGGGTTTTGGTATCTTGTTAAATCATGTTTATCAAACTCTAATTTTAAATAAATCCAAGTCATAACAAGTTGGATTTAGATTGAGCGGGGTATTGAAATTCGTTAAATTCGATTTTGAGTAATATCAAATAATATTAATATCATATTTACAAGTTGTGCCTGATATAAACTTGTTCTATAAATCAAACTTACGGTCTCTAATATTTATCAAAATCTCGATTTACACCTTGCAGCTTTCAACTTGTGGTTTAAACTTTAAAGATTAACTTTTTTGCAAACATTTAGTTCAAGTAAAGTAGAAAAATATCATCTTACAAAATAATATAAGAAATTCAAATTTGTGATTTAATGTGTATGAATATCATCTTGCATTTTATTTGACATGTACACTTATTTCTTGTGGTCTCAAAAGCCCTTGATGGTGTTTTTAATTTAATATTTACATTCTAACTCGTGTTTTAAATCGTATTAGTAAATTTTGATTAATATATATATATATTTCTATTTAGTATTTTAAGTAATATTGTTATATTTATTTGAATTAATATAATGTTATATAACAATTTGATAAAGAAGGCTAACATATTATGATGTATGAAATTACATTATTATTTAAATGATAGTCATTTAAAATATATTATTTATTTATACATATTTAATAAGTACCTATTACTTTGCTTTATGTTACACTGATATACAATATTTTAAAATAAGTTTACTAGATAAAACACCTTAAAGTTAATTTTTTAAAATTTAGACTTATTTTAAGTTTGTTTTCATATTTTGAATCGAATCTTTTTCAAAGACAACAAATTAAGTAAGATCATGTTAAATAGACAATGACCAATGTGAATGAAATTGTGGTATAAGTTGCATAATTCAATATTGCAATTTTAAAATAATGCACCATGAAAGTGTAGTTTAAAAAACATATATTGAAAACATGAAATTGGAATATTAAAACTTGTGATTTAAACATTAATATTGAACACTATGTTTAGTTAAAAATAATTGTTTGTTTTTAAAAACATGTTTTACTTTCAAATTGAGAAATTGAAATTCAAAAGTTATTTGATACATTGATTTTCTTGATAAAGTAATACTTTAGTCATTTTTCATAAAAATTATTTTTTTATTTTAAAATATACCAAATTTATTCTTCTTTCATTAACTTTTTTTTACTAGTTTTCCTTATTTTATTTTATTTTTCTAAAAGAAAAAAACAAAAACAAAGAGACGAAATCGGGCCGGCCTCAGAATCGGCCCATGGAACGAGGAGGGGTAGTATGGGAAACCAAGACCAAACCATTCGCATCACTGATAGAACCCTTCAGCATTGTTTTTAAAGCTCCCTCCCCTCCTTTCACTCATCGACTCCGCGGCGCCGATCCGAGGAGTTTGGGAAAACCTTGTGTTCGCTTCCGATCACTCTGAAATCTCTCCTCGTCCCTGTCTCTCACGCCACCAGCATCGTCGTTTTCTGGTATTTTCTTCTTCGTCTGCAGAACTGTGGATTTCGATTTATATTTGTTTATGCTGTTTCCGATGAATCGAATTGATTTACGCGCCGTGTGATTTCGTTTTTGTTTTGTTGCGAGCATGTGTTTTTAATATCTAATCTCCGCAGGCTATGTTGAAACAGACTCTGATGTTAATAATAAGATTTCACGATTAAATAAGGTTTTCAAAACCGCCGCTGCTTTGTCTGTAATGTATTTTGTTGTTTTGTGTCGGACTGGAATCCATTTCACGCCACTGATTCATTGCCTTACACTTGTGTCTTGTTTCTTTCTTGATCTCTACGGTTATTAGGGATTTATTTGTTCATACCATGATCGTTCATTCAATGAACGTGACATGGACTGTTTATTTGTCGTCAACCCAACCCCTCCTCATGTTAAGCATCGTGTTGCTATGGGCTGTTCTAAAATTTGTTATACTCGCAAAATTGTTGTAAATTTTAAAATATTTTGTTGTTTCTATCTACCAGCAGCTATGGCTGGACTAGCAGTAGATGGATCTCAATTCGATGCGCGCCAGTTTGATGCTAAAATGGAATTGTAAGAAATAATTTTTTTAATGCCTATTTTTTTTTTTTAAATTTTAGTTGTAGCTTCTCTAGTTTGACACACGCACACACACCTCTTGGCTCTAAAAATATTTTTGGCGGAGGAAGCTAAAATTTCACCGTTTAATTTGATGATTGTTTTTCAGACTTTCGACTGATGGAGAGGAATTTTTCACTCCCTATGAAAAGGTTTTTGAGACTTTTGATGTTATGGGTCTGAAAGAAAACCTTCTCAGAGGCATTTATGCATATGGTAGAGCCAGCCCTCTTTCTATTTCTTCTTTTTCTTACTATTCCTTTCATGTTTGTGCAGTCTCTATTTTCTTTTTCTTTTCTTTTTAATGTTTCTGCCTGCCTTTTCTGGTTTGGGTTTTTATTTTTGCTCATTGATTCAAGAGTTACTGGTGATGGCTGGCTGCTGAAGCAAGAATATTGTTGGCTCCTGGAAGCATGGTTTCTATATGCTAACTGCTTTTCAACTACTTTTGTTTCTTGTGCAGTTGCTCTCCATGCCATTTAGTCTTTACGATTAGATTTTTTATTTAATGTTTACTGGTTGTTAATGTAGGTTTTGAGAAACCCTCGGCTATTCAGCAAAGAGGAATTGTTCCATTCATTGAGGGGCGTGATGTAATCCAACAGGCACAGTCAGGAACTGGAAAGACAGCAACCTTTTGTTCTGGTATATTGGAGCAGCTCGATTATGGTCTGGTGGAATGCCAGGCTCTGGTTCTGGCACCCACTCGAGAGCTTGCACAGCAGATTGAGAAGGTGATGCGAGCACTTGGTGACTATCTTGGTGTGAAAGTACATGCTTGTGTTGGTGGAACAAGTGTTCGGGAGGACCAGCGTATCTTGTCCAGTGGTGTTCATGTTGTGGTGGGAACTCCTGGTCGTGTATTTGACATGCTGCGAAGGCAATCTCTTCGGTCTGAATCTATTAAGATGTTTGTATTAGATGAAGCTGATGAAATGCTTTCCCGAGGTTTCAAAGATCAGGTAATTTATTTGCTGTCTTTTGGTATGCTGTTCTGAGTGTTATCATTCTCACTAAGCATATTGTTTCAGACATTCTTGACAAAAAATCCATGCTTCTATTGACCAAGCTATTAGAAACTGACTGAAGAAGTTTTGATTTATAAAGAAACGCCCTGATAGAGAACACAATCTAAGGATTTTTTACTTTGTAAATCTCCCATGGCAAAGAAACTGAAATGTTATGCTGTAGTCACCTGCGTTTCACAGATGAAATAATATTTATTGATTTTGTCTGCTTCTCGGGTTCATTGGGTAAGATTATTTTCTATTGGTTATTATTGAAAATAATGAATTCTGGATATAATTGTGTGCAAGATTTTTTTTTTCTAATACGTTTGTGTAGTATATTATATTACCTTTTACCTTACAAGGTAACATCGATTCTACCATACTGATGCGTGTGGCTTTAATGTTGATTGTTCCTTCCAGATCTATGATATTTTCCAGCTTCTCCCCCAAAGAGTTCAGGTTGGGGTATTCTCTGCTACAATGCCACCCGAGGCTCTTGAGATCACAAGGAAATTCATGAACAAACCTGTAAGGATTCTTGTCAAGCGTGATGAACTCACTCTGGAGGGTATAAAGCAGTTCTATGTCAATACCGACAAGGAAGAGTGGAAGCTTGAGACTCTGTGTGATCTCTACGAGACCTTAGCCATCACTCAAAGTGTTATCTTTGTGAACACTCGGCGCAAGGTTGACTGGTTGACCGACAACATGCGTAGCCGAGACCACACTGTCTCGGCTACCCATGGGGACATGGACCAGAACACGAGAGACATCATTATGCGGGAGTTCCGTTCCGGGTCTTCCCGTGTCCTTATCACCACCGATCTCTTGGCTCGGGGTATTGATGTGCAGCAGGTCTCCCTTGTCATCAATTATGATCTCCCAACTCAGCCAGAGAATTATCTTCATCGTATTGGACGAAGTGGACGGTTTGGCAGGAAAGGTGTTGCCATCAACTTTGTTGTCACCGAGGACATGCGGATGCTCTCGGACATCCAAAGGTTTTACAATGTGGTTATCGAGGAGCTGCCTAGTAATGTTGCTGATCTCCTTTAATTTGTTTTCTTTTCCTCCGTTGGCGAAGGGAATGAAAGCAGTGGTAAGCAAAACTATTTATTGTGTTGTCTTTTTTATTTTATTTTTTTAAAATTTTCCTCTTGTTTAATAGTTCGGAAGTCTGTCTAATTTTAAGAGATGAATTTGTACGGAACTTTTTTCTGCAAACGTAGAAGCCACAATTGCCTTCTTGGCACTGGCTTCTGTTGCAAAATTTTAAGGTGGTACCAAGGTTTGTGCTTCATGTTGTTTCGTCCAAACGCACCCCTCTAATATATCTCTCCTTTCAGCGCCCGTTCCTTGTTCAGTGCTTTTGAGGGGTTCTGTGTCACTGCTTCAAAGTTGAGTTTTAGTCTATTATAGTTGAGTAATGCCACATGTAAATTGTGTGTTTTTTTCTTTTTTTCTTTTTTACCTTTGTCATTTGATGATCCATCAACTGTTTATTCATACCAAATGCCATTGAAAAGCACTAATTGCATATTCGGTGCTTTGAATGAAGCCTGCGAGACCAACAAAATACAAATACAAGCCTATTTGAATTATATAATTTATGTTTTGTCTTCCTTTCTCTTTCGCGTTAATCAAGAAGCCCAAGACATGCTCAATCTTGCTTATTTTTCCATATCAGTAGTTTTAATACATTTATATATTATCTAATAATGAAGAAACCCAAAAATAAATAACAAAAAACTGATGTAATTACTTACCTAACCTAGTGATGTAATAATGTAGGGAAAAACAGATTACAAAAAATCGTTATCAATTTACGTGTTGTTTTGGTTAAAATTACGTCAGCGGCAATTACACTTTATGAACAGGTCATTGAACTTAACATTTTTTAAATTAACAGAACCTACTTTTTATTTTTGCTTGTTAGTTGATTTTTTTTTTCATACACATGTTTTTTTAAATAAAGTAAAATTTTAAAATGGTTGTTTTTTAAAAAATAAGCTTTAATTGTTTTTTATTTTTAAATAAAAACCGTTACTTTATAATTTCGTTTTTATCAGTTTTTTTTTTTAAATTTTTTATGAAGTCTGATTTAAAAAGAAAAATATTTTTTAAAAACATATTTCTCTTTCATTTTTTAAAATTTAAAATTTAAACTATAATTTTAATAAAAAATGAAAATATAAAATTAAGAACGAACCAACCAAATTTTGATGGTGAGTGATAAGCAAAGGAATTGATGGTGGCGTCAAGGCTCCAATTTTGCAAACGTATTCTTTTCCAACAAATTAAAAACGATTGTGGTATATAAAGGAAAAAGAATGTATAGATTTAGGGTTTTTTACCATCATAAGAGAAATAACTAGTTTGGAGCTTGGAAAGGACAAAATCATTATTAGCTGTATTATTAGAGAAATAAAAATCATACCCCTGAGCATTTTTATTATTTTAAATAAAAATAATATGTGCGGTTCGCAATATTATTACGATAAGATTGATTTATAAATTTTTTATTCTACATTGATATGGCACCATATCATTAAAAATTCAAAATTACCCCTGATTATACAAGCCCGGATAACATGGCGCTGTATTAAAGCTCCTGTCCAGATTTGATCATATTTTTGCGTCATCGGTACAGAGTACAAACTTATTTTGATTTTGATATATATATATATATATATAAGGGAATAAGATATTATTTTTTTAAATTATAAATTTAGATAATATAAATTTATTTTAACCTATAATTTTTAAAAATAATCAAACAGAATAATTCTGATAAACCAAACATATTTACTTCCCAAAAATCCAAATGGACAGATATTGAAATAGCCGACCCTGAGTCAGTAAGATCTTACTCCTCACAATCGCATTAATGATTCGTTCTAAAGTCCCATATTTGCCGCCTCAACTTCTGCGCTGACGTCGCCACGCGCTTATTCTTCAACGCGTTACCCCCACCGCCGATCCCTCCTGCCGCCACCCAGTGCCCACACACCGTACCTCCCCATTCTCTTCACACGGCACCCAACACACACACACACACACACACACACACACACACACACCTCTCTCTCTCTCTCTCTCTCTCTCTCTCTCTCTCTCTCTCTCTCTCTCTCTCTGAATGCCGATGACGGATTCGCCCGAAGCAGTATGTGTCAAATCCGTCCCTCACCGCGACTCCGATATCAACCTCTCCCTCCGCCGCCGTGCTGCCTCCTCCGAATCACCTTCCGAAACGGACGCTCGGGGACCTGATATCGACGACGGTGATCGGTTTGAATCGCCGCCGCCGACGGCGGCGGCGGCGGCGGCGAAGGAAAATGATCGTGGCGCTGATATGTTTGGGAAAAGTGGCGCCGAGAATCGAGTGCGAGATGTTGTTTCCTTGAAGTTCGCTTATCGGCCCTCCATCCCCGCCCACCGCGTCGCCAAGGAGAGTCCTCTCAGCTCTAACGCAATCTTCAAACAGGTCTCCCATGTCAGCTGTGCTGTTTGTTTTTTAATATAATTTTTTGTTTTCTCCATTTTTCTCTTTTTAGTGTTTTTTTCTTTCTTATTTAATCAATCATGCGCTGTCGTTGTCTTTGTGCTGAACTCGGATTCGAGCCATGAGTTCGTACTTTTACTTGTTGCTGCAATTGTCTAGTATGATTTTGCTACTGCGCTTTTTAAACGTTGATAGAAGTATTATAGGAACTTAGATTTTAGCGCCAACCGCAGACCTTGGTCTCCGTTCTTTTATTCTATAGGCTTGATTGCAAAAATTTGGTACCTCACTAGTTGCAACTTTATGGTGTCTAGAGCTGTCAATTGTGAAAACAATCCTTAAGTTGACTACCAACCATTAAATGAAAGATAAAAAATATAGTTGTTGATGTTCTTTATTTTACACATGATCTTCATTCGAATAGCTAGAGATATGTGCAGGTGGGCTTTGCAAAACAAAGCAATTTTTATCAAATATATGAGTTTAATAAATGATACGTACGAGGGAGTTGTAATCAATGTTACGACTTGGTGGTAATTAACGGACGAGTTTTTAATTATATCAAGAGTGCATCAACAATTGGTCCTTTTTTCTTTACAGTAGTAATGGATGTTATATCAAATAGAGTATTGAGCTAATAATAAATAACATACATAGAAATTTAGTATTGCAGAGATGCGAATGTTAAGATAGATGTATGATAAGACTAGGACGGACAAAATTAGAAATGAAGATATTTGTCGTGTTATTGGACTAATTCCAATTAAACATAAGATGAGAGATAATCACTTACGTTAAGTTAAGCATTTAAACGTAGATTAACGAATACACCTCATAGGAGGGTGGAGAATATTGAAATTGAATAAGCTTAAGTGAAAATCAAAAATGACTTAAAACGGAGGTGGTAACAAAGGACATTAAATTACTAGATTTGAAAAAAAAATTACATGAAGAGAAAGTTTCGTGTATTAGATCAAATATAAACTTATTTATCTGTTTTAATTCATATAGCCGATTTGATATTATTGAGATTAAAACTAATTGGTTTGGTTTGGATGTTCGGTATTTTATTATTTTTCTTTAAATGTGTTTTTATTCTTAACTTGGCTATTAATCATAAGTTTATATTATGTGACAGAGTCATGCAGGTCTCCTTAACCTATGTATAGTGGTTCTTGTCGCTGTAAATGGAAGGCTTATCATTGAAAATCTAATGAAGGTTTGTGGTTGAACTTGGATGCACAATCATTAAGATTAAGTTTTAGTTTATTTTATCAATATATGAGCCAATTTTGTATGTAATGTGTATAAATTTATCAATTTAATTTTTATTTTTAAGTTGGACCTTAGTGTACCGATAGGATTACTGTCTCATGACTTAAAAATCATGGGTTCGAGTTAAAGACAAATCTCTTACAATTAATTAATTAATTGGGACTATGGTCCAATCCTTTTCTGGACCGTGAGAGCTTCGTGTACTAGGTCTGCCCTATTGATTACAACCTTTGGGTTTATGCTTTGTGTTGCAGTATGGTTTGTTGATTGGATCTGATTTTTGGTTTAGCTCAAGATCATTGAGAGACTGGCCCCTACTTATGTGCTGGTATATGTTCTGAAACTTTTGTTGTATTCTATTTGAAGAATAATTTTGACGTTCTTGAATTCTATTTAAGTTAAAGTTTATCCATATATGTTTCTGTCTCACTAGCTCGTGCATTTTTTATCACACTGACAGTCTCAGCCTGCCAATTTTCCCCCTTATGGCCTTTACAGTTGAAACGTTAGTGCAACAAAACTACATAATGGAACCAGTAAGTGATTCTAGGCCACTAATAATCTTATTTCCTTCCATTGCTGTGTCTATTTCAGTGCCTGATGTATAGGCCTTTGTTTTTTTTGGCCCCACTATTAAAAATAATTCCTATGCATTTTGTTGAGATTCTATGGTTCCATATCACTTGTAATGAGTCTGATGGGCTAACTTGAGTCAATTTAATCAATTGTTCCATTATTTTGTGCTTACTCTTAACGGAATAATTCATGTTACTTTACACCAAAAAAATCCCTTTGTGGTATCGTTCTTTTAACTAATAAAATTAGAGTACTTTTTCCCTGTCAGAATTAGAATAAGCAGGGCATTGCTAACAGTGTACCAAAATTGCTTTGATATTTTTTAATACCCCTTAACCCAACTTAAGTTTATATTTCCTTTCAACTATTTGAAGTTGAATGTACAAATGAGTTTCCTTCATGCAGTTCTACCCTCTAGAGTCCAGCCATTAGTAGCGTGGGTATATATTTTTACAATATCCCATCCCATTGCCTTTACCTTAAGCTTTATTCTGTAAATGTTTGATATATATATAGTGTGGTGCACTCTGCCTGAATTTTTCACTAATCAATTTTCTGTTTTTTTTTTCTTTAGTGTACCAAGGTTTAATATTTTATATACTAACGGATTTTTTGGTTGTCCGTCATAAATTTCGTTCATCAAATTAACTACATTACATTTCTATATTATTTGTTTTTATTTGTTTTTATTTTTTTGTTGCAGGTTGCTGCCTTTCTTCATATAATAATTTCTTTGGCTGCTGTGCTTTATCCGGTTGTTGTGATTCTGAGGTCTGATTTTGCTTTTGTGACTTCACCTGATAGTACAATGTACTCTTGTCATGTTTTTTTTCCTGCTTCAATTAGTCTGCTCTTTTTGGCTAAGCATGTACAATGTGCTCATAGGCTTAAAAGGATGCCAGCTATGTAGTTTAACGGCTATTATGTAAATAGGCCAGCACCACCCAGCTCTTTATGTAGCAATTGTCATAACTGTTTACCTTCATCTTTCTAATTAGGGTAGAAGGTTAAAGGGATGCCAGCTATGTAGTTCAACTGCTATTATGTAAAGAAACCAGCACCACCCGGCTCTTTATGCAGCAATTGTAATAGCTATCCGTTAGGTTTTTTATTTAATTATCACCAATTTTTTTATGTACACTTACTAAAAAGTTCACAAAATAATTTTAGAACATCAATAATATTATAATTCAACAAAAATACCAAAAATAAAATTTTCAAAAGCAAAATAGAACATTCAATATTAAGTCATAGCAAAATTCAATTATTCAATCAAAATATTAAATATCTCAATATTAAAAGACAATAAAATTCACCTTAAAAACAGAACCTCACTTAAGGCGTAGGAAAAATTGTAATAACATTCAAATTTTAAAGATAACAAATTAAAATAGAACATATTATAACTCACAAAACTACAGCTAGTTTTTTTTTTAAATGTAATATAAAGAAATTTTAAGTTGGTTGCTTACCCTAACCCAAACTTTAACTCATTATACTTTTGGGTTTTACAAAAAACTTGATCGGTACCCATTTTTATCAGGTAAAACCCAAACCCATCAAATTGAATTTGGCTAAAGCTCGTCCAAGTTGGGCTGATAATGCATACCTAGTCCGGGCCCCTAAAATTTGAAGGAGACCAAACGACCCTGAACTGTTTTAGCTTTCTTCTTCATGTGAGCTTCTGTTGCCACAATTAAAGAGAGCCCTAGTGATGCTGAATAGTGAGCGTAATGCGATACATAAAATGCTGTAACACTACATGATAAAATTGCAGGCTTATGCTTAATGATTTGGTAATGTGTTGTCTGTTTATTCATGCTATGCATGATGATTCATGGATTAGACATTTCTCTTTTAATTACATTATTGATAGAAAAGTGATAAACAAAACACTTTACTTAATTTTTTCTAAATTGTGCAGGCTTCAATCTGTCGTCTTATCTGGTGTTACATTAATGCTATTTGCTTCCATTGTGTGGTTGAAGTTGGTTTCTTATGCACACACTAATTATGATATGCGAGCACTTGCCAAGTCAGTTGATAAGGTATGAAGTTTGGTTTCCTTGATATATGTATATTTGGGGAAAAAGAGAAGGGTAGTAGTTCATTGATAATTCCTATTCTATTTTATATTTCTTCTCTTCTTAGAAAAGATTAGGGAAGTTCCATATGTTAGGTCGGTGAATACATTTTTGTTATTTTTATATGTAAAAGCCTTTTCCCTTTGATTTTAGGGTGATGTCATCCCAGGGTCTATGAATATGAACTATTCTTTTAATGTAAGTTTCAAGAATCTGGTGTACTTTATGGTTGCTCCGACATTGTGCTACCAGGTAAATGGACTTATTCCTGTCATGTAAAAGACCTCAGACTGTTTCATTTATCATTGCTTTTGAGTACACGTTTATATGGTGGCTACATATGAATCAATTTTGTTTTATTCTTCTGTTGGTTTATTATCATTTCTAGACAAGCTATCCTCGTACTGAAAATGTTCGCAAGGGTTGGGTGGTTCGACAACTTGTGAAGTTGGTGATTTTTACAGGACTTATGGGGTTTATCATAGAACAAGTATGCTTTTAAATTCTGCTGAAAATTTTGCTTTATTTATTATAGATTGGCCTGTGTATTCTGACATGGCAGGCTTGGTGCAAATCTGCAGTATATTAATCCAATTGTCCAGAACTCACAACACCCTTTGAAAGGGAACCTTTTATATGCCATAGAGAGGGTGCTAAAGCTTTCAGTTCCAACATTATATGTATGGCTTTGCATGTTCTACTGCTTTTTTCACCTTTGGTAAGCTCTACTTTCTTTTTGTTTTGGTTTCCAACATCAAGTTGCAGGATTTAAATGAATTTAATGAAGTTATTAAACTCAAAGCATCTGTTGTATCAGTGTCACTTAAAATTTGTTGATTTACTTATCCGTACTTGCCCTTGTCAAAGATTATTTTCCTGCCAAATTGTCTGACAACAGATTTTGTTGGAATTTATAGGTTGAATATTCTTGCGGAGCTTCTTTGCTTTGCTGATCGAGAGTTTTACAAAGATTGGTGGAATGCAAAAACAGTTGAGGAGGTTGGCTTTTCATGGCCTTTAATGACTTTTTGTTTGTTTGTTTCAGCTTTCTATTGTTCAACTGAACTCATGAACTTGGTGTTTTTTTTAATGTATCTACACTTTCCCCTGGTTCGCAACCTGACATCAGTATTGGAGAATGTGGAATATGGTATGCTCCAGATTTTAAACAGTAGTATTTTATTGTCACTGTCCATTTTATATAGGATAGATGTCCGCAGCTTCTTTGTTCAGAGTGAGTTAATGTGTGTGTGTGTGTTTTCTTTATTATTTTTAAAAGTAAGACAGAATGTCTTGTGCCATATATAACTCATGGAGTTCTTGTTCATTATAGCCAGTTCACAAATGGATGGTTCGGCATATCTATTTTCCATGCCTACGGAAGGGGATGTCCAAGGTAGGAAACCTTTCACGTAGCAGTTTTTCTTTGCAGAGCAAGTACTTCACCTTTTAACTAGAAAATATTGTGCTAGGCTTTTGTGTTCTTTTTGATTTTCCTCTAAAGTTTCTGATTCTTCCATGAGATTCTGTTTAGCCTAGGAAAAGTATATCGGATTGGACTGTATTTTGGTGTCTAGGAAAGCAATTTCTTTGTAGATAAGGTGATGCCAGACATATCCAAACATTCAGACAGTTATTTTCTTCAATCCTCTGTCTCTCTGTCTCTCTCTTTTTATGCAAAATGTTACTAAGAACTTCTGAGACATGAACTCCCTTCCCTTCTATAAAATTGTAATTTGGCAATTTTGATCTGTGTGGAATTTTAATGAAACTCCGTTCTGAATATGTAATTTGGCAATTTTGATCAACTGTACGTGGAATTATGCAAAAGCCACGTACATGGATGGAACCCAAAAAAAAAACAGAATTATGCTTTAAAAAAAACTATGCTAACGCCGTTTATTTTTTTAGGAGGCATATTCTCAAAAACATGGATGGTGGAACCTCAAATGATAATTAATTTTAAATATATGTAGTTAATGGGAAAGGAAGGCCTTTGTAGTTACTGCTGTTACTTTCAGTCTCTTGTCATCATAATAAAATATTACTTTAAGATCCTGAATGGTACTTGGCGCTTTGTCATATCAAAAAGATGCTTGTATTTTTCCAGTGGGAAATGTTTTGTTTTGTAGCGTTGTATATTCCTGTTGCATGATAAAGTTATGCCCGCTTATGATGCTATATGTGTTCATGGGCAATCAAATGCATTCTTTGTTTTTGTTAATTTACCTGTTGAATGAATGTGATTAGTAGCTGTATTTAGAAAAAATGATTATAAAACCTAGTCCTCATTTAATAGTTACTTTGTTGTTTGGGATGCACTTAGCATGCAATTCTTGTATGTGTTAAATAAAAATTTTCATTATTGGATCACTTACCTTTTATCAGGCAGTGGCCATCTTCATTTCCTTTGTTGTGTCTGCCATATTCCATGAGGTAAATGACCTCTCTTATATCTTTATAGTAACTTTCATATCTATTACTTACTATTTTCTTTTATATTTGATTATTTGTTTTTGTTGTGGGAAGAGTCTAGCGTTGCGATACTGCACTTTTATTTCATATTGAATTAGGTTTGTAGATCGCCGCTAAACTGATTCTTTGTTGTAATTCCATTGCTGCCTTGGACGTTTCTTAAAGAAGTGGAGGTTTGGATTGGCACAACAAGATCCCCATAACTAGGCCTGTTAAATAGGATTAAACTGAAATGACATTTTAATTTGGTTAGTTTGGACTATTTGCTTGGAACTATCGGTTTGTTTTTGAGACCTGCTAGATGTATATAGACATGGCAAATAGGCACCTGTGGCCAACAGTAAATGAGCACGGGCAATTTGAGCATGGACCTGGGATTATATTGCCCAAAAAACCTGGGCAATTTTTCATATCTGTGTTGGCTCGTAGGCACTCAACCTTTTTAATTTTAATTTTAATTTTTATATTTAATAATTTATATGTATTATTTTTTGAAGTTGTAATGTATTAAAAGTTACATATATATAATAATAATACTTGTGTGTGTGTATATATATATATATATTATGTGCAATTTTTTTACGAATAAAACTGTTTTTAATATAATATCTATATAGAAATAAATGTATATAAAATATATTTCTGTAGATATGCATGCATGGACAAATACATATTTGTAAAGTTTCATATAAAATTTCTTAATAAAATTATTTGAAAAAAATAACTACAGATTGCTAGTACTCACGGACTGGGCACTTTTGAGTCAGGCAAAACCGGGCACAAGCAAATTTGCTTATGTTTTTAGGCACCAGATATGTTGCCCATGATCCCTCTCAAATCGCAAGTGCCACGTGCATGGGTCTTAATTGCCAGGTCTATATGTATATTGGGCTCAACTGAGAATCAGACTATGGTTATCCACATCCGGACAAAATTGGTGCACTGTTCATGTGTTCAAGAATAGGGAATGCATACCATCAAACACGCAACAGAGGTCATTTTGTTCTACAGCTGATAGTCCTATTTTATTTGTAATTGTGTTCTACAGTTATGCATTGCCGTTCCATGCCACATGTTCAAATTATGGGCCTTTATTGGAATTATGTTACAGGTAATAATGTTTTCATGGTATCTACATCTTCTCGATTGCTCATATTCACCACTCTTGTATAGGAATTTGTTGTTAGGAAACAGACATCTTCAGCCTTCAGTTTTGACACGTGAAAATGGATTTGCAAGATATGTACATGCAAACATAAGAAATCCCCACAATTATAGCAGTTGTTTTAAGGGAGCACTGCTTTCTTTCCACATTCAACATCAGTGGAAATTTTGGAGTTGGGACTAGGGATTTTTATATATATGTATATATATATAGGGATTATTGCAGAGTTCTTCTACATGCAGGTAAGCTGCAAAGGGTACTCTCCTACAGTTGAATTGATTCTTAAAGCTAATCCAACGGCAGAGAGTGCCCTCCACGGCCTACCTGCAGAAATTTTTTTATTTTCCATCCTTGTAGCTTGGTCCACTTGGGAACTTACAACCAGAGGTTACTTTTTTTTTTTTTGTTTTTTTTGTTTTTTTTTTTGGGTTTCAAACAGATTCCTTTGGTCGTAGTCACAAAATACCTACAAAACAGGTTCAAAAACTCTACGGTATGTATAATTTCATAATTGCACATAAATTTATTTTTGACGCTGTTTATTATTTCCGAGCATCCAATTTAAGTTACAGGTTATGTGCATAGGCTCTAGGTTATATACAATTTGTTTCTTTTATATATACTGCACAGCATCACTGGTATGAAACGTGTACCTAGCATGATTTTAACCATTCCAGGCTCCAAGTCCTCTCTCTCTCTCTCTCTCTCTCTCACACACACACACACACACACAAAGTTGAATATTACCCTTTTCCATTTTTTTGAAATGGCAGGTGGGGAATACAATTTTCTGGTGCTTTTTCAGCATTTTTGGCCAGCCCATGTGTGTTCTTCTATACTATCATGATATGATGAATTAGCTATAGTGAAACCAAAGTGAAACTCCGCAGGGTAACTCTGTATACACGCTACCGTTGGGGGTATTTTTCGTGTCCTTGTTTTGGAAATCAGGCTTGTAAATCAATCTCCGAGTGTATGAGTACGACAGCTTTGATGAAAATGCAGTACAGTTGGAAAATTTTTAAATGAAATTGTCTTCGCTTACTCATCCCCCTATGTAATGTCATCTAGATGTGGCAAAATCCTGATGAGCTTCTGCTGTTTTTTTTTTTTATTTTTGTTTTGTTATTCTTTCTAATTTGTTGGGGGGTGGCCGGTGGGGTGGGGTAAGAGAGAGGAGGGCTGGAAATCCTACAAATTAAGGGTTTATTGTTTTATTTTATTTTTAAAGCTTTTTTGGGTGGTTAAATATCATTGATTGCTGACTTTTCTTGGTAATTTAGAATTGACGTTTTTTTCTTGTTTTTTCTTTTTTTGAATTTTTTTTATACCGAGATATTTGCGATTTTGGTTGGTTTTTGCGCACCACTTTACACCACGACTAATTCTGAAAACTCTATTGCAATGATATTTAAAATGTCATAATTTTTTAGATCGAAGAGAGATGAATCAGGGTCCCATTCAAAAGTGAAGAACTTTTGAATATTTAAATTATTATTTTTATGAAAATTACATGAATTACAAATTACAAGAGAGTGATAAATTGTAAAATGAATACAGGACAGTGTTCCATAAAACTAGGTTGCACACGTAAATAAGTTGTAATGTAAAAGAAGAATATTACTATATACAAGTAAAATAAAATATTAATCCATAATAGGATGCAACATAAGGATTCTATTCTGTCATTAGTTTAACACCAAAGAAAACCCTTCCTCCTCTCCTCTTCTCTCTTATTTTCTCACTATAACCATTCGGAGCACACCACGTGCCTGTCCTTGCCTCCTCATAGTCGCTCGTTTTCCTGATCCAGATCAAACCACTATAGATCTCTCTCTCTCTCTCTCTCTCTCTCTCTCTCTCTCTGAGTAGGCAAAGAGTAAACGCCTACTCACCTGACCTGGTCCATGTCAATGACCACAAAGAATAGTAATTACTAATCTTATCCATTAGGTAGTCAACCAAAGTTGCCTGGGCTTTGCCTCGAGGCCCAATTTTTCATGTTAGCCCAAAACCACACCCCAGCGGCCCAGCCCAGCCAGCCGTCTCCAAACCTGTGGTCCAATGGCCTGTTGACACATCATGCCACATGCGTGCATGTATCTTTTTTCCGTATTTATTTCAACGCTAATCATTGACTGACGGTCAACGGTTCATAACTGCAGTTCAATCTGGTTGACTAATCTACGTTGACCGAACACGAACCGGGAGAAGAACCAAGCCCAACACATCACTCCTTCCTCTACGCTCTCCCGTGCGTTGGCACTTGGCAGCAGCGTCGATGAGGTCCGTCGCGGTGGCGGTACGCGGTGGCGGCGGCAGAGGCAGCCGGAGGGCTGTACGGTGGGCGGCGGAGAACCTCCTGCCGGAGGCGGATCGATTCGTTCTAGTCCATGTCATGCCTACCATTACTTCAATCCCCACACCATGTTCGTCTCTCTCTCTCTCTCTCTCTCTCTCTCTCTCTCTCTCTCTCTCTCCCCCTGCGGGCTTGCGTTTCTTTGATTGAATTGCTATAGGACCTGGATTCAGATCGTTGATTTTGGACCTTTTGGTGAAGAATGTTTGTATTGCGATGGGGTTGACTGTGTGTGTATATTTTTATATTTAAATATTTTATATTTATTATTGTGATGTTGACCGTTGAGGTTGAATATAGGTTGTATGTGATTTCGATTTGTTTGGTTGCTGAGATTAGTATGAAATGGAAGGAAATAACAGAATCGAGTGATGGACTTTGCTGATGATGTTCAGTTTGACTACCAAAAAAGCAGTATGAAAGGGATAGATAAGGTGAAATATTCACCATATCTGTGGCTTCCAAATCAACCCTTATATGATTTTATATATTACTCCTCCTTGCAGTCAAATGAAACATTATTGAATTCATTAAGCCGAAAAGGACGTTGTGTGTGTGTGTACAAACACACATTCCTCTTGCTTCTGGCCGTCAAATGAAACATTATTGAATTGATGAAGCCAAAAGGGGAAATCCAAAGTCCAAAGTAGTCGTTCAAGTGAGCTACTTATAAGTGTGAAGTCAACTCTCTAATAAATAGAGTTTGACATTAGCTGCATTTACAGTACACTTTCTGGATGTTTTGATAATTCAGTGATTCAAACGATTGATTTATTTAAAAAAAAGTCATGCAAATGCGTGATTTGACACTAACTCGGTGACGGATGAATTGATGAATCCTATTGATGTGTAAACTTTATATTTATAATTAACAAAAAAATAAACAGTTTCCTTCGAGCGGAGAAAGCAGAATTGCTTGCCTTCCCTTTGATGCCTGAGAGGCGAAATGTTTACTATTTATTCTAGGATGAGTTTTTGTTCATCCCAACTTTGTTTAAGTTGTAATTGTTGTTAACCTTTGATGAGTATGTGAAAGCAAATATTTGTATAGTTAGCATGCATGTGGCACAAATAGAGCGAAAGGCTAGAGATGTTGAGATAGAGTTAGTGTGGAAGCATGGAAAAAGGGCAAAGAAGCTGCAATGTTTAGTGAAGGACAATGCTAGAGATAAGAACAATACTAATTCCTCAGTCAAGTCCGAATGCTCCTTTGTAAGCATGACAAAAGTCCATAAAAGTTGAGGTGGAGTTTGTGAAGGGCAACGGTAGAGATGGAGTTAGTAAAGGACAATGGTAGAAATGGAGTTAATGAAAGACAATGATTGAGATAAAATTAGTGAAGGATAATGATAGAGATGGAATTAGAGAAGGAGATTGATGATTCCCTAATTAAGTCCAAAAACTACTTAGAAAGCATTTATTGGCCTAATCTAGAAGCCACTCAGTAAGGTTATTCGGGATACTCTTGTTTGAAATTCATACCCCGGAAGGAGCTCAAGAAGTGTTAATCTAGAGGCATCAGCAAGCTATTTTGAGGCTAATGTCACGGGATCAAAGTTTTTAAGCTATTTTTGAGGCTAATGTCACGGGACACATGTAAATTAGTTTCATCCTACCTTAGGCTCATCAGGAGAATAATTTTAGTTCTTCTAATATAAGTTTTTTTACTTTCAGACACTATTAATTTTCAAATCATTGCCTAACATTTGCTGCTCGACTCTATAAAATCGGTTTAAGGCTTATTTAGTTCATGAAATTTCGCTAAATTAAGTTACGTGTGGGTTAACTCGTTGTAAGTCTAATTCTGTGACACTAAACCTTAAAAGCCTGAGTTCAAAAGTCAAGCAAAATTCAATAAACGTTAATCAGTATATTACTGAGTCACTAAGATGAACATTAATCAATAAGCTATTCCAAAAGACTAAATTAGGAAGGCAATCATTAATCAATAATTAATCCAAAAGGCCAAATTTGGAAGGTCAAGTCCAAAAGATTTGGTAAGTATTCATTAGAGGGTACCATAGGGCTAAGGTAAAGTCTGAAAGCCTTATTTAGTATGCTAAGTCAAGAAACCTACCAAATAAGACTAATGTTTGAAAGCCTTACTTAGAAGGCTAAGTCTAAAAGCTTTATTTAGCAAGACTCAAAAAGGCCAAACCCAAAGTTAGTAAGTTCATTTAAGATGTTGGAGTATTCTAAAAGGGGCCCACTCAAAGAACTTTATTCAGCAAGGAAGGCTTATTCTAAAAATACTCTAAATCGGTCCACCTAGGAAGCTTCATTTAGCAAGGGTTATTCCAAAAGGATCTGAATATTAGTTGAGGAGACTTATTCCAAATGTTTAACTGAATGTGTGAGAATTGACCTATTAGTCAAGATGGTATACTCCAAATGCTTTATGAATCTTCTATGAAGCAATTTGGGAACAATGATGGTATTGCGGTGAGGATTCATCTAGGCTATTTATTATTTCTATAAATAAAATCAATGGTTAAATTAAAAAAGCGGGAAAATAATCTTATTTAATTTAAAGCATTCTTGATTTTCTGCATATTGTCTAGATAGGTTCCCATGTGCTGTCAAGCAAAAAAAAAAGTAGTCAGTGCCAAAAGCGAAAGATATAACCAAATCACAATTCAAGAAAGAGATGACAATTAAGGCAGTCAAGAATTGCAGTATAAATAAAAGGAAATATCTCTATCATTTATTATGGTTGGACATTTTGGAGTTCAAACTTGGAGATTTATATTGGAGAGATAAATCAGATAACTTCAAGGTAGATAACGAGTTTTTTTTTTATTATCAAATAGGTTAAAGTGAATTAGACAACAAATAGATAAAAAGAAGTTCAAAAGCTAACGCCTAATGAAGAAGAAGAGACACATTAGTTGACATTTTAATTTTACTTCTCTTCTTGGTAGACATATTGTTCATGCATAATTTGTTGTATGTGCTCATTTGGTATGCATGAATAAATTAAATCTTATTAAAGAAATGAGATTGACTTGGCAATGAAAATAAAATGCATGAATACTATTACCTTGTTTTGTTAGGGAATGAATTAATTTTGTATTTTAGTATAATTATAAATTATCGTTTTAAATAATAAATTTTAAAATAAAAAAAATACAATTACATTACTTAACCTAAATCATTTAATGCAACGCTCCTTCCTCTTACACGCTCACCACCAATGAAAGATAAAAGAGAGAGAGAGATGTCAATGATATCACCTCCTATTCTACTTCTCTTTCACTAACTGGTAAAAATTTTATTATGATATTGTAGTAACAAATAGTTTCACGAGCTCAATGTTAAACTCATCACAACCAAACTATAAGGGTCCAGTGCTTTGGGCAGGAAACTCAGACAACACAATAACAGATAAAGAAATTCTGCAACACACAATTAAAACAAAGAGAAAAAAATTGTCAGTACTGAAGTTGCGAAAAGCTTGTTAAAATCTATGGAGCTTCTGAATTGTCTGTGCTCTTGATTTTGCTCGAATTCAGATTGTGCTTGCTCAATTAATTTTATTCACTGTATTAATCTTCAAAGTCTTCAACTTTATTAAAAATATATTCTAACAGTCAATTCCTCAAATCTAGATTATAATAAATTGGCCATTAATGTTGTGTGTGTCTTCTACAATTAATTGGAACTGTCCAAAATATTTAAATCTTTAGTTCTTCAAATGTTGAAAGTTAATTCATTACTTCGAATCAGTTATAGAGGTCCTTTTCTGTTTTTCAATCCACTTTCATCGGTTGTATTCTAATGGTTGATTCCTCAAATTTGGATTGTAACAAATTGGTCATTAATGTTGTGAGTCTTCTTCAATTATTTGAGACTGCCCAAACATTCAAATGGTGAAAGTCAATTCATTACTTCGAATCTATTATAGACGCCCTTTTTCGTTTTTTCAATCCACTTTCATCGGTTTATGGTCCTTCTGGTGTTTTCTGTTGCATTCTATGGTTGAAGTTCTATAAATCGGAGTAAATTGGCCTTTTCATGGCTTGTTAACGTCAACAAGAGCTTTTGGTGCATTATTGAGTCAACTTGGTGCGTCATCAATTCAAGTTGTGTATTCTCTTGGATTCTTTGGATCAAGTTCTATGAATAGAGATACACTCATCTTTTCATGGCTTGATGACATCAAAAAAGAACATTTGGTGCATAAGCTAGTTGACATGGTGCGTTATTAACTCAAGTGACATTTTACGTAAGCCAGAGATATTAATGATTCACCAAGTACCAAAGTATACTTAAAAGCTTTGAACTTTTTTCGCAAATGAACTCTTTTAATGAAAAATGTTCTCGTCTCAAAGGTCCAGGGCTACTGGTGAGTCATGCTGACATAGTCTAGAGGGTTTGGTGTTTGAAATTCCAGGGCTATTGGTATGTCATGTTTATGTACACCAGAGCTTCTGGTGCTGTTATACAGTGTCATTTCGTTAAATAATAAATCATTTGCTCTTCTTTAAACTTCACGTTTCCAGTAAGTCTAGTGTGTCCAACTTGTGCCAGCCATTGGTTCTGGTGGTTCGATATGACGTCATATCATTTAATAAAGTGGTCCTCTTTACCTAACTTATTTGCTCCTTCATTTTTCAAACAAAATCGTGTCCTGTGATACCTTTAGATGATATGGTGTGTCACGCTTATGTATGCCAAATCTTCTGTAACTTTATATGTCCTCATTTCAATTAATAAACCATTCCTTTTAACTCCTTTTGACATTCAATCTCATTTAATAGAGCAATGTTGTTTTTTGGTTTAGTGATGCTGGTTTGTCATGCTAACATATGTCAGTGCCTCTGGTTGTTTATATGCTGTTGTTTTATGAACCAAGGGGGCCTAATTTATCATCCTTACATCAGTCAGTAGATTTAGAGATTGAAGCAACGTTTGTATCTGTAAATGATGCCGTTCAGTCTGTTTTGGTTTTCTTCATATGAACTTCTTTCTGTATTTTGCAAGGCCCTATGTGGCTTTAAACTAAATTATTTGCTATTCTAGCCTTTATCTTAGACCGAATGTTATTTAATCATAATTTCCTCTACGAGTAACTTATTGAGATCATTCTATAAAGTTTCTTTTCAGGAATAAAACTTTGATTTTAGACTTACACTAAATTAAACTTGTTTTTCATACTTAAGGGTTGACTTAATTTTTTAACCTGATTTATACTCTCGACTTGGCGTTTTTTTATCTTCCAATTCTTCTATTTTTCTCCTATTTCTTTCTGGGTTTCAATACTCAACACATTGCTTTATTCCTCATGAGTGGATTGTCTTAGGCAAAGGTTGAAGCCTTGTCACAATGTCACCCGTGGAGTAAGTATATTACTGAACCATGTATATTTTTGTCTTCTCTATTTTAAGCATTCTGCAATTTGTTAATTACTTGTGTGATCTATCTAACAAAACACTTAAGAATCATAAATTATTAACTTGTTTTCTATAGAGACCTTTATCAAGACTTGTCTGCGTGTGGGTGTACTAATTTACCCCCCTCTCAGTGCAACTCTGTAGACTTTTGTGAGCATTTTAGCTTTAGAAGCCATTCTTAGTCAGGATCCTGTTTTCAACAGCAGGAACTTACGTACCTATAAAGGATTTAGATGCAAAGGTTGTGGCAATGTATGTACAAGACATGCGAGTGAAGTGTGAAGATATCTTTACACCATATAAGAAACTATGCAAATCAGACAAGGTAAAGCTTTTTTTCTCTCTTCTTTGATGTTAGTTTCTGCTCGGTATGAGCTATTGTTGATCCATAGTTTTGAATCAAATTCCTGGTAGGTGGAAACTTTGATTTTGGAGGATGACAATATTCCTGCAGCACTCCTTGGGTACATATCTGATTCCAATATTAGCAGCCTAGTGGTCGGCTCTCAAGGCATTTTATGGTATGCAGTAATGCAGGACAAATTTGAGGTTAACAATAATCTATTTTACGATTCTTCATTTTTATAAGTGGTTATTTCTTATTGCCTCTTCCTTTTTATTTTTTCTTGAATCTCAAGTCAACTATTTAAGAAGCTAAAGGGCCCAGAAGTACCGTCAACAGTGTTGAGACATGCAATTGACAGTTGTGATATTTATGTCATATCTAATTTTACTGTCTATGCAAAACGAGCCAATCCTTCAACTGTACATGGTATGTTGATTTTTTTTTTCTTTGATGGTCCTTAAATTTCCACGTGTTTACAATTTAGCTTCCTTTCTCTGCTCTTTTGTGGCAATGTGTTGGCAGAGACCAGCTCAAGAATCTTTATGTTTACTCAAAGAAAATTTAGAGATATTTCTGGAGTGTCCAGGTTGCATTCTTCCTTGATGGGGTCCAGTGTTCGAAAGACTTTCCATGCCTTCTCTACATCAGACATAAGTTACCCAAATCGTCAGGCATGTACGCAGAAAGGGTCTTGGACAAGTTTTAGAATAGATCATGAATTTAATGATACAAGTTCAAGAGATAGTGAATCAGAAAAGTGTGCACTTGAGCATTGTGATTCTATGGTTTCTGCAAATACTGATCAGGTGAATTTCTAAAGGCATCATGGGCTACAATTGCACCTTTTTTATTGCCCCCCTTGTTTTGGGTGTGTTATTATCCTTTGTAAAGATGATGACTGAATCTGTATATAGTACAAAAGTTGACTCTAGAAAATGCCATCTGCAGGCAGACATACAGGCTGAAATCGAGCATCTGCGGCTTGAATTGCAAAATAATGCTGCCTTGTTAGGTTCAGGAGTCGATGACTCTGAAAAGTGGACAGATGAGCATTGTGATATGGCTTGTGCAAATGCTTATCAGGTGAATTTTTAAAGGTGACATGACATACAGTTGCACATATCTTACTTTTCTTTGGGAAGTTTGATGACTAAATCCGCATATAGTTCAAAACTTGTCATTATTTACATGCCATCTACAGGCAGACTCGCAGGCTGAAATTCAACATATGCAGCTTGAATTGCAAAATACTGTTACCATGTATGCACAAGCTTGTGAAGAGCTGGCTCAAACCCAATATAAGGTTCATCATTCAAGACCATTTCTAATGTCATGCACTGTCATAAATTGTATTTCTGCCACAGCATTAATTTTATTCCAAACCACCTTGGAATTTATAAGATTGAAAATTTGTAGTCTCAATAGCATTTTTAATATCATGTGCTGAGACATAAATTGTATTTTGTGCAAGGTATTATTTTTAGTCCAAACCTCCTTGGAATTTAAAAGATTAAAATTTTGTAGTAATGTAGGATGAAATTAGGGACTGGGAATAGAAATTGATAGGTTAGGAATTTCAACTGCAGAAAGGATCACTACTCCTATGGGTTTCCTTAACGCAGAAAGGAACAGGCAGTGAAGATCACAATCAACAAGCACAATAATATAATATTTCAAACAAACAATGTCTACCACTTTAGTTACGACCTTCCTTTATAGGATAAAAAAACCAACAGACAACTCATAATTATATTGACAAGTAAAATGCCTGAAATGATATAATAAGATAATATCTGCGTAAATAGAAAAAAAGGTTAAAACACAGAAATGGTAGGACTATCCACAAAATGATGTCCTGTGGACCAATCTATATCATGTTGTCTCATAATTTGTTTTCTGTTTTGACCTTACTGAGAATAGATTTTAGTAATGAAGTGCATACATGGACATTGAACGTTTACTGATGCATTGTCCTGGCACAGATGGTGGGAAAGCTTTAATGGATATAAATTTGGGATGTGATCTTTAAAGTGAAACTTTTGGTTTTTCCCGTATTTGCATGCCTTGTGTCATGTATGTATGTATTTCACTTCCTATGATGGTCTTATGTTCTTGGACCTCCATGTTGTAGGTCCAGTTGTGCTCTTCTAAATGGCAAGAAGAAACTAGAAAAGCAAATGTGGTCCTAGAAAGGGAAGAAGGCTTGAGGAAAATTGCTGCCCAAGAGAGACAGAAATATTTGGATGCCATGAAGGAGGTTGACTTCGCAAAAGAGTTGCTTGCTAAAGAAGCTTATGAAAGGCAGATAGCTGAACTCACTGCCCTCAATGAGTCTGCAGAGAGACAAAAAATTGCCGATGCACTCTTTTCAAGTGACAGGAGGTACAGAATGTACTCCAGGGATGAAATAGAGGCTGCTACAGAAATATTCTCTGAGAATAAGGTTATAGGAGAAGGTGGGTATGGGAAGGTTTACAGATGCAATATTGATCACACTGCTGTAGCTGTTAAGGTTCTTTGTTCAGATGCATCTGACAAAAAAGAGGAATTTCTTAGAGAGGTGCATGAGATTCTTGCTGTAATCTCTATCAAATATAACTTTCTCATCTAATTCATTAGAATGAATACTATTGAACTCAGATTGCTGCTAAATATTTCTTAAATGATGTTTACTTGCAGGTTGAAGTTCTTAGCCAACTACACCACCCACATGTGGTTTCATTGCTTGGCGCATGTCCTGAAAGCGGTTGCTTGGTTTATGAATACATGGAAAATGGAAACCTGGAAAAACATATATTGCAAAAAAGTGGCGGACCATCTCTTCCATGGTTCGTTCGTTTTCGGATTGCCTTTGAGATAGCTTGTGGACTTGCATTCTTACATGCCTCAAAGCCAGAGCCCATTGTTCATCGAGATTTAAAGCCCGGAAATATTCTATTGGACAGAAATTACATGAGCAAAATCGGAGATGTTGGGTTGGCTAAACTCATGTCAGATGTTATACCTGATGATGTTACCGCATATGGAGACACTATGCTTGCTGGTACCCTGCACTACATGGATCCAGAGTATCAGAGAACTGGCACCCTCAGGCCCAAATCCGATTTATATGCTCTTGGAGTCATCATTCTTCAATTGGTGGCAGGTCGCCATCCACATGGGCTTATATTGGCAGTTGAAAATGCCATTACTACTGGTATTTTGGCAGAGGTGCTGGATAAAGCGGTTACTGACTGGCCACCAGCTGAAACAAGTGAATTAGTTGGCATTGCTCTGAAATGTTGTGAGCTTAGGTGCCGGGACAGGCCAGATTTAGATACAGAAGTGTTACCAGTTCTCAAAAGACTTGCTGAAAAGGCAAATGCAAGAGTGAAGGCAGAAAAAGACCGTTGTTGCACCCCTGGCCCCTTTTTCTGTCCAATTCTTCAGGTGACGTTTTCTTATGGCATTAAGAAAATGTGGTTGACTGTTATGATTCTGTGGGAAAGGTTGTTGAATTTCATTTTTGATTTGATGCAGGAAGTAATGGATGATCCACACATCGCTGCTGATGGCTTTTCCTATGAGCATAGAGCAATAAAAGCATGGCTTGAGAGACACAATGTCTCGCCGGTGACAAAGCGCAGGCTTGAGCATACAATGCTAACTCCAAATCATGCACTATATTCTGCAATACAGGAGTGGAGGTCACAGAAAATCATTTCAGTTGGTTGATAGGGGGATAGATAGGTTTACACGGGACATTGCTGCCTTCATTGTAAATATACTCTAGGTATTCCCTAATTTCACTTCCTTTTTTTGTGTGCTTGTATGTTCACGTCAAAGAAAAAATATTTAAAATTCTATTCTCTGCAATTGCAGTAAGCGAGTATGTATATGTCAGAATCTAAAAGGATTTAAATAAACACTTAATTAAAATCCAAAAAAAAAAAAGGAAACTAAGTAGAACTCATGAAAACAATTTTGTATAGTAATCTATTTGGAATGAACTTGTAGAGGAACTGAATCTGAATGATGATTAATCTTTATTACAGTAATTAAACTATAAAATTTATTAGTCGAACAAAACAATGGCTTGAAATGAAATGGTATAATAATAATAATAATTACAGGTCGAATTGAAATTACTCGTTAACAGCAATGACCTATGACAAAAGGCCTAAATGCACAACTCAGTTTGATTTTTTTTATTATTATCTGTTTTTGTTTTCTAAACACAGATAGTTATTATAATTAATATGCACACATTACTTGAAATGCGCATGTTATATGTAACATAAATGTCTTATGTTGGCATGTTACCCCTCAAGCTTAGCAGTCCTAAATGGTTTTTTTTAAATGCGGGTCAACTTACGGCAATCATTTTGCGAATTATGGAACTACGACATACAGTCTATTATATATATATATAAAGTTGGGATTCACTCTGTGTATAATCTTTATGACATTTATTTTTTTTTTTTTTTGTTGCACAGGAATTTGTTTGACCTCGCAAGCAACACTACATTTTACTTTATAATAATAATAATAATAATAGGCTCTAAATAAAGATTATGGAGATAAGAGCTAAGTAAAGTCAAATCCTAAAGCCTCTCTATTGCCAGTATATAATAAAAACCTGTTTGGATGAATAAATATATAAATATATATGTGTGTGTGTGTGCGGTTGCATCTCTACGGCTAAATATGACAGGCTTGATTGAATCACAATTCACAGGACATGTTGCACTTAGCAGTGGTGTTACTGTTGCATGAATATAAAATTTGTATTTTAAAACTACTATATTATATTTTATAATTTGAAGCTCTTTTATCAGGGAGAGAGAGGTGGAAGTAAGTGTATAGGACGCCTTCTATCATTCCCAGACAAACTATAGTTTTATGATCATTACTTAAATGAAACACTCATAAAGCTAAAATATCCCACCTCAATTAATAATTACATTAATAATACTTCATTCTCTGTTACAATTTCCCACCTCTTTATCTCTAATTCTCCAGTCCAGCCTAACACTACCACCTATGCTAAGCCTGCCCTCAAGGCTCGAGGTGCTTAATTATGGGTGGACATTTTTCATAATTTTATAAATTTACATGAAAGTCAATGGCGATACTATATAATTTATATATATACTTATATATGTGTATATTGTTTTATCTGTATATATATATATATACCATAGGCTGCGCACATGTGAAAACTATACTGGACTAGCATAAACAAAATTATCAACGTGTCCCTTTGCCTTTTTCTATACACTTCATTTTAGCAAACGTAAGTTTTCCCCGACCACTTGTACTACTAATTAAAGGAAACAAAGTTAATTACATGTAAAATGTATTCATGAAGTCAAGGAACCATATATAGATGCCCAAAACATACATATTCGATCCTCGGTCAAAAACTATACTTTTAGGCAAGGTGTATCTCATGCAAGTAGCACACCACTTTCTGATCATTAGTTGAGAAGAAACTATTGAGCTTCTCCACTAGCTAACCGGGATAATTAATATAGAAAAAAGTAGATTAGTAGTGATTAATTATGAAGGGATGGCAAACTGTAATCTCATTCTTGGTTCGTTAATTTAGTCCTTTAAATACCTAAAAATTAAATTAAATATTTGTAGCTAGATCTTAGGGCTTCCCAAGTTAATTAATTAATTAAAAGATGGGATTCATCACTTTCCATTTTGTCAACAGGCCCAAGTCTTCCTTAGCTAGCTTGTTCTACCCTATAGTTCAAAAACGTTAAAAAAGAAGTCTCATGCAGCATGAAAACCGTTTTACTGTAATGATTTATTTATCATACATACATACATACATACATACATACATACATACATACATACATACATACATACATACATACATACATACATATATATATATACATATATATATATACATATATATATATATATATAGATACCAAAAGGTCAAGTCGATCGTCTGTCTTCAACACACCCCACCGGCCCACCTTTCCCTTCCCTTCACTCCTGACTCCCCTCCCCCGAATCCTCCTCCCCTTCATCGGCCATCATTCACGCCCCGCGCGTACGTACGTTCAAGACCCACAATCTATATATATATATATATATATAAAGCCAAAATCCATTGCCTCGTTTTTCTCTCCCCTCAGACAGTCGTCACGCACGTTCTCCAAATATTCAAACCGGAATCGCAAATTCGCAATCAATCACGACATTAAATAAATTTTTAATAAATTAAACCTTTAGCATCATGGGAATCACGTCTCTGTCAGGCTTTGCCCAAGAAGACTTCTCCCATGTGTACGGACCCCTGGAAGTGGAAGACGCCGAGAGCAGCTGCTATTTCAACAGTGACATCGCTCCAGAAGCCCCTGGAAAGACGACAAAGACCGCGTTGAGTCGATTCCTCGCTTCAATGTTGTTATTAGACGAGGAGGATCAGGACTGCTCGGTGCGTCGTATTAATATTATTGATCATCACCATCAACCTCTACCCACCCTGACCCCGCCTATGCCGCCTATGCCTATGCCTATGCCTACGCCGCCATTGCCAATATTGCCCGACTCCCTCCACCATCCTCATCCCTCCCCATCTTCCCACTCCAAGAGGCATCGCCGCGCAGACGACACCTCCAGTACCGCCGCCGTCCCCCGCCGCCTGTGGGTGAAGGACAGGTCGAAGGCGTGGTGGGACCGCTGCAACTGCCCCGACTTCCCGGACTCGGAGTTCAAGCGCGCGTTCCGGATGAGCCGCGCCACGTTCGACATGGTCTGCCACCAGCTGGACGCTGCCGTGACCAAAAAGAACACCATGCTCCGCGCCGCCATCCCCGTCCGGCAGCGGGTCGCCGTCTGCATCTGGCGGCTGGCGACCGGGGAGCCCCTCCGGCTGCTGTCGAAGCGCTTCGGGCTGGGCATCTCCACCTGCCACAAGCTGGTCCTCGAGGTCTGCTCCGCCATCCGCGCCGTCCTCATGCCCAAGTTCCTGCAGTGGCCGGACCCGTCCCGGATGGAGACCATCAAGCGGGAGTTCGAGTCCATTTCGCGAATCCCTCACCTCGGCGGCGCCATGTACACCACCCACGTCCCCATCATCGCGCCCAAGATCAGCGTCGCCGCCTACTTCAACAAGCGTCACACGGATCGGAACCGCAAGACCTCCTACTCGATGACGGTCCAGGGCGTGGTGGACCACCGGGGAGTCTTCACCGACGCGTGCATCGGGTGGCCGGGTTCCATGCGGGACGACCAGGTGCTGGAGAAGTCCGCGCTGTTCCACCGCGCCAACACCGGCGGGCTGGACGGACTCTGGGTCGCCGGGAAATCCGGGTACCCCCTCACCGACTGGGTCATCGTCCCCTACTCCCACGAGAAGCTGACGTGGACGCAGCACGTGTTCAACGATCGGGTCGGCGCGGCGGTGGCGGTGGCGAGGGAAGCGTTTGCGCGCCTTAAGGGGCGGTGGGCGTGCCTCCAGAGGCGGACGGAGGTGAAGCTGCAGGACTTGCCAGTGGTGTTAGGGGCGTGCTGCGTGTTACACAATATATGTGAGCAGATGGGGGAGGAGATGGAGCCGGAGCTTGGGTTCGATCTCTTCGATGACGAGATGGTACCCGAGGATGGGGTTCGATCGGAGACGGCCGCCGCGGCCAGGGATCACATTGCTCATCACCTCCTACACCGTGCAGGGGTTGCACCCACTGAGTTCCTTCACTGCAACAACAACAACAACAATAATACTACTACTACTAGCTACTACTAGTACTAATAATAATTAATAATCAGTGCCAGTTGATCACTATTCACTACTGATTCTTAAATTTAAACTCGACTGTGTTGTACGTTCATGGCTCTAGTTCTTTACTTAATTATGACAGTCATACAACAACTTTTAATACACGCATAATTAATAACACACTTTATATGTGTATATAAGTATATTGTATACTAACAACACAAATTCAGATTTACGTTTTTTGGTTTCATATATATGATTTTGGGTCGAGATCGATAATGTAAATTTTCGTTGGAGCATATATAAATATAATTAGTTCTGACACTTCAAATGTATTCTTACTTTTGTCTCTTAGGTGTCATAAATTTTCATGTCGAATCCTGACTGCAAGTCATTGGTTTTGAATCCTACTTATTCATCTGGAAATTATCTTGAACCTCTTGCATATATGACTCAACTTCCAAGTTCACTTCCAATATGAGTCCTGGAGTGTCGGTGACTGTCGGCAGTATGGATTAATTGGCTATCCGCGTGCTTTTGTGTATTATTATCCTTTGGTATCTCTCGTTAGTCGTTAGTATTAGCACAAGATAATATTAGTATATTTGTTCGAAAGAGATCGATGAAGGTATTTGTGGAAGACTATGATATTGTGAAACATGCATGTGGACGCCAAAAAAAAAAAAACTTATGACAGCCAGATAATAATGAAAAACACTACGCCTATTATAGGATAGATATCATATATATCCAAAAGCAAAGCTTTAATACATACTCTTTTCACCACTAGACTCTAGAAAATTGAAAAAGAAAAATTTTATATATTAAAGATTATTATGTTTTATTTTACGCAATTAAATTTGATATTGAGTATAAAACTCATGGAGCAAGACTTTTTAAAGTTTGGGCAGGCCGGCGATAATATTTATACGGTACCTTAATTTTTAAAGTTTGGCATAATGGGTATAGAACGTGGAACATGAAAGGTGGCTGTACCACGGTACCTTAACGACAGCTGTATAGTTATACGTACCTTCTCGGCTGCTTCTGTCATGGGGTGATTATTGCATGAAAAGTTGACAGATAAGTCTTGTGGGGGTGAGAAATGAAATTTGGGCACAAGTCAAAACGTTAGAGAGAGATATAAATAAGGAAAATCTACTGCTGTACGTAGTAGTAAATGGAAAAATAATGATTCTTTGTATCCTCCTCTCCCCTCAGCCTAGGTGAGAAGTCGCATGCAGAAAACGTGTGTTCTCGTCCAAAGATGGTGCATGCGATGGATAAATCGACGCACTGTTTGATCCATGGAATTAATTAATACTACTGATCAGCCGTCACCAGCCTGGCCCTTTCAATATTGGATGATGTCCGGTTTTCGTCCGAGTTTCGGTGGGACAGTTTGATTATTGAATCATCATGATATAATTAATGACTCATACAAAATATTATATGATGAAAATAATAATGAAAAACAGACATGAAATTTCCATCAAATAAATTAAATGTATGATTCTACACCTAGAATTAATATCTATGAGTTAAAAAATGGGATTTCATTAAGAACACGTATATACAAGGCACAAATATTAGTATCCAATCATAATGTATATACATTTATATTTGTTTTATGATTCTCTCTTTTTATTATTATCTTTCGAGATATTTTAAATTTATACACAAAAAAATGTGAGAATAATAAGCTTATTGTGATAGGTTTTTTTAAAATAGAAAAAAAAAACATATTAAGACGTCATAGAGATAAAATGAAATATAACTTATTATCACAATTGATTTTGGCTCAATCAATTAGGATATAAGTATTAACTACTTTCACTTAGGCCTTTAAACTTTTTTTGATTCCTAAAATAATAGTTTTTTGTATTTTTTTTTTGCATTTTATTTGAATAAAAAAGAAAATTAAAGAAAATGTTATACAAGATAAAATTCTATATTTTTAAATTGATGTTGTAATTTGTTTATTCAAATAAAACAAAAAAAATGAAAGGGGAGGAAATTACATCATGAGCAAATCACAATTATATTTTAAAACAAACCTATAGTGTTATATGGTGTCTTAAAAAAACTAAAACTTATTGATGTGAACTCAGGTCATTTGTTTAGCTTCCTCGTGTGTGTGTGTATATATATATACACATGCTCATTTCTCTCCTTCAATTGATTCTGAATAATACACTTGTAACTTTTTGAAGTGAGTGCTAACCATCTTTCTTGTTGTGGGAGATGATTTAATCGAGCATGGTGTTTTTTTATTTTGTTAGAATAAATATATTATTCGTCCCAAAAATAAAAATAAAATTACCAAACTAAAGGTGGATACTCTAAGCTTCTCATACATTAGCTAGATTTCATTTTAAAATTTTATGAAGGTGTATGGTGAATGCTTATAAAACTAGAACATTGAAAAAAAATAATGAAATGTATTACATGAACAAAAATATACAAATGCATAACATAATAAATTGTTTAAACATGAGGAAGTTGTATAGAAAGATTAACAAGCATGTACAATCAACCATAGCTAACAGTTTTTGTTTTTTTTTTATGATCTAACAATTCAAAAGATGAATTGAATTTTAAGGGTGAGTGAATTTGTGATTGTTTTTTTAAACGTTAAAGCCTATAGTTTTTTTAAAATGTCTATAAATATTTTTTATTTTTAAATATAAACTAAATTGTATGTACATTTTTTTTATTTTGTATATTTCATTATTTTGACTCATTAAAATTTGTTTTAAAATTTTTATGAAAATTAATTTTAAAAAATATATACATTATTAAAAATATAATCTTGACCATATTAAATTATTTTTAAATTATAATTTAACACAAATTACAATAGAATTCATGAATCAAAACAAAGACTTGAAATAGTACTTACAATAGTTAATTGGCATTTAATATGGTAGCACAACCAAAATTATAAGCAGTTGTTTTCTGCATATTCCCTCCCTCACTCCCGGCATTTCTATCTCGCGCCATCGTACATTGAAAATGCCTTATTGCATCCCACGTTTTTTATTTTTTGTATTTTTTTTTTTGCAAAAAAAAAAAAAAAAAAACCACTGGGTTGGGTTGGGTATACATTTCCTTCCGTATGGCTACGACACACCATAACGCGACCGATCCGATCGGTCCGACAAGGCTGCCGCAAACAGCGTAAAGAGCGAGCATCCAAAAAAAGAAAAAAAAAAAAAAAAGAAAACAAAGTAGAGGGACCAACCTGGAAGTCAATCACCCGTTCCGTTTTTGATTTACACCCACCGTCGATCACATCGGAAGCAACTAGTCGCCCACTCGATCTTACGTGCTGCTGCTCGTATGGAGTCCACCGTGGACCCATCCAATCAGCCACCTCCACGTGGTTGGCGACGGACAGGAATTGTTGATGTCAGAGAGAGAGAGAGAGAGAGAGAGAGAGAGAGAGAGAGAGAGGCTTCCTTCGTCCCGGCCTCGCTCGCTGTGATAACCCGAGCCCGACTCAGCTTCGTTTTTCCCAATCAATCTATTTCACAGAAACATAGGCAGAGAGAGAGAGAGAGAGAGAGAGAGAGAGATAGGCTATGGAGAGGACGGAGGAGGAGGAGGAGGAGGAAGCGAAAGCGGAGGAGGAGAGAGAGGTAGGGTCGAGCTTGACCATGGAGAGGGTGGCTGCTGCGAAGCAGTTCATAGAGAATCACTACAGAGCCCAGAGGAAGCACATTCAGGAGCGCAAGGAAAGGTATGGGAGTCGATTCGTATTCGCATTCGTTTCCCTAATCCATCGCAAGATCTCATTCCTCACATTTTTGATGATTTGATCCCCCTCCGGTCTCCGTTTGTTTGCCTAGAAAGCGCAGGAGATTTATTTTCATTTTTTATTTTATTTTATTTTATTTTATTTTTATCTTCCCTTCCCGTGACCTCGCCCTGTATATGAATTCCGTGGCTCCATTACTTTATTCTAACCTGAATCGTCAGACTCGGCTGTTGTTGGACATTTTTGGTTTTATATTATAGTCGCTTGTCTTCTTCGCATTGTGGTGTGGATGAAGCTCAAATCGGGGCCAAATTTTCAGTTTCAGAGGCTAGGTTATAAATTTTGTGTGCTCACTCTCCATTTTGGTTAGCTTCAAGTTTGGGCGAGGACAAATTTTGTCGTGCTTCTGTCATGCGAACGAACCCTTTGAATGAAACTCACTGAAGCTGTTCAGTAGGAACACTAGAAAGGGATTTACTGATCACTGAGGTTTCATTAACAATCAGAGTTTACATCTAATACTTTTTATTTTTAATTTTTTTATTGGGGGAATGGTCTGTATCAAGAAAGCGGTTTCATTGTCTTATGTTAAGCTTCCCATATAAGGATTGGAAGCTATGGTAATCTATGCAGTTTACGGTCTAGGAGAAGCGTAAGAATGCTTGGGTGCTTATGGGGCAAAAGCTGTTAGATGTTCACATTTTTTTTTCTCAAGAGACTAATTACTAATTATTCTGCAATAAATTTGGAAGGTGTTTGGTTTTTTCTTTTTCTTTTTGGGCTTATGAACAGAAATAGAAACGCATGTCCATAAATATAAACCGTAGGATAATGTACCAGTTATGCTTGTGATGGTTTATTTTTGTTTCTATTTATGAACATAAGCATGTTTGTGAATAGAAACTTATGTTTGTAAATAAAAGATAAGTTCCCCCAAACAACTTAGTAATCACAAAAATTTATGCTACAGAAAATTATCATATGGCTTCTTTGTGGGGGGTGGACTACATTTGACTTTTTGTTGTTCCACATTGCCGGCCCCAAATTATTGGGATAAACTCTCAGCTGTTGTTGTTAGCTTCTTTGTGGTGGTTCTAACTCCTTTAACCGTTCCATACTCATCTCGACGGGTAAGTGCAAATAATTACATTTATGGGTCATTGCAAATCTTTGATATGTGGCTTAAAAATTAAGGTTCAAATGCTATCAAATGGGGTGTGT
This sequence comes from Taxillus chinensis, assembly GCA_023512835.1. Classification (NCBI taxonomy): domain Eukaryota; kingdom Viridiplantae; phylum Streptophyta; class Magnoliopsida; order Santalales; family Loranthaceae; genus Taxillus; species Taxillus chinensis. The sequence continues at coordinate 12,894,469 of CM042086.1, forward strand.
TCACCGAGTTTTTTGAAGAGGTGCATATTAGAGGGCAAAGCTTGAGGATATCCTCTTAAAGATTTTTACGTCTCATAAACAATGCCCAAGCCACTTAATGGCCTCATTTTAGCTATGAAGTTCACATTCAGATACTATTATCTGTATGCATGTGTGTGCATTAGCTTGGATGATTTTTATATATATTTATTACATGTTTTCTTTGTTCCCTGTAATGAGGTTCTCCTCATCGAGCAATATTTTCTGCTTCAAAAAAATTATATGTTGGTGAGTGGAGTGAGGATAAAGCTGTTTTGTTTTGTCTTTGGTATCATTCCTAATATAATTTATCGATTGCAGGAGATCGGTACTAGAAAGGAAGTTAGCATCTTCGGATGTATCAGAGGAGGAACAAATTAATCAATTGAAGGATTTAGAGCGTAAAGAGACTGAGTTTATGCGACTTAAACGTCACAAGATATGTGCTGATGATTTTGAGCTTCTAACCATCATTGGTAGAGGTGCATTTGGAGAGGTTAGAGCCTCCTTTTGACACTTTTAAATTCATGAAGGTTATTCTGATTTGACTTTTTCACGTTAGATTTTTATCTTCCAATATGCAGGATCTCTGGATCAATTATAGGAGAGAAAAGAGATTTATGTAAACTTGGCTAAGATTTGGATACAAACATAGTGTATATGAATATAAAACCTGATTATAGTATCTAACGTGGTTAAGAAATATATTTTCTAAAAAATAGATACTCACGCTTTGATTTGTGCAAATGTCTTGGAGGCGGAAAAATTACATTTCCATTCCAAATTTCCTTCTTTGGCATCATTTGTTGTCTGTCCAATCTTTCTTAGGAGGCATACCTGTTGAGCCCATGTCCTAGAAGCTGATTTGCTAAAGTCAACTGAAAACCTGTGTCCTAAGTTTAGTTATCAGGAGATCAGAATATAGTTCCAAAGCTGGTTGTTTACTTCATATTTTTTTCAAACTAATTTTGTCCTAGAAATTGTGTCACATGCTTCTTGAAAGCAAGAACTGTTGCTCATTTTTATTAGAATGTTGCTTATTCAATTGTAAATTTTTGTTGGTTGTTACATCTTTTGTTTGTAGCTCTTAGCCTTTCTTTTTTCAATGAAAATAAAGTGAATCTGTGTGTATATTTGTTTTGCAGGTTAGACTATGCCGGGAGAAAAAATCCGGTCTTATTTATGCCATGAAAAAGTTGAAGAAATCAGAAATGCTTAGCAGGGGTCAGGTGAGATAAGATGCCGGTAGCCACTATTACAATATACTATCTAATTAATCTTTTATCTCAATCTTGCCACTCTTAGACCTATGAGTTTACTCTTTTATTCCTTTCCTACTAACATGGAACCTGTAGGATTGATGGTGGCCCTACTAATATATATCACTCTAAGATAAGCCCTTCCTTTTTTTTTATTTTTTTTATGTTCCCATAAATTTTGGTCTTTTGATTCAAGTTCTTAGGTTATGCTATTTCTCATACAATACATTTGTAAAAAACCAAGTGATTTTAAATGTAAAAGGCTTGTATTTTTTCAGGCTTGTATTTATCTTGTGAATCCCTTCTAGTATTGCTTATCTATAAACTGATGTGCTGTATCTTTGCATGACAGGTTGAACATGTTAGAGCTGAAAGGAACTTGCTTGCTGAAGTTGCCAGTCACTGTATTGTGAAACTCTATTATTCCTTTCAGGATGCTGAGTACTTGTATCTAATTATGGAGTATCTGCCTGGCGGTGATATGATGACTTTACTTATGAGAGAAGAAACATTGACCGAAACTGTGGCTAGATTTTACATTGCACAAAGTGTCCTGGCCATTGAGTCCATTCACAGATATAACTACATTCACAGGTTGGTATTCTATTGTAAATTTTTAGGTAATAACTTGTGTGAGAAACAGGGGCATCCCCAAATATGTTATTATTTCTACATGGATGCCATTCCTCTATGTTGCATTTCTTGCATTTCTCATTTATACTACATCCTTTGTATATTTCAGAGATATAAAACCTGACAACCTTTTGTTGGACAAAAATGGTCACATGAAGCTTTCTGATTTTGGTCTTTGCAAGCCTCTTGACTGTACACACTTAACTGCTATACATGAAGACGAAGTTATGGATGATGAGAATCTGAAGGAATCAATGGATATTGATGGATGCTTTCCTGATAGTGGTAATGGGAGTCGATGGAAAAGCCCCCTTGAACAGCTTCAACATTGGCAGATAAACAGGAGAAAACTTGTATGCAGTAATCCCTTTCTGATATTTCTTATAAATCTGTTTATCCAGCAAGTCACAAAACTTTTTTCTTTTTTTCTTTTTTTCTTTTTTTCCCACAGGCATTTTCTACTGTGGGAACACCGGATTATATTGCACCGGAGGTATTACTGAAGAAAGGCTATGGCATGGAGTGTGACTGGTTTGTAAGCCTATATTATGTGATTTGATTTTGATATCTAGCCAACATCTTCTGTGTTCCCCCTAGTTGATTTATTTATTTTGGTTCCTAGTCTGCCCATTTTCTGTGAACTGGGATGAATTAAGTTGCATGTTTCGTGATAACTAGGGACATCTTTCACGTCCCTGTTTAATACTCAGCAAACATCTAACAACAAAGTCCACAACTCCTCTTACACACGTTGAACATCACTCCCAGAATCTCAAAAGCTTGGAGGTTGCGTTGCTTCCAAAGCAACCAAAAAAGAGCCATATGAACTGCTCAAAGAAGCCATATAAATTCAGCAGTTTTATTTCATAAATCTGTTCTTACTATGTTTATAAAATTGAGATGTTAATGTTGGATAATTTATGTTTATGGTAATTTTTTCATTAGAAATACTACTTGTTGCAAAAATTAATTTACCTTGGAATTTGTAATTATCAAGCATTTAAAATCCATTTATTTTGGGAGAAAATACGGGTAGGTAATTTTTTCACATTTTTTATAAGTGAAATTTATTAAAAAGTTAAGTACACATAGGTACATAGGTGCACAAGGAAAGAAAAGACAACTAAAGAGCACGGATAAGAACAAATCTAGCTCAACCCAGTTCAAAAAGAACAAACAAAAATAACATCAAAAAAACAAGAAAGAGGAAAATGTTCAGATCCGGCCAAACAATCCCAAAGACACCTGAGCAAACAAAGTTTAAGCGCATCTAAGTTGCACTCACAATCCCCAAAAAGATGAGCATTCTGCTCCCGCCAGAGACACCAGATGATGCGGTGAGGAATGACCTTCCAGACCTCAGATTTCCTCTCCACCAGCCCCCACCAGGAGTAAAAGAGCCCATAAATACTGTGAGGCGCCACTCAAGACATGATAAAAAAGTTTCAAGACGAAGTCCCAAAGAAGAAGTGCAACTGAGCAATGAAGGAGGAGGTGATCCACTGACTCCCCGGCCACCAACTAATAACCAACATCCTACATTTGTCTGGTGGTTGGTTTGTCACAAATTGTATGTTTGATGTAGATTTTTCTTTAGTCAACTGAAAAGCATTAAACTTTTTCTTTTTCTTTTTCCGTCTCTTACTTCCATCCACAAATCCAGGTTCGAAAATATGGCTGAGAGGATCCGCCTTGCTGCTTTGGACCTTAGGCACGCAGGAACGAATGCCTCAAACAGTTTACTGGCCGACACCAGCCTTGAGTGAGTGAGGTGGGCGCCTTAGCTGCCCGTTCGGCCACCTTAGCCACCCATACGCCTCCACTTAAGTACAGGCTGAGGTGGCCAGCACCCCATTATTCTTTAGAAAAGGAAAAAAAGAAGTTTAAAACTTAACACAAAAGCCATGAAAAGTGAAACCCTTGCAGCCGCTGCCTCTCTCTCCACCAAAACACCAGCCAGCCATCACCTACATTTGGTGACCCGGCAATGGTGTTATTGGAGTCTGGAGAGTCAGCAGCAGCTCTGGCGACCTCATTCCGGCCACCAGAAATATAAGGAGACCTCTTTCTCTTTCTGGCAGTCTTTTTGTTTTTTGGTTTTTCTTCTTCCAAAAGGCTTTTTCTTGATTGTTGTTCCTCTGGGAGCTACCCATGAGCTCTCATATTTTAGCTTATTATCACTCTTGAATAGGTATAGTTTATTTTTGGAGTGATGGCAAGTAATCAATGAAAGGATCCTGAAAATATGAGAATGAAATAGAAATAGATAGGAAAATGTTATAAATTTATTCAATGTATAATTTTTTAAAATTTTCCATCATTTTTTTTGTCCTTCACGTTTGAGGCACTTGTCTCTCTGTACTGAGACACCCATACCGCCACATGGCATAGAGGCTATATCTTACCGCCTCATACTTTTGAACCTTGTCATAAATTCTTCCTTTCGTCACCAACTTCCATTAATCTTGGAACATCCCAATACATCCGGTAATTTCACAGGAAAACATGTTTATAATTTTAGTATTAAGTTGTCTGGTTACTCCCATATCTATGATTATTCCTACACAGGTAAATTTATATGGGTAGATTGTTTTTCGTAGTTTTGTTTATGACCATTTGACTATCAATTGTTTGTCCCTGTAGTCCTTTGAAACATGTATAGTAAAATATATGCTCCAATGGGATTCCCCTTGAATTCCTATATCTGAAATCTTTGAGAATTCTCTTATTATCTTTTATGTGTAGTTTCTTCATTATCACAAACTATTTCATTGACTGGAAGTTAGTTGTTTGGATTCATGCTAATGTGTAATATTTTTTACGCTTTGTCCCCATTATATCTGTGTTGAGCTTTTCTATAGTTTCTTGTCCTGTCACCTGCTTGCAGGTGGTCACTAGGGGCAATAATGTATGAGATGCTTGTCGGTTATCCCCCGTTTTATTCTGATGATCCAATAACAACATGCAGAAAGGTCAACACCCAATTCATTTGTGATATATTCTTTTGAAATAAACCATTTCCTATTAGTCACCCTTGTATTCTATTTCTAAAAGGAATCTGCATAAATCATAGCATCATATTCCATTTGAAAAAATAATAATAAACTTTCAATGATCCCCTCAAATTTGGTATAGATAGATCATAGAATTAATTAAGCTCATTGAAGACAGTTTTGTTGGCAAGCTCCCTAGGGGTATCCTAATGTAGCTGTTTAAAGATGAATCTTCTAGCTAATATAAGATATGTTTAGCTATCCTATTTTCTATTTTTATTGTCAAAATATAGTAATTATTTTTGGATACTTTAAAGTGAAAATTAAAAACAACATAAAGTTATTTTGTTGTTTTCACTTTTCTATTCTCTCTATCCGGAAATAACTACTATTTTTTTAAAATGAAAATAGAAAACAGGATAACCAAATATATTCATAGTCATTTTAATTCAAAGGCTTACTTGAAAATTGACATAAAAACAAAACATAGAAAGACAAAATTTATCAAAATCTAATCACTGTCCAACCAAGCTTTAAATAATATCTAGTTCTTTGACAAGTAGATATATGTTTTCAGATAGTACATTGGAAGAATCACATAAAATTTCCTGACGAATCAAGGTTGACGCCCGAAGCTAAGGATCTGATCTGTAAACTTCTTTGTGATGTTGAACATAGGCTAGGAACTCGAGGAGCAGACCAGATAAAAGTATGCTGTTATTCCAATACAGTATTTACATGATTTTCATGTTCTTGTTCATTCTAATTTATTTGTCTGTTTGTTGGAATATAATCAGGCTCATCCTTGGTTCAAAGATATTGTTTGGGACAGGCTCTATGAAATGGAGGCTGCATTTAAACCTGAGGTCAACGATGAACTTGACACTCAAAATTTTATGAAGTTTGATGAGGTAGCTTGCTATGCTCGCTTCCAGCCCTGTACTGTTGTGTGCAGTAAATTTGGGTTTTTATGGTTTTTTATTAAAAAAATTATCTATCAATTAGTTTTTTATTTTTCCTTCCATTTGTATGTTTAGATGGTTTTTATATTCATGGTATGATAACACTTCATATTATTATACTCTGAAGTGGATTTAAATTTCCTCTTAGGTGAACCCTCCAATGCCAGCAAGAACTGGATCGGGACCTTCAAGAAAGGTATGCAATTTTCCTACACTCAAAAAAATTTATAAAAGAAGATATTGTTGGAACGGAAATAATAGTACCTTTAATTATCCTATTGCTTTGTTACTTGCATGTAAATTAAACATTTCCTTTTTTTTTGTTTGGCGTGTACACAGTACATGAATATTTTCCTCCCATGTTATGCATACTCAAGGCTTCTTATAGAAGACTTCCAACTAAAATTAAATTGGTTTAGTGTGCTTTTTCTAAATGTGAAATTTGGTCATTTTAAATTGGTATATGACTGCAACATCTAGTGAATTGTTGCCATAATAGGTTGAAGCTGGTTCAACCTTTTATTAGACAAGTTCACTGATGCACATATTTCCTCCAACCATGGGTTAGTTGGCTGGATCGTGAGTATCCCATTAAAAGTCATTCCAGATGACATTATTTCGAATCGATGCCTGGAAAGGTGGGGCCTATTATCATAAGGGATACACCTTTGGAGTTGAGGCAGCACTGGTTGGAAGCCGGCTCAATCCCTACGTGGATTCCAATGCAGTCTGGGCGCCCACCCCAATAAGGCTTCTGATCACCCACTTACTGCAACTAGGCTTTTAATCGGAGAATTTCTTGGAATATAATGCTCAATTGTGTTGATCCTTCGATCGTGGTAGCTGCTCACCTTTCCGTACTTAGTGCCATAGTTTGTTGGGAGTGATTTCCCCTCTATGTGGTCACGCAGGTTATTCCTTAGTAAATGTTGAAGGGAGTCTTACCTATAAAAAAATGTTGAAGGGAGTTTTGTATTCCTCACGCCTCTGGCCTGCCATTTGGCCTACCTTGCCAAGGAAACTAAATGGGGTCAATGTGTTTACTAATTATTCCCCTAATAGTGTGCTTATAATGTGTCAACGTTTCCCTCTTTAACTATTTTCTTTATTTATGTATTGCACAGATGATGCATGCATTTTCTCCCAACCTTAGGTTAATTGGACATTGAGAACCCATTAGAAGAAGTCTTGCCAGATGACATTATCTATTGGCAGATCAGTTTGTGTGTTATCCCCTTTGCGAATTGCTTAAATCATCATTCAAGCTACAAACAGTATGTAAATAATTATCTATTTTAAAAAAATCTATAATACTTGTTATATGGTAAAGAAGAAGAAGAAGAATAAAAAAGTATAAATGGCATTAGGGTTAGGGTAAAGAAGTATAATACATCTTATATGGTATAAGAAGAAGAAGAATCAGATTAATTGCATTAGGGTTAGGGTAAAGAAGTATAAATTGCATTGAAGTATAATACTTGTTATATGGTAAAGAAGAAGAAGAATCAGATTAATTGCTATGATGTGTTGAATACAAATAAATTGCATTAGGGTTAGGGTTAGGCCATACCCTATTAATCCCAACTTCTAGTACCCATTACTTCAAAAATCTCATTCAAGTGGTGTTCCATGTTTCTATTTTGATTGACCTTAGGCCATACCCTATTATATTTTGTGCTTTTCTTAGGACTCTTGTCACCCAACCCTACCGTTCTGTTTATGATTCGTCAATGTTTCCCTTTTAATTATTTTCTTTATTTATTTCATTTTGCAGATGATGTTAAGTCCACAAGATTTAAGTTTTGTTGGCTATACTTACAAAAATTTTGAAGCTGTGAAAGGATTACATCATTCATTTGGTATGTCATTCTTATTCACGCATTATTGCTTTTCACCACATCCTGCTTTCTTTCAATCAATTTTGAGATAAGTCCCGAGTGGTTACACGATTCTTTAGCAATTTCTTTGCTGCCATTTTCTTTAGCTATTGTTTTGCTGTTGTTTCTATTTGTTGTATCATATACATTTATATCACAGTTAATTTTAGATTTGAGGACCAAATTTCCAGTTTAAAAATGATAAAAGGACTGGGTTTAAATGAGAGAAACATTGGGCACTTCTTTGCCCCTGTGCACAGTGATTGAAACATTGGGCACTTCTTTGACCTTTATAATGTAATGCCAAAGAGTCCTCGAAAACTTGGTCAAGAGCAAATGTAATGTGGTTGGTAGGAGATGATTTTCTATGATCTAAGATTTACTTCAACAGCATTTAATTTCTTTCCGTATATGAATTTTTTTTGTTTTAGACAGTTCAAATAAAGTAGTTTCTTTCTCTTCATAGTTTGTTTTTTGGCAGTGTAATGATGTATGATTTTGAAAGCCAACATAGCTGCAGGCATTTTATTTTAAAATTTTGCATACCCCTGTTTTGGATAACGGAAGTTCTTGCTTTCTTCTTCAAAACCATGCAGATAAAAAGCGAAACCCTTTGGGGATACCTTCAGCTGCTGATTATATGAGTAAATAATTTTTAACTTAACTATTTCAAATTTTGGCTTCTTTTTGAGCTTAATTAGTAACTCGATAGAGGAAAAAATCATACATGGATTATGATTTTTCCTGAAGGATAATTTACGTTTTTAGGTGATTCGGGAGTGGACTACTCTGCTAAGTATTCAAGTGAAGACAAAGAAAAATTGAAGCGTGCCTCGTCCGGGGATGCCATGTCACATTGAGTTACTAAGAAAAGAGCTGACCCTCGCACAGTGAAGCACCTAGTCTTATGAAGGTGGTGTGGTAAACCTGCTTATTTTTACAGGTTTTACCCCAAGTTGCATTACCTATGAGGTTGGCTACCCTGTAATTTGCACAGCCTTATTAAGTGTACAGTAATATTGAAGGTGCTTCGAGCAACCCTGTAATGGGTTGGTCTTCCTATAGTGAGTGGTTGTAGCTTATAGGTCAGGGTTTTGTTGCTGTAGGGAGCCCAAGAGACTTTTATTCAGGTCCTCTGACTACCCAGGTTGGCAGAACTAGACATGCCTTCTCTTGTGGCAGTATGTGGCTCGTCCCCCTCTTTTCTTTTTTCCCCTTTATTTTTTCTTTTTCCAGGTTTCCGGACTTTTGAGAAAATCGCAAATGCTTTGTATCGTAGTTAACAGTATTAGGAAACCTTCAGACTGGTCGGCGCAACAAGTAGAGAAGCTTTAATTTTGGACTTTATAGTCCTCTATCCTTCGATGTTAAATATTATATCATAGTAGCTTTTATGGATTGTCACTGTATGTATCTTCTGTGCGTGAATCTAGGAGGCTGTTTATAAACACAAAAAAAACAAACATATGAAAGTTCAAAATTGACAAAAATAGGTCCAAGACATTTATTTCGCGGACTTCGTTTCATATATTCGGGTAATGGGTTGGCACTCTTATTATTTTTAATGGTGGAAAGATATACTCTTATCACATTTTGTAAAGAAAATAGAAAATAGAAAATTGTGTATTGTAGAAATATTTATGAATAAATTTTTTTAAAAATAATAATAATATTTTAATAGTAATAAAAATGCTCATGTGTGAATTATTTATATAATTTACCGGTAGGTAGTATTATTCTTATAAATTTTGATGAAAATTTCTATATCCTCAAGAGCAAATATAGCAAATATAGGTGATAGGACTTGAACTCGGACGTTATATAAATAAAAAAAATTAATCTTTGAATTAGAATGTTTTATAAAAATAATTCTAATTATATATGTGTGTATATGAAAATCTTAATATATGAGAATTTGTAACTTATTTTAAAATTATTTTTTATTCATATTTATTATTAAAAGTATACATTAATTTTTCAGAAAATTTTAATTAAGATTTCATTTATAATTAAATATCCAACTAGCATTTATAAATAAAATTTAATTAGATTTTGTAACTATAAATTATAAATTTCTAATTTCTAATTATAAAATTATTCATGGGTATCATGTAAAATTTGCATTAAATTTTTTATTAATGATACAATGTACATCTATAGATATAAATAATTGATTTTTATTTCACAAATAATTTGACTTACGTGATTTTGAAGGTTTTTATTACTTATACAATGTCAATGTTTAAGTCTTGTTATTCACATTTGAATTTTTTTAAATAATTTCTAATAATATCTGTTGATGTGGTATCACCAAGTCACCATATCCAATTGTCCATTGACAACTCAACGCTACATCAAATCCGAAAAATGGTGCAAATGGTGAGGGTGTATTTTTGTCAAACTATAAACAGGTGGGTATATTAATCAATTTAATATGTGTGAGTATATTTTCTCATTTTAATAATACATTTTTGAAATTTAAGTTGTTTTGGAGCTATTCTGTGGGGTGTTTTTAAAACGTGATTTTGTTCTAAAAAAACACAATATAACCGACAAAGTGTATTTGATACATACATTTTTGAATAAAATAATATTTTATTTAAATGTTAAATTATATAAAGTAACTATTTTTGAAAATAAGTTTCAATTGTTTTTTTTTTTGAAATAAAATTTAGAAGTGTTTTTATTCAATTTATTTATTATTGATTTCTACTTTTTTTCCACTATATTGTTAGGATCCATAATAATCTATTTCTTTATCAATTTTTGCCATACCCATTAAAAAAACTTTTTTTAAAAGACACATTCTTTATTGGACAAAACAAAATTTATTTTCAAATTTTAATATTCGAACACCCACTTTGTTGTTGGTTTTTAAAACATGATTTTGTTTTCTAAAATATAATTTTAGCTAATAAAACTTATTTAGTATAATTGTTTTTTGCTTGAATAGAGTTGTATTTTATTCAAATATTAATTTTAATAAAATAGTAGTTTTCCAAAAAATATCAGAAATGTGTTTTCAAATTTAAACTTAATTTTTGAGAAATTTTTATTTTTTTCTTTTCTATACTTGATTGATACGACTTTTTTATTTTTGTTTTTGTGAAATTTAATTAAAAAAAGCAAAAAAAAAAAGATTTTATTTACTACCAAAATTGTTTTTTTGAATTTAAAATTTAACTCCAATTCCCATAAAATAAAAAAAATTAAAATCAAAATATAAAATTGAAAATACATACCAAATACCAAATCCCACAAATTATGAATTCAAATAAACTCTTAATAGAAATAAATAAATAAATAAATATAATATGATTAACTATTGAAATTATACATTTGTGTTAATTATAGTAACCTAAGTACTATTTAATTTAATACTTTTAGTTAATTATTGGATTTCGAAGGGATTTTTTAATTTTTATTTTTAAGTATTAATATTTTATTCAAAGATTATAAAAGGGTCCAATGATTAATGTCGAATAAAAAGATATGTTAATACTTTTTTAGTAGGCCAAACTAAAGATATATTAATACTTTCTTAGTAGGTGAAAATAAAACCGAAAGAAATAAAGTTAATATATAAATGAGATAGAGATGGAAATGATTCATTTACCTTACTCGTATATAATTTTATAAATAGAGAGTATGTTATGAGAATAAATTATAGGAACATACACGGAAGGAAATGAGATCAAGCACGGTATGATTACTGTCGAATAAAAAGAACATCTACGAAACCGAAGCGGAAACAAGGGCGTTACAGATGCTTTTAGCGCGAGCCATTTAGGCCGGCTAATTCTTTCATATTCCAATAATGTCCCTACTTCAGGACCCGATTTTATTTCATCAACGACACTGAGCATGGGTGTTCCAGTAATTGCGTTACCCTTCCGATCAAAAATACTCGTAGCTTTCGTCTTCCGTGGCTCTGTACAATTAAACACTTGCTTCGATTTCGAGCTCCAACTTCAAACCATCCCTAACAGAAAATTAAACAGTTTGCTTCCGATCCCAACATCATAGAACCCACACGATTTGAGGAATCTCCGAGAATTGTGCATCTTGACTCATCACCAAAGGTATATTTATGTTGTCTTTTTTTTTTTTTCTTCGCGTGAAAATTCAAAAAAAAAAAAACAAATATTTGAGTTCTAAGTCTGTTTTTCATGGATTTTAGTTTTTTTTTTGTTCGATTCAATCTAGATCATGCCTTAATTTCTTCGATGGGTTTTCGGGATTTATGTTCTAGGGTTTCTTCTTATATTTACAATTTTCTATAATTTTTTTCTTCAAGTTTTGGTATTGGTTGAATTCATTAGGAGGAATTCTCAATATTAGAAGGAAAAACGCTATCGTAGTATCTGGGTCCATCCACATAAGTTTCTGTATCTGAGTCGATCACAATTGGTGGATGTGATTTGATTTAGACATTTAGTCACAACGAACTGTATGAATGGACTTAAATCCGTAAGTTGGTCCATGGTGGCCTGTAATTCCTGCACCTGGGATGATAATATGAACTAAGAAAGCGAAATAGATGGCAAGAGCTGGGAATTCTGGGGGAAGTGTTCTTTTTTTGAGAGCTGGTTTTTACAGGCAGCTCCTATGCACTTTTGAAGTAAGGTCATGATAATAAATACGCTTGAGTTAATTTTCTAATTTGGAAGCGCAGGGATGAATTGCCATATAGTTCATTAATTCCCCTCTTCCTGTGTTACCTTTTATATTTATGCTTGCTGTGAGTGTGAAGTACGCTGCTGCTGATATGATATTTGATTTTGCACTCAGGTGTTTGATTTTACAATAAATTAAATTAATTTATTATTTTAATGTCTTAGTGGGAAAGCCTCTTTTCCCAGTCCTGAAAATAAATTTCCTTTGGCTATAGATTTACATTTGTGGGATGAAATAGTATGTTTAGAATCAAAGGTAATTTCTGGTTGAGATTTAGACCCACCTTGACGGTTGAATGTGACACTGAGATACGATTCTATCATGTGATAGTTTTCGCTGGCAATTGCATCACCTTTAGTTGAAAATTAAAAGGCTGTTTAAATGTGTTTAGATGAGTTTCGATTTATCAGTCCATTTAGTATATATTCTCTCTTGCATCATGTGTGTCTTTAATTGCTGTTTGACGACATTCGTTAGTTCTGGATTGTGGCTTGCAGCCTTGCACCTAGGCCCTAAGTACTCTTCGCTTGATTATTCTCCTAATCACTAGAAACTGCTTAAGAAAAGATATAGTATGAAATAGTTGCATTTGCAAGAAGCTGTAGGTAGCAGGATAATGTGCTGTTTTTCCAGATTAGTTGTTTGCGGAACAGTGCAAGCATGGAAAATGAGTTTATTGGAAGTGATTTGATTTTAGTTAGAGTAATCAGTTATCACTAAGAAAAATAAAATGATAAGGGATTGTGACTATATAATTATAATACTGTGAATTAACACATTTATAATGAATCACTGATAATATCTGTCAATTCCTAGCATGACCAGAAGCAGTTCGGCTGTTGCACAAGCTGATGTATTACAATTCTTGCAATGTTTGCGCCCTGAAGCAAAGTCAGTGGCTGCAGACCATAAGGTTATTCGGCAAGGTGACCTCAAGCGACAGATAAGCTCTGCCCTTGGTCTTTCACTGGATGATACACCTCCTACATCTTCAAAAGGAAAGCAGATACCATCTCAAATGTCAGACGATATCAAACGGGCCAAATCTGCTCTACGTGAAGGCTCTAGCAAGGCGAGGTAGTTCTTATAATTTTCTCTACTGTCTTAGTTAATGAAGTTGTCACTTATAATCTTCCATCATTTCACAGGGACCGGCTGAAAATATACACCGACGCATTATTGACATTCAACAAGTGTTTCCCAGGTATCCCATCAAAGAAGAGGTCTCGATTAAATACCTTATACAGTGATCGGTCAAATGTGTCACCATCACATGATCGGTCCATATTGGGGCCAAACACGAGTAAGATGGGAAGCCAGAATCATGCCATTACAAATGGTTTTGATCTTGAGCAGCAACAGTCAGAAGAGAGGATACGTGGTTCAGTTCCAAGTAAACGTACCCGCACTTCTTTGGTAGATGTTAAGGTCTGCAGCATGAATTTCTATTTTTAATATTTGATTTCAATTTGATTGTTTGCGATATATGGGTATCATGTCCTCATACAAAGGTTGCAGCAAGATGAAATACTCATAGGTTGTTTATTAAGGAAATTATAAAAGTTTTAAAATGCATTTTTATTTCATGATTGGATTTTGGGAAAAAGACAAGGAAGCTCTCGATTTTTCAAGCAGGTAAGCTTAACCCGGGTTTTTTTTTTGGTTCCAAATTTCCTGATATAAAGTCAAAAACTTGTCAAGGAATTTTCCTAGATAATTCCAGGAAAAAGAAAAAAAAAACATCAATTTTGTATACGATCCTTTTGGGCATGCGGTTAGATTCACAAACAATCGAATCGTTTGAATATAATGGGCAGTGTTGTCATACCCAATAGAAAGGCCCAATTAGGAAAATACAATTAGTCCGAAAGGCCTGAATAAAAAAGGACTATAGCAGCCCAGGAAAAGAAACAAAAGGCAGCTACAGGGCCCAAACAAAAAGGCTTTCCAGCCCAACAAACCAACAAAGCCAGGGGAGCAAAGCCAAATCCAGCCCAGACAATTAAAGGCCCAAACGGGCCTTCTTTAAAATGCCCAAACGGACAGAGCAAAAAATTGCAACCCAATATGACTGGCGGCCCAGAAGACAAATTGGGCCAAGGGAGCTGGGCTCAGACCCCAGCCCATACACAGAACAGCCGAGCCCCATGGAAGCCTCCACCCTGGACTGGTCAACCCCCACGCATCCCAAGACCAGATCTGGAATTGGGGGTGCACTGCCGGCAAAACGACGGACGGGGTGACGAGGCTGCAGCGCCAAAATTCCGGCAGAGGCCATGCCGGAGCGGGAGAAAAACAAAGCCAATACGGGAAGCCGGAGAGGCATCGGAGCAGAAACCGGCGGAGAAGGACGCCGGAAGAGCAGCATCAAAACAGACCGGCCATAATTAATCAGTACAAGTGATTTATGATTAAGGATGCTAAACCTAATATGTAGGATAGTCCATAAAACATCTTGCATGCTTATAAGAACTTCATACAAACAAAACACCAAAAGGAAAAAAAAACCATTTGTTATAGTAGTCGTCTTTGGTCTACACATAAACTGGTTTATGAAGGTATAGTAAATACAAATTCGAAATAATGTTATTAAATATGACTTGCATTAATTGCCCACGTTATTAATTTCAAACATACACATATAATTGGATGTCAATTAGAGATGGCAAAAGAAAAAAAAATTAAATTATAGATAGATGATCACATGTAAGACTAGGTGATTTAGTGCTAATAACCTTAAAACTATCCTGATAATTAACTAATACAAAATATTTATAATCATACTAACACTTCGAATGAAAATATTATTAAGAAGTCACAAGCACTTTATAAATTTAATAATTCACTCTTTGGCTTTATTTACAAAACAATAGCATAGAATGAAACGTATGAAAAGAACTAAGAAAATAAAATCAAATGAAACTTATCAGAAAAGAAGGAAAAAAGTCATCAAAAGTTTATAAAGAAATACATTAAATTAGTAAATAGTAAATTAATTTTATAGATAATATTGAATTTTAAAGAGTTATATATAAATTAGTTACATACTAAATGAAAAACATAAAAGTTCAAAAAATAAATTGGATTCGTGACAAAAAACTTCAAACGAAAAACATCAAATAAACATAAATATTATAAAGCCTTTAGCCACTATCTATTTAAATTATCTACAAAGACAAACGTTGTCCAAACTCCATTCATCAACAGTAAGAATGAGCAATTGTTGGATAATGACTATGTCAATTTTTTTTAAATACATTCTAAATGAAGCTAAACTAAACTATAATAAACAAAACCATATAAAATCACACCTGTCAATGGATATGTGATGTTAAGTACACCGTGATCTAAAAGGAGTAAATAAATTACACTTTAAAAATTCACAATAATTACACCAATTAAATTGTTATACTTTTGTTTGCAATAGATAATTATATATAGAATAAAAAATATAATATTAATAAAGGGTTTTATTAACAAATTATTTTGCTCAATACAATATTTGGTTTTGTTGATTTACAGTTGATCAAAAATTGATCAACAAAAAATGATGATTAATGATAAACATTAAAAAACCTAGCATTATTGTCTACGTAAGTTGTTACTTGTAATAAGACCTTTTTCTCTCAATTATCTCCATATTTTTAAAGAGTTATATTTACAAAATATATAACTCAATCTATTTATACACCCTAATTTTGCAATTGAGTTCAAGTATGATGGTTTTTTCTTTGGACACGATCAATTCTTCTTTGGCAAGCAGATATTTAATTTGTGAAACCATTTAATTTGCAAATCATCAATAATCTCCATAATAATTGTCCCTCATGTACTCATAACTTGCCACAAAATCTGTATTGTTCACTATTCTCCGATTCAACGTCTATATTTGTATCTAAGTTTTGACTTACTATTCAAGCTCGAATGCTTTTTCTGATTTCTGATGTTCTCTCTAAGCTCTAACATGTATTTTGAGCTTTGCTGTTTTTTCCTTCGAGCTATAATATATATTATGAGATTTGGCTTATACTATGACCTCTAATGTGTATTTCAAGCTTTGGTGTCTTCTCTTCCAAGCTCATATCCCACTCTAAGTTTGGATATCTTCCCCCTAACCAAATATTCATGTCTTCTTTTTTCTATTACTTTAAAACTTAATATCATTTCTCTAACATTTCATGTACAATCACGAGCATATACATAATAAATGTATAAACTCAATTAAGATATTTGGTGATTATCAAATCTATAACAATCTCCCCTTATAATATTCTTTGTGATTTGCACACTTACACTTAGTCCCGTGTTTGAATCATGTAGCACCTATCTTAACAGATTTCTTAGACCGAATAACTTTAAATAATTATATAAAAATAGAAGCATATTTATTTTTAAAAGATAAATATATTACCCAGGTGAACATTGTAAATTCATCTACAACTGCAAGAGGATATCTAAATTCATATTTATAAATATATTACCTCATTGGATTATGGTAAAGATTGAACTAAAAAGATCTATGTCTGAGGGTCGTAATTTTTTTAAATATTATTAAAATTTGTTCGTTAAAAAGATGCTTTTGCTTGCTTTTCAAATTGACAACCATAACAAATAGACAACTTTCCAAAAAAGAGCTTTGGTAAGCTAAAAACCATATGTAAATAAGCAAACTTTGAAATGTTTTTAAAGTTTAAATTAGAAAATCTCTTATGCCACAACTACCACTCGCTTGGTATAGCCTTAATTACGAAATATTTGTTTTCTTTTGAATTAATCTTTTCTAATTTTATTACATATATGTATTTCCTTTACTAAAGCTTCACTAGTCTAGTTTTGATTTCCTTTACCTGACACTAACTATAAGAGAATAGACCATTATATATCATCTTTAACGGAGATGTTTGATGTCGAGAAGATTGTGTTTGAGTCCTTTAACATAAGCTATTGATGTGAATAAGATAAAACCATTTATTGAAGTTATATATCCAATTGTCTTTATCTTGTTATTATATATTGAAATCATGTTTGGTTTTCTTTATTATTAAGAACAACCATGTTTCTTCTATCTCTATTTATATGGTCAGAACAACTACTATTTAGGTACTACTTTTTCTTTTAAGTGTACTTATGGAGATAATAACTTCGTTAAACTTTTGATATCCAATGAGGATATAGACTATACGGTAATGATCTAGGAACCTAGATGGTTCTCATCATTGGATTCTTAGACCTTAAATTTAATATTTCTAAGTTATACCAACATTCGAACTTATAATGTCCTATTTTTGCAAGATTGGTATGATCTAACTCTTTATCTTGTTCTATTGTGATGCAAATGTACAAATGACTTTAACTTTTGAAATACTAGTCTATGACTTTAACTTTTGCAAATGTACAAATGACCTTATGTTCTGATTTTTTGAAAATATAATACTGATAATTTAATTGATCTACGAATTAAGTATGTTAGTAAAATAAAAAATAATAAAAAAAATCATATTCAATTAGTTTGATGGGTTGTGATTTCCCTCTAATTCAATTAGATAGTAACAACTTTATGTATAATATGGCTTATAGCTCACTTTCTATTGTTTATTTTTTTTAAGAGTAGTCTCCTCTAATTCTCCCAATATGAGTTGATATGCTTGTATAGTCTAATAGAATTATTATTATTATAGGTAAAGTAATGCAATATTTTTTTTTTAAAAATTTCATTTCTAATATATGACAGAAATTCCAAGGATTTTAAAAATATTCATAGATTTGGTAAAAAAGGAAAAAGAAGAAATGTATGTAATGTATTATTATTTATTTATTTGAAAAAAAATAACGGGCAACGAGATCAAACACGGCTCGGTTCGATGATTAATGTGGAATAAAAAGAACATATACGAAAGAGGAAACAAGTGCAACAGATGTTTTTAGCGCGAGCCATTTAAGCCGGCTAATTATTTAATATTCTAATAATGCCCCTACTTCAGGACCCAAGTCAATTTCATCAACGACACTGAGCATGGGTGTTCTAGTAATTTCATAGGTAGCCATTACCTTTCCGATCAAAAATACTCGTTGCTTTCGTCTTCCATGGCTCTGTACGAACCTTCGATTTCGAGCTCCAACTTCAAACCATCCCTAACAGAAAATTAAACACTTGCTTCCGATCCCAATATCATAGAATCGACACGATTTGAGGAATCTCCGAGAATTGTGCATCTTGATTCATCAACAAAGGTATATTTATGTTGTCATTTTTTTTCTTCGGATGAAAATTCAAAAAAATAAAAAAAAAAGAGTTCTAGGTCTGTTTTTCATGGATTTTAGTTTTATTTTGTTCGATTCAATCTAGATCATACTTTAAATTCGTCAATGGGTTTTTGGGATTTATGTTCTAGGGTTTCTTCTTCTATTTACAATTTTCTATAAAAAAAATTTCATCAAATTTTGGTATTGGTTGAATTCACGACGAGGAATTTGCAATATTAGAAGGAAAAACGCTATTGTAGTATCTGGGTCCGTCGGCATAACTTTCTGTAGTAGAGTTCATAGTTTGATAGATTTGATTTTTGAGTCGATCACAATTGATAGATGTGATTTGATTTAGTCACAATGAACTACACGAATGGACTAAAATCCGTAAGTTGGTCCATGATGGCCTATAGTTCCGGGGAATTCTCGGGGAAGTGTTCTTTTTTTTTTTTGCGAGCTGGTTTTTACAGGCAGCTCCTATGCACTTTTGAAGTAAGGTCATGATAATAAATAAGCTTGAGTTAATTTTCTAAATTGGAAGCGCAGGGATGAATTGCCATATAGTTCATTAATTCCCCTTTTCCTGTATTTCCTTTTATATTTATGCTTGCTGTGAGTGTAAAGTATGCTGCTGATGATATGACATTTGAATTTGCACTCAGGTTTTTGATTTTACAATAAATTAATTTAATTTATTATTTTATAATAAAGAACAATGATGTTCTGTAAATCTATCACAGATAGAGTTATAACAAGCAATGTATTAAAATTTAAGATCATTATAGAGAAGAATGAACAGAGAATGAAATTACAGGATTGTGATATTGAATTTTGGTCACTAATTAATTAGAGTTGATCTATCAACAGGATATCTCGTATGTATACATTTTAAGAAGTATATATTTATATACATTTTAATGTCTTAGTGGGAAAGCCTCGTTTCACAGTCCTGAAAATAAATTTCCTTTGGCTATAGAGTTACATTTGTGGGGTGAAATAGTATGTTTAGAATCAAAGGTAATTTCTGGTTGAGATTTAGACCCACTTTGATGGTTGAATGTGACACTGAGATATGATTCTATCATGTGATGGTTTTCGCTGGCAATTGCATCACCTTTAGTTGAAAATTAAAAGGCTGTTTAAATGTGTTTAGATGAGTTGCGATTTATCAGTCCATTTAGTATATATTCTCTCTTGCATCATGTGTGTCTTTAATTGCTGTTTAACGACATTTGTTAGTTCTGGATTGTGACTTGCAGCCTTGCACCTAGGCCCTAAGTACTCTTCGCTTGATTATTCTCCCAATCACTAGAAACTGCTTAAGAAAAGATATAGTATGAAATAGTTGCATTTCCAAGAAGCTGTAGGTAGCAGGATAATGTACTGTTTTTCCAGATTAGTTGTTTGCGGAACAGTGCAAGCATGGAAAATGAATTTATTGGAAGTGATTTGATTTTAGTTAGAGTAATCAGTTATCACTAAGAAAAATAAAATGATAAAGGATTGTGACTAAATAATTATAGTACTGTGAATTCACACATTTACAATGAATCAGTCTAATGCAGATTTGTTGACATTCTGTTTATATTTTTTCTCCCTGTTATTTGGAAGCACAAAGTTGGTTCTTCTGCCTTATTTTCCGCTCTTTAAATGCATGCCCGTACGTGCACGCACAAGGAGTATGTTCATATTTTGAATTATAGTTTGTATACTCTGCAGGTGCCCCTGTCATTGTCAGTGGAAATCTGAATTTAGCTTAGTTTGCTGTAGAAGCACAATTTTGTCACGTGCCACCCTTTTGTTAGGTCTAAGATGCAGAGAGCATGAGGGAACTGATGCAATGGCAGCATCAGGAAAATTTGATCTGTCTTCTGGTAGTCCAGACAGGTCTCTATATGCCAGTGGCAGTGTGGCGCGTGGGTCCCATGCAGTTGCTTCATTAGACAGATCAAATAGCTCTCGTGAGGGCATGGATAATCCTATCCTCTCATCACTTCCTAGCATGTCCAGAAGCAGTTCAGCTGTTGCACAAACTGATGTCTCACGTTTCTTGCAATGTTTGCGCCCTGAAGCAAAGTCAGTGGCTGCAGACCATAAGGTTATTCGGCAAGGGGACCTCAAGCGACAGATAAGCTCTGCCCTTGGTCTTTCACTGGATGATACACCTCCTACATCTTCAAAAGGAAAGCAGATACCTTCTCAAATGTCAGACGATATCAAACGGGCCAGATCTGCTCTACGTGAAGGCTCTAGCAGGGCGAGGTAGTTGATATAATTTTCTCTACCGGCTTAATTAATGAAGTTGTCACTTATAATCTTCCATTGTTTTACAGGGACAGGTCGAAAATATACACTGACGCATTATTCACATTCAACAAGTTTTTCCCAAGTATCCCATCAAAGAAGAGGTCTCGATTAGATACCTTATACAGTGATCGGTCAAATGTGTCACCATCACATGATCGGTCCATATTGGGGCCAAACACGAGTAAGATGGCAAGCCAGAATCATGCTATTACAAATGGTTTTGATCTTGAGCAGCAAAAGTCAGAAGAGAGAATACGTGGTTCAGTTCCAAGTAAACGTACCCGCACTTCTTTGGTAGATGTTAAGGTCTGCAGCATGAA
Source organism: Taxillus chinensis (assembly GCA_023512835.1). Lineage (NCBI taxonomy): Eukaryota > Viridiplantae > Streptophyta > Magnoliopsida > Santalales > Loranthaceae > Taxillus > Taxillus chinensis. The sequence goes on from CM042086.1 coordinate 12,915,761, forward strand.
TTTCTATTTTTAATATTTGATTTCAAGGTGTGTAGGTGGATGAGTGTTACCTCTTGATTTTTTGTGATTATTTTGTGTAATTAAATTGGTTTACACCCTATATTTTGTCATTACTAAAATTAATCTTGACATATTTTATGTCATTTAGAGCTTTCTAGTGTAATTCTGATACTACTGTTTTCCTATCAGTCGTGACTCTGATTTGCTATGAGTTAATCTTAATTTTGAAGGTCCCACATTTTGTGTCTTGTGGCCTGTTGGGGCAGTGGCTGCCTTAAAGTGAACTTGATACTTCTAGCTATGAGCAATATAAGTTTTCTGATGTCACTAAGTTTACACTTTGGGTGTGACTGCAGTCTTGCGGAAATCATATGTTAATATTGCTATCATTTTTTAGAAATCTTTATACGTCAAACATTTTTGTCTTATTTTTGAAATAAATCTTGTCTGAATTAACTAAATGTCACTTCTTGTGTACTTGGTTTTCTCTCTTCAAGTGCACTTTTTGTGTACTTGGTTTTTTAATAAAATTCATTTACTTATCCAAAAAAAAAAAACTAAATGTCACAGTTGCTGGAATCAGTATAGATTTTTTTTCCGCTGGAATTAGTATAAATGAATGTGTTATGCCACTTTTTTGTTGTAAGGCTGACTTATGGTGTTTGTTTTCTTAGTTTATCTTCATTTTATTAGTCTGGCATTAATGAACTACCAATGAACTGTGTGTGTGTGTGTGTGTCTGTGTGTATATTATGGGGGTTTTAGTAATTTTAGTTTGGCTCTTGGGAATCTGAATAAATTTCTGATGCCCTGCATTGCCTTTTCCCTACTCCCTACTTCTTGCCCCTCCATATTATTTTATTTGATTGAAACAGACATTAAGTGCCATTTTTAAAGAGAATTCTTGACATAAGTGTGATTGATCTAGATGGATATGAGGCCAAATGCTCTTGTGAGGCAATCTGGGGCTGTGGAGAAAGACAGAGAAGTGTTAAGACTTCCAAATGGTTGTTCTGTTCAGGGTGAGGAACGACCTTTATCTATTGGAGTTGAAGGTTGGGAGAAATCAAAAATGAAGAAGAAGCGTTCAGGCATTAAGCCTGATGTTATTACTGGTAAAATGTCGACTAAACCTATAGAAGGTTATCGAGAGAGTAAGCAAGGGCTGCAGCAAAGACTTGCCCCTGATGCCCGATCAAGGCTGAATGACTCCCATGGGTTTAGGTATGCTTTCTTGTCTATATAAACAGTTTTATGACATTTGCAGCATATTCTTATATGCCCATGATTGGATTTAAAAATGGGCTTGTGCTTGACTTGGAACTTAAAATCACTAACATTTGATGCTTCAACACAATATGCATGAATTGTGTGTGCATGTGCTAAATCTGAACCATATAGATTTTCCAAAACACAAGCAGGTTGGGCATACTGTCATGGGCATGCTTATCCATTATAAAATAAGAAGCAAAATAATGTGCTATTATAATTTTATCCACCTTATCTTTAAAATTCCTCTAAATCTAAATACCTTTTCTTTTCCAGGTCATATATGAAAGGTTTCTTAACTGCTTCATAATGAATTGAAATGCCTGATTTTTATATAAATCAAATTTGAATAGTTAGAATTAGTATTATAATCTCAAATTAAAGCATGCTCTTTACTAGACATAAATTATAAACCTTCTAAAAGTCCTAATATATACTTTTATAGTCCAAATACTTTTTATAATTTCAAAACACACCATAAAACCTTTTTCTAGGCCTTAAAACCATAATTTCTAGGCCTATTTTGCATTAAAAAACCCAATAGAAATAAGTGAATCATAAGAGTCATAAACCTCAAATCAAATGGAACAGGGACACATCAATTCAAATTCTAAATTGTATGAATTTTTTTATTGCAAGAGTAATTGTATGAAAGTCACCAAGGAAGTAACAAGGAACTACACCAACTGGCGCTAAGAACAACACCCCAAATCCCCCTTCACCCATTGGGCACTGTTTTAAGAATCTTCAAACACCCTGTGATTGTGTTCCTTAACATGCCCAGAAGACAGCAGAAAGAGTCACACACAATACCCACGGCCCTCCCGTTCATTTCATAGCCTGCTCCAAGCCTCTAACTTGGGTCCCATGCTTCCCAAATTGATCCATGCGAGACCTAACACAGCTAAAATAAAACTTTACAACTAGGTTGCCCAGCTACAATGAAGAATAAGATGGTCAATTTTTCCCTGTTAGAACATCTGTAGATTTGGTATGAGTCATTCTATTATGGGCATAACCTTGCTTGGTCAGCTAGTTATTAAAAGTCTATATGTACATTGTAATTCCGTTATGATGAAAGATTCAGAGAACTCAGCTCTACTTACTTCTAATTAACATTTCCCTTGTATACCTGCACAATAGATGCCTACTTTCCACAAGGAACCCCCTTCGCTGAAACTGACTCATGGTAAGAAATTTTTCCCAAGTAGCTTCCCAAATGAAGAAGGCAAGTCTTCTGGCCACCTATCACTATTAATTGGCTCATTATGCCTACCCAGTTTTAACCTTAAAATAGCTCTTAACCAAGAACATGCTAGTTTTGCTATCCCTCCAGACCACCATATCCAGCTAGCCCCCACAATATTGCACTTATGCGGTGCCTAAAAAACCATAAATTCCTCTACTTCCCAATCTTGGGCATTCCTTTGACAAAAGTGCCCTCCCCTGGTTTTTATTCCTTCCATTCCATTGACCAAAGGAATTCTTCCCACCCCACCCCTAAACCCTTAACAAACCAACCCCATGAGAGAGCCTCATTGGCTTAGAATTCCATCCAAAGTGATCCACCTCAAAGATTTATCACATCACCCGCTGCCACACTTATTCCACAAGAAGCTGCTACTTCCATCTAGTAACTGAGATAATTTTGGTTCAGCTGGCATTCGTTGAAGTTCAAATTTTCATTTGTGTAATGATTCTTTCAAAATGAAACTCATCATCAGTACCTTATATAGGCCAGGGGTTGCTAATGGAGCTGTTGGACTTGGAAAAGCAGAGAGTAACTCGCAACAGGCTGGCTCTGGCATCCGTTCTTCTACCCCTAGGACTGACCAGGACAACAACTCTCTTCTTGCTGACAGGAGAGATCGTCCTATTGGTTCAGACAGGGATAGAGCAAATATGAGAGCTGTTAATAAGTATGTTTTCCTTCCATCTTGATTTAATTGGCCATTCTATCTCTGTTTCAATTCCTTGGGCAAATTTTATGACCCATATGTGAATTTTCTGGTCCTTCCATAGTCCATCTCTTTGAGTTCTAAGCTCCTTTTATTTTCTGTTGAATTTTCAGAGTTCACATTTTATGTATTGTTTATTTAATAGTATGCTCACATTATTTTATTTTGGTATAAAACTATAAATTCTAGGGCAAATATTCGTGAAGATTTTAGTTCAGCGAGTCCCACTTCAAATATGAAGGTCAATGCCACTGCCCGTGCCCCACGGTCAGGTTCTAGTATGGTTCCAAAATTATCTCCAGTTGTCCATCGAGCAGCAGCCCCAAATGATTGGGAGCTCCCTTATTGTACAAACAAGCCTCCTGCTGTTGTTGGGGTTAATAATAGGAAACGCACAGCATCAGCACGGGCTTCTTCACCACCTGTGGCTAATTGGGCTGGCCAGAGGTCCCAAAAAAGTTCCCGTATAGCAAGGAGAACAAATTTTGTTCCAATAGTTTCATCTGCTGAGGAAACTCCTACTTTAGATACTGTATCCGATGTTGCTGGTAATGAAAATAACTCAGGATTTAACAGAGGCTTGGCAAGCAATTCACCACAGCAAATCAAATTAAAAGGTGACCATTACTCGTCAGCTGCATTGTCAGAAAGTGAAGAATCGGCAGCTGCTGATATGAAATTGAAAGATAAGGTAAAAAAGTCAGATGAGATAGGTGAGAAAGCTGGCCAGAATGTACAAAAGGTGTCTACTCTGGTTCCCTCTTCAAAAAAGAATAAGATTGTCAATGGGGAAGATCTTGGAGATGGTGTTCGAAAGCAAGGAAGACCCGGGCGTGGTTTTACTTCAACACGGTCTCTCATGCCAATGACGGTTGAGAAAATAAGCAACATGGGAACTGCAAAGCAGCTTAGAAGTGCCAGACTTGGTGTTGAAAAGAATGAAAGGTTAGATGCTTTAACTAGGCATATTACATTCCCACTCTATACTCCGCAATGATTTGGGAGTATCTCTCATGATTTTATGGTAATTTAAAATCAGCAGAGCTGGGCGTCCACCAACTCGGAAACTTTCTGATCGGAAGGCCTATACCCGTCAGAGGCATACATCAATCAATGCGTCAGCTGATTTCCTTGGTAGTTATGCTGCTATCTATTGATCAACAAGTACCTTTGCTTTTTTTTCCTTGCCGTTTAATTTTCAGTACTTCACGTTTGGCAGTTGGGTCAGATGATGGGCATGAGGAGCTATTGGCTGCTGCAAATGCTGTAATCAATCGTAATACTGCCCTCACTAATTCTTTTCGCACTTTTTGAAGTTTATGTTTCAAAATTGGATCTAATGAGTTACATTAAAATGCAGCCCATTCTTTCTCTAGTCTATTCTGGAAGCATATGGATCCATTTTTTAAGTTTATATCTGATGCGGATATCAATTATTTGAGACAGCAGGTGTGGTTCTGTTTTGTTTATTATATCATTTCCCTCACTTGTTATCGTTATGCCAATGCTACGGACATACTCATAGTACCTGTTGAACTCAATCAATATTGTTCAGTTTCTGGTCCATCTTGTTCAGTTTTTGCACAATACAAACTCTGATAATAACAACAGGTTTCACCATAATTCAGAGTTTGAAATTGAGATGTGCGACATAAGACCAAAACACACGTATCCTTATCCAGTGTTATGTCCTCAATTGCATTTCAAAATTTAAATTATCTCTGAACTGCTAGGGGGGCCTAACTGTCCAACTCACAAAATAGGTTTCCCATTCGTTATAGTGTGCTTGTAGTTTATATGGCTGTCCATATCATTTTACATGACATCTGTTTATCTTATCCTCAGTTGTAGTTTCTTTTGTGTGATCACATCTTTTCTACTTATACGACATAACCATTTTTAACATAGGGATCTCAACTACACTTTTCTTATGCTGATATTGTTATTATTATTCTTATTATTCTTCTTATTATTAAAAATAATAAGAATTTGTCAGTTAAAAATATGCAATCAACTTCCCATTCAGTCCTTACACTAGTCCACAAAGCTCAAGTAGCATCAGTGCAACTGCTGATATAATGTTATCTGTGTGTCAGTACTTTGAATTTCATAGTATCTTGTTGACACTTTTTTGTCATGATCAGTTACACTAATATTTTGGCTTCCTGGTATGGATGTTTCCATATTTTAAAGAGCAATGTTACGGAGCACTGGGTTTGCGGCCCCAGTGCACAACTGTGGCTGATGCCACATCATCCAGTTTATTAAAAAAACAAAAAAAAACTTATGTGGCATCAGCCACGTCAGCCAATTGTGCATGGGGCTGAGATCCCCGTGCACCTATTCATTTTCCTATTTTAAAAGGAGGGGTGGGAAACTTTATTCATTCGTTTATATAAATAAATAGATAAATTGATGGTTTCTCATGGATTTGTAATTTGATGGCAGAGAGCAACAGATGTGTGCATTGTTATACTGAGCAATCTAATCAAATTAACGTTGATCTTGAAATTCATGTGATTTGGAGCTTATGGGCTAATCACTGCCTTTTGTTCGACCTTGTATGTCTAATTCAGTTGAATTTGGAATGAAGATTTAGTATAGCCATGCTGATGAGAATTCTGGTATTCTTATTGTTGTGCTGTGTGGTAGTTTCACCTTGCGACAGTCTCTGTGTTTTCCACTATTGCATAGTTCATAATATATTATAAAATTTAGTTATAGTAATTCATTAGAATTTACACTCAAAACATTAGAAAAAAATTGGAGATTAAAACTATATTAGTGATCTTATTACAATTTTATTGAATCTTTCTTGTCTTTTTTTTTTCTTTCCTTCTCTTTTCCATTTCCTCACCTTGTTCTCTCTTTTCAGGGAAACATTGTTTCAACCACACATGCACTTTCTGCTGTTCCTCTAGATGTTGGAGGTTGTGTCTCTGATGAGTTTGAATTGATTGAATGCAAGATGGACATGGGATATACTGCTGATACAAAGAGTAGGGAAGCCATTTCCAAACAGCTTGCATCAGGAACGAAGGTTGATTGTATGATTCCCCTTTGTCAGAGGCTCATAGCAGCTTTGATTTCAGAAGAAGAAAATGAAGAGTTTTACTGCAGTAGTGATGATTACCTCAAATTTGATGTGTCTGGAACTGGGGTTGAGCTTGATGCAGAGTTAGAACCCATTAGTTTTAGTCACCAAAAGTCAGTAGAGTTTCCAATTGCTGGTTGTGGTGGTTCTAATGGTTACACAGGAACTGGTAATGGGACATTCTCTGATAATATGGAACACGATGATCTAGAATATGATATGGCGGCCTTCCCAAACTCGGGTCATTCTCAAAATGGATTACTTTCAGAACAAGCACTGGTTCCTAATATCACATATTCAGAGTTTCGGTATAATAAGATGTCCATAAATGAAAAGGTTCTCCTGGAGATCCAGAGCATTGGAATTTTCCCAGAGATGCTGGTAGGTTTCTTAAATAGGTTCACTGCTGACATACGTGTATACAGCCATTTATGTTGGAATATTTTATTTCATTACCAAACATTCCCTCCACGCCCCATCTCAAAAGTGAAACGACAGATAGTATCCCCCAAAGTGATGATTAAATTACCTCAGTGGTTATGGTAGTTCCTGTGAGTAGGTTAGGTTTTTGATCCTCATCACCTCTTCTCCAGGCATATGGACTTCCTTATAATACCATAAAAATTAGCAAGGAAGCAGCATCTATTTATATTACATTTACAGGCCTATTTTGGATTGAGCATAGATGAATTCTTGAAGCAGTTGCTACTGTTTCTTCTTCTTCTTCTCTGTGTGTGTGTGTTTTTTTTTTCTCCTAGTTGCTCTCCATGGACTTTGGATTTGATGGCTTGGGCTCTGATGTTTTTGATTTTCCATTATGTTGCTACTAATTTATTTTTTTTAAATATTTCTGTTTTGGTTTCACCTGATGTAAAATTACTTATTTTTGGTTTAGCCCGATGTAAAATTCACAGAAGGTGAAGAAATCAGTGAAAATATCAGTAAATTAGAGAACAGGTACCACGAACAGGTAATTCCTCAATAATCTCTCTCTCTCTCTCTCTCTAACCTTGCAATTGAACTTCTTCTTATGTGGTTTGTTTCTTAAGGCTAGACTTCTTGCCACTACAGGTTTCCAAGAACCAATGTTTGCTGGGTAAACTGTTGAAGTCTGCTTCTAAAGCAACAGAACTTCAAGAAAAGTGACACCTCTGTCTTTGACGACTTTGTCTTTTTCCTATGATTGCTTGTTCATCCTTTTGGGTTGTTTGCCCTTACAGTTTGTCATTTGTCTTTCTTCATTTTTTTGGGCAGGGAGTTCGAGCATCGTGCACTGGATAAACTTGTTGGAATGGCTTATGAAAAATACATGGTAATTTCTCTCCATCTCACTGCCACTTGATTTAATATTCATGCTGGTTATGCAATGCATACTGTATTCATTTAAACTGGAAAAAAAATCCATTTTATTTATAGGGTTCAGTATGTTGATGATAGCGTAACTGTCTAGTGAAAAGGTATAGTCGTTTTGGGATTCTTTATCTTGAAGACTGTGTATCTGCTACAATATTAGGGGGGAAACAATCACTCCCTTATTTTTTTTATTTAGAAAGGCCCCTCCTTTTCAAGAATTAAAATGATTATACCAATGACTCATTGTTTCTCTTTATCTATGATTTATATGAGCTGGTGGTTTATTATTTTCTTCCTAGAACTGATTCAGTGCCAAGAAATTTTGATACAACTTTGGTTAAGCTTTGTATTCTTGACCATGTGTGGGTTTAGCCCTCTGACAACAGCTGAAATATGACACTTAGTTATTTCTGCTATTTGTGTTGGAAGATATTAATATAAGATTTATCAATCTAGCTTTCTCTTTATTCTCTCCTTTTGATGATTAGTGTGTGTCATAATGGTATGTCTTCATATGGTTTTGTTTAGCAGACTTGTTGGGGTCCTAATGCCTCCGGTGGAAAGAGTTCTAGTAGTAAAATGGCGAAGCATGCTGCATTAGCTTTTGTTAAGCGGACATTGGAAAGATGTCAGAAATTCGAAGGTACAGGCAAGAGTTGTTTCAGTGAGCCTTTATTCAGGGACATGTTTCTTTCTGGGTCTTCCCAGATAAATGATGCAGAACCAGTTCATAGCGTTGCAGAGGTTGAATCTGCTAAATCATACATAAACATCTCTGCCCATCCCATGGATGCGAGAGTTTCAGGTACTACTAATATGATGGATGCAAAGTTTATTGTGATAATTGGATTTAATTATTAGTAGCTATTATGAGGATTATTTAGTTACAATTTGCTGTTTTTTGTTTTAAATGCTTGTAAGAAAATGCTTAAATTTCAATTTTGTTTTACCTGCAGCGTCAATGGGTTCACTACAAAGCCCTTCTCTAACTTCAAGGTTGGGTCACAACATAGATAACCATGATGCCTATTCTTCTGATATGCCTGTAAATCAGTTTTCTGAACAACGTTATGTTAATGAAGAGACATGGTCAAATAGAGTAAAGAATAGGGAGTTGTTACTTGATGATGTTGGTGTTACAACTGGGACTTCTTCAAGCGCCCCTTCTGGGATTGGAAGTTCAATTTCAAGCAATACCAAGGGAAAGAGGAGTGACCGTGACAGAGAGGGAAAGGGACAAAGAGAGGTGTCATCTCGAAATGGAACTAACAGAGTTGGTCGCCCAGCATTGTCCAATATTAAAGGGGAAAGGAAGTCTAAAGCAAAACCTAAACAGAGAACTCAGTTATCTGCTTCTGTCAATGGTCTCCTTGGAAAAATGTCAGAACAACCAAAAGCTGCAGTGCTCTCTGTGCCGAAGTCCACTGAGATGATCATTAGTAGCAATCCCAAAGAAAAAAATGAGTTTGGCTTGGATGTCTTGAATAACTCTGAGCCTGTCGACCTGTCCGTCCTACAGCTATCTGGAATGGATGGTCTAAGTGTTCCTGGAGATCTTGATGGCCAAGCTGAGGATCTGAGTTCATGGTTAAACATTGATGATGAAGGATTACAAGATGATGACTTCATGGGCCTTGAAATTCCAATGGATGATCTTTCAGACTTAAATATGATGGTTTAAGGTTGCTTTCTTGTACATTCTTGTTCATTATACCATTGACAAGTGAAACAAAATCACTGTTGTCAGGAAATGACTAGCTGCATGGATTGTCATTTGCCATCAAGTCCATAACTAGGTTATAGATTCTTTTGGGAATCCTGCCAAGGTTGATTCTCAAGTGAACTGCTCAAATGCTTTGGATTTTACTCTCTATCGAGGTTTTGTCTTTTTTATCCTTTTATCTTATGCAGTGCTCCTTCATTAAGTTGACTTACATTGTAAAGATCGTTTGGTTCACTTTACAAAGTTAGTGTGTCCTCAGCAAACACTGTATCCTGGTTGTAGCATTTACAAATCAGAGAAGAATGCCTTGTACATATGTTATATGTTCTTAATAAATCAGATTTTCATTTAATATTGTCTCTATTTGTACACGTCTATCGTGTCTTCTTTGTTCCAGATGTTGTATTACTCTATGTTTTGGTTTATAATTTAGGAACTGAGGATTCTCTTTATTGAGGCTAACGAGTAAGCTTTTGAACAGAATTGGATCTAAATGATGAGACAAATGTTCTCCAACAGAAATTGCACCAACTTTTTCTTTTACTTGTTAACTTGAGTCTTTTTTGTTTATGTTACTTCGCTTCATATTGTAGGTTTTTGCACATGCCAGGCAGCTGGATGGTAAGATATTTCCACCTTCAAACTGATTTTGTTATGTTATTTGTTTAGGAGGTACTGGTTCATGTCCAATTGGTGAAACGTCCAAAGGGCCTCTAATGGGTTCAGTATTTTACTGATTAATTATTTCTTCTTTTAGTAATTCTGGAAGCACGGAGGGAGGCTTTGATCTCTCCTTTGTAAGGTGAACTTTTGTGAAAATTCCTTGTTGCCACCAGTAAAAAAGCTTTATTTTAATTTTTGTCTCTAGATAGAGTCTCCTGGCCAGAAAGGCCACCTCTGGACGGTAAATAAAATTAATCAAGGAGGTTACAAACCTTTGTTTCACTTTTGGTTGGTAGGATTTGTGATCGGTGGATGAAGCAGATTGCTTATAGCGTTGAGTTTATATGATTATTTGCTGCTTTATCTTTTTCAGATTCTAAACTTCTTGGGGAACATCTAGATTTAGCTGTCTGCTGTATGACACTGCTGATCAATTTTTGGCAGTGATAATTAATTTTCCATGCTTCAGCCTATTTTTAATTGCTAGTCTTGTGCATTGGTGTTTAGTTGTACCAATCTTCTTGGAACTTTTTCTCAAGTTCATTTAACTTCATAGATCCTATTTGGTTGAAATTTCCTTCTAGTTTTGTGGAGCAGGAGCTCAGATATGAATGGAAAGAGAGCTCCGTCTTTATTAGCCTGCTTTTGTTTTTTTGCACCCTCCCCCGAAAACTTTTGTGTTGTTTTCTATGTTTGATTGCCTTGTTTTGTTTTGTTTTTTGTTTTTTTGTTTTTTTGTTAAACTGAGAATTATCTGGCTGTTCATCATCCCCATATAAATCGTAGGTTTGGTGCAGACTGCAGGATTCAATCACTCAACTTGTCATAGAAGAGCAATCAAACATCAAAATGCACCACCATCTGTGCAGCTCCCTGTTCCCTTCTGTCTATCATTACACTTATGCCTCCATCTATATTTTGTACTGTTCCATCTTATGTTATCCATTTTCTTCTTATTTGTCATTACAGTGAATTAAGGGTCTGGATCGGGAGTTTCTTTATGTCAGCCAAAAGTTTTATGCAGTAAAAGACCCTATTTACTGGTTCACTAGTCTCTTTTTAGCAATTCAGACAACAGTACGTGTTATCAGGTAACTTTCAAATAATTAGTTTGGGATCTCTCTAGATTTTTAAAATTGTAATGATATCAAGACTGAAATTTTAGATCTTAGGTGGTTGATATAAGTGTTAGCATTAACCAAATTGATGGTGGTTCTTAATTTCTCAGCTCTGATGATTTGCTGAGATTAAATTGCAGAATAATTTATTGATGCCTTGCATAATGATTGTAGTATGTCTCGCTAGATAATGTTGCCTAATCCAAGTGGCCTCTAAATAACCAAATTTAGCATTGAAGTCTTTATTTTAAAATGATCAATTGCAGTACTTTGATTATGTTAGGAATCTGGCGTATTTAGATAATCTACCCTACTAACTTCTCCAAGGAAGGTTGCATATGGACACGCTCTCTGACTCTTGATTGTTATGGACTTGTAACTCGGTATTGGCTTGTCATATTTTATGGAATCCTATGGTTTGGTTATAAGATTTTATGAACCCAACAGCCAGTTTAAGGGATCTAACCACCATGGATCATGATTTCCAATTGGTATTGGAAAGCTTCCAGTTAAAAAGTAAATGTGCAGTGAATGTATCTGTTTGACCCATGTGGTCTCTTGTATATATGTATGTAACTTTTAGTCCAAGTTTTATGTAATGAAACATACGGTTAGACCCCAATGTAATTGTATCAATATATTATTGATTAATTCTTTAAGATTTCTCTTCCGCTATTAAGAATCTCATGCTTCTATTGTTTTTTTTTTTTTTATAGATAATCTCATGCTTCTATCTCAAGTTTGAAGGTAAAATGATAGCGAATTCTCCTTGCTTATTAAGGGAACTCCTTAATCTACCCTAAATTTATTTTCCCCCACTCTTTTTGTTCAATGTGACTAAAAACTCCAAATTAATAGTCTTTTATCATGACTTTTTTTTTATAATGAAGATAATTTAGTGATTCTATCATATATAGAAAGTGTACATTTAGGAATATAACACATGAGCATTGAAGTGTTCGTCATTATTAATAGTTTTGCTTCAATGCAGTGTCACATGATTTACAGGTGTCTAATAACAACTCTTTTGACATTAGACATTATCAACCCGCTTCCTAGGGATACTATGAACTATTCATGTACAACTAACATATACTTTAAAGCTTCTAATTCATGTCATAATGAAGATTTTATAATATTGAAGGAAAATCTATAAAGAGCACCATAATGAAGGTTTCATAATATGTTTTTGAGCTCTTGATTTTTTCGGAGATAATTTTGGTTGAGGGTGATACTTGCTCAGTAGTAAAATCAGATTAATCATTCTTTCACCCTATAAATGAAAGTCATCAAATCATATTACTAATTAGTACAATGTTAACTATTACTTGTTAGTGTAAGAAATATACTTTAACAAGCAATTTAAATGAAATCCTAACAAAGAAAGTCTTAAATTGGGTCATGTGGAAAGTCATGCGGTCATTCTAAGGATAACATAGTCAACATTATTTGATTTCTATATGTAAGGCAAATTGCTTGTAAGTATAGTTAGTGGGATAGCATTAATAAGTTAATATTTCTTCATTTAAAAATGTATATTTTTATTTTTTTTATAATTTATATTGATTAGGACTTGTGGTATGGTATGGTGTAACTATATTAAAAGAGTATTAAAATATTTATTTTTTTACATATTTTTTTAAAATATCTTATAAAATAGTAATGGTATTTAATACCAATATGCTTGCTTTAAAGATTCAATTTTTGGCTAATGCAATTGTTCTTATTATCGCACATAATTTTTGTAGGACCTATCATATTCCAATTCAAAAAATATCCTATAAAGTCAGATTGTTTGATAGGTTGCAAAAGATGTTATATACTATATTTCTGCTATTGATAATGCAACAATCTACTATTTCTTTGATAAATATGAAAATAATTTCGATTTAAGGAAAAAAAATACATTTTTAGAAGTACTTTACGAGTTTTTAAATCACCGCTCCAATTGTTTTTAGTGTATCCCGTTAAGCTAAAATTGTTAAAATAATAATAGAAAAATATTCATGAGTGAGTGTCACTAACATATGATAAATTCATTTTATTGCTTGTAAATGTAATTGATGATGTTTTTTCTATAAATTAATTGATAAGTTTTACATCATAAGTCATATCTAGTCTTGTACAGATCAAATATTTCAAATTATCAATTATGCTCTTGAAATATGTGAAATTTATTAATTCTCCGCTTTCTTAATTTTTCAACTTCAACCTTTCAACGACTGAAATTCAAATTGACTTTAGAAATTATATTTTAAAGCACTTCAAAATATTAGTGGCATACTTAGAAATAAAAAAAATCATTATCAATTTGTTTGATACTAAGAAAAGAAGACATCAATTTCATGTTAGTCATTTTAAACTGGCTTGTCATAATCTTTCGAAATTCATCAAACATCTTTGTAAGTGCACAGGTTACAACTTCTTTGAATTTTTATGTATGGACCATATTTTGAAGTGCTTAAAAATATATAAAGTATAACTAAATTATAAATTTTGAACCCATATGTATGCTTGAATCTTACTATGATAAGTATTAAAATACATAACCTCAATTTTATCTAGAAATATAATTTAAGTTAAAATAAAATAAATTAAATTAATTAACTAAAAATCAAAAAAAGTGCAATTAAAGATAAAGATTTTTAGACTTAAAACACTTTATTCAATTGTCGTATTAATTAGACTGATGTGGACGTAGAATCATACATGTTTGATCTATCGTATAACCTTTTACAGTGGATTAAAATTCATACTCGGAAACACACGAAAAGTCTATTCAATCGATTAATGAAAGCAAAACAAGGATCTAAATCAAATTGCATCAATCAATAAAAACAATTCATAATTTATCCGTTTCCAGCCCCACGTAGGAACAAATTGTTAAGATGGGACATGAAGAACAAGACTTAAACCAGACATGATGTCCTGTTGGAGTGAATCAATTTTCGGTTGGAACAAATCAATTATGATTGTCATTCTTACTCTTTGTTTGGCCATATGAAAAAATAAAAAGAAAAAGATTATTCGTACGAATAGAAAAAAATAAAAATAAAAATTTATAATATATATTATCAATCTTATATTTTTTTATTTAAAATAAAAAAATAAAATTAATGAGTTAATTTTTAAAAAAATAAGTACAGTTCATTTTACATATGTTTTCCCGTCAATTTGGGTAAAAGATTTTCATACTTTTCCATACAGTTTTTTTTTCTGCGGATATTGTTAGTTTTCCACAAATACCAAGCAATGGGAATATCACCATATAATGCTTATAAAGAGCATCCGCAAATCTATCATCACCCAAGGAACTCGAACAGGGCACCTTTTTACTCTTTTTTTTTTTTTGTAACAAGTATCCTCTCGTACCAGACCGTAAGTTTCGCTGCAGACGACAAGAGATCGAGCAAGACGAGTCTCGGCTCCGCTGGGCCCCTCAGCACCAGTTTTACTGTCCGAGCCCCCTCACACCGGCACCTACCCTAATAGCCTGCCCCGGACTGCTGCCACGCGAGACTAATCTCCGGTGGTCCCACCTGCCCTGGTGGGTTGCCTACAGGTAAGTCAACGGAGTAAAAAATAAATCCCTCTCTCAAGCTCCCAGCGAATCGATCTCGGGCGCCGTAACCTCCCAGGCATAATGTGCACCAGCTAACCTGCCCCGCGGGGCAGGCACCTTTTTACTCGTTGGTAGACTCTGATGAGGCCCACGTTCACACGTGTGATGCGGAAGGGAAGAGCTAGGTTAGGGTTATGTTGGGTCATGCTAGCTGGGTTTTTGAGTGTTAACGTGAGTCCAGATGGGAGAGCACTGGCAACAGGGTGCCAAAACAGGACCTTAAAGATCTGGGATCTTAGAGGACCGGAGCACCATTTGACAATGAACAACCATGAAGACCAGGTATTATGGGGAGTGACATTCCGACCACCTGGTAGGGCTGGTCTGCCTTTACCAGTTGATATACCCAACGGTCAGCGGCTATATTTTTTTTGTTCACTGTATAATGTCTGCACCACCGCTACTACACCTATCATATTTTCGATGAATGTGTTCTTTTATCTCTGTTCATTTCCTACCAGCTGCCATGATCCAAAAAATGGTTTGATTTGTGAGGGCTAATAATGCCAAGTCAAATTCAGTCATCGCCATTTCTAGCCCAAAAAAATAAATATAAAAAATCGCCCTTGTCATGTTCCAACAGTGGTGAATGGTGATCAATATTATTATCTTTGCTTATCGGGGAAAAGGGCCATTCTCACACGTACGAAGGGGCAATTGCAAGCACATGAAGGATTGAAGTCCAAAATTAAACCTAAAAAATTGCAATCTTGACTCACTGCTGCTCAATATAGTTACCTCTCAAATACCAATTACAAATTAGATCAATGCTAATTTAAATTTAAAATCTGAGTGAAGGATCTCGTAAAACCGCATCTTCTCGGTGTGAGCAAAGAGGTTTGTATATATGCACTCGGTAATAACATGAGGCGAGCTTTTCCTCTTTTAAGGATGTGTGTATACTGTATAGAATGCTGAAGGTAGGGGGGACCATTATAACAGAGTACAGAAACGATCACATACCAATTTCTTGCCAGGATAGATGACTTCCTCGTCTTCTAGGATCTCACCAAAGTAGATTCTGACAAATACACAATAGAAAACACACAGAAATGACAATAAAGCTCTTGCGCAAACACATTCAATCAAACTGATCACTCTCGTTGAATTAACCTCAAAAACAAACAGGCAATTACCTATATAATGTGAGCTGCTATCAGCTAAATATTTACTTTACCGTCTATTCATAGGATAACAGCACTCTGCTAGCTAATACGTGTACACAGCCACAACCACAAGGGCTCAGGACTTGTGCACTTCAGTAGACCTATCTTGCTCTATGTAATTTTCCACCAGAGGTGGGGATTGCATCGACCAACTATCGGGTGGCTGTATTTCTGACTTTTTCTTCTCCTTGAGGATCACCTGCCTGGGCATAACCTCCAGGAGGAAGCCTGCTCCATTCCAGACGGTTGCACAGACCTTAAGTAGTTGAAAAACCATATGCAATTCATATGACAAGAAGATAGGGACTGTCAGTGCCATGGTTGCCACTGTGAACAAAGCTTGGAGCAGAATATACATAAACATGCGGTTTTGATCCCCAAGCAAACCACTCAGACGCCACCATAAATTGTTTGCTTTCTGTGCTTTCTTTGAAAGTTCCCTGACAGAACCACAGATAATCAGAGCAAAAAGAGAAAAAACCATTCATCAAGCAAGTATTTTATTAAATTTAGTAGTATAACAATAGATAAACCTATAAGAAGTCATGACTTCAGGGTCTCTGAGCAGTCTCTGTCTGCGGAGAACATTAACGATGAGCAAATAGAGAATCTGCCAGAGAGTGTAAGCAACCAAAGGAACCAAAAAGAGCCAAGTCCACAGGTAGCCCTTCCCTTCAACATAAGGCCATGAAGCTCTGCGAGCCGTTCCCTCAGGGTGCATTGCTGCAAAGGTCGCAGGGTCCCACCATCTAATGGTGAAGAAAACAATTCCTAGAAAATTAATCTGATCAAATTCTCTTGTCATTGTAGTATGAACTGGCCTTTATAAATTATTTCCTATGTTAGGCCTCACATTAGGTCACCAATCACCACCTAAGGTCCTTAAATCTCTCTCTCTCTCTCTCTCAATTCATTTAAGCATAAAAATGTAACATGTTTCGCAATGAGGAACATATATATACATGTATCTACACACACGCAAAAGTAACTCATGAGTCATACCTTTGATTGAATTCACATTTTTTTAGTGTGAAGGGACAATAGTGCCTGAATGATGGGTTTTATTTCCAAACCAAATTGGTTCATGACTTAATTTCAAATTTTAGTGTCGGTATGCATTTTATTATTGTTCATATAATACATTTTCCTAAAATGTGGCAATTTCAACAGATTTTGTTTCAACTACAACATATTCACCACAAGAGTCAAGCCTAACAAATTGACACCATGAAAGATATATTTTCTAGTAATACCTTAAACTAAATTCGCGTTTGTTTAGACTAATACTAAGAAAGACCTTTCTTTCATAAGATGTGTGGAGGAAGAATAAAAAGAACAAGAATCCTTGATCAAGTTTTTTTCCCGTTCAGTCAATAGCCAGATACCTAAAATAGTTTCCACAAGGGCATTAACTTTCCACTTTTTCTCTCATTAATGAAATTGTTATGCTAGTCAAATGCAAAAAACAATTGTTACCCGTATGCCTCTTAGTTATGGAGATTCAAATCTAGGATTTCTGAACCTATGGAGACTTTTTAAGTGTCAAGTATTTTATAAAGAGCTTCAAATCATATCACAGACTATTGTATTAATAAAGGCTTATGCCTATTTTTTCTTAATGAAACATTCAGTAACCATTATTTACCAACCCTATAAGATGATTCAGTTTATTAACTGCAAAATCTTATAAGATTGTACACAATCAAAATCTTAACGTAGTTCTAGATTTGTTATTACAGTTATATTTCTAGTAATGAATATACCAAATTAGAAGGGAGTTATGAATTTGTTATTACAGTTATATGTACACGAATGCATGGAGCAAATTAGATTAACGTAAGTCCATCTTACCAGGAAGATACCAAATTAGACAATGAAGTCCATCTTACCAGGAAAAAGATGTATTAGTACACTAACAATTTTGTCAGCAGAGCTAAAAACCAAGCTACAACGCCAAACAATCAATGCCCATGCCAATGGCCCCTGCACCAATATTCAAAGAACACACAAGCTGAACAAGAATCGCACTGTCAACAGGATGGCAAATAGGCAAGTAGAAGTTGGTTACCTCTGCAAATGAGAAACAGATCATAAAAAGCTTTTCATTATTTGGGTAAAGGAGGAGCATGATTATGAATATAGTATTGGCATAGTAGCAGAAATCCTGCAAAACAGACAAATCCAATCACATTATAGTTTTCCCATTTTCTGCTTTACAATTCTAAAAACTAGAAACAAAAATGTAAGAACTCAGACCCTTGCAACTGAATAACATGTAAAGAAAATGCCACAAAAGTTATTTTACTATTTGTACATGAAGTAATAGAGCGACTACAAATGTGCACAATAAACTAAAGGCCAAAATACTGGCCATATCAATGCAAAGAACATATGACCACGATTTAGGATTAGGTGAGTAATGAAACCATATCTCCGTGTTCATAATTTACATTTGTCAGCAGTCAGAGGAAAGGAAGCCCAACAATAATGGACACCAAAATTCAAGTTTTGCAATAATATGAACATGATTAACTCTAGATTCATAAATCAATTAGTAAAGAATGGAATAAGATGCAATAGAGCTTACTAAAAGATAGTAGTGCCATTTCTTGAACCGATAGTATATCCATCGAAGAGGAACGAAGGTGACGTAAAACAAACAATATACGTAGGGAATATCCTGTGGTCCTGAGAAGTGAGAAATCAATGAAAAAAAATACAAAAAACAGAAAGTAATAACCCATTTGAAAAATAATTTAAAAAAAGGTTCAGCCTGATTGCTTCACGAATTCTAAAACCAAAAGAGAACAAAACTTACTTGATCCCCAGAGGAAGCAAACTGCCCCAAACCCAAGAACCCCCAGCATATGGGTCACCTAACCAGGAAAAAACAATTTATCAGATACAATGTACTTCGAATTTTCAAATTCAATAGGTAATAATAAAAATAAACCGAAAATCCCAACATTTTTTATGGGCAAAAGCAATCTAATTCTACGACGTGAGTACCAAAAAAAAAAAAGAAGAAGAAGAAGAAGAAAAAGCCACACCTTGTTGATGAATCGCTCGTGTTCTTCGGCTCGTTTGGCGATCTTGACCGCTTGTTTGGATAACATCTCTTTCGTTTGAGCCACTCTCTAAAGAAAAACTTGCCCAGATCATAAAACAATCAATAACCTCGATTCGAAGCGTGTTGTCGTAAGCAAGAAACTCCCTACCTTGGATCGATCTCTAAACCCATCTCTCACCATCCCAGACGAGTCCCCATGGGCATCGTCCACAAACTCTTCATTCGACATCTTCAAATTTTGAGTGATAGAGGAACAGCGGGCGCGAGCGAGCGATGGAGAGAGAGAGAGAGAGAGAGAGAGAGAGAGAGAGAGTAGCAGAAGGGAAAGGGTGTGGGATGAAATGGTCGGTCCGCGCCGGGTCAGAACGTGGAAAGACGGTTCGACACTTTAGATTGGGAACTCTGGATTCATATCCAACGTGGTAAATACGGTTCGACGCTTTCAAATTTTATATAATTTATTACATTAATTACGGTATTTTATTATAATATAATTATTTTTAAAATAATAAGTTGAATAAATTTAAAATTATTTATGAATTATGAAAATTAATGTAAATTAATTTTTTAAAACAGCCTTGTTTGAAAAAAAAAACAAACTAATTAAACATGATCATAATATAATATTGCTTTTGCACAGGTCTATGACTGACACATCAAATGTGTTCTTATTTTAAATGTATTGGGTATTTTTCAACACATGATAACAATGCCAAACATTTATTATTTTGTTTTGTAGTTCGTATAAGAAAACTTTTGTTCTATTATCATTTTATTGAAAGAGAAACAATATAGGCGTGTTGAGTTTTGTGTTTGTTTCATACTATAGTTAAAAAGTGCTATAAGCTCTTTAATATCTTGTTTGTAGTCTTTTGGAAAAAACACCATAAAAGCATAGCCAATTGTATACCTTATAAAGAAGAAAAGAGATTGACATTTTCGTAATGTTATTTGAAAACTTTTCATACCAAGTTAGAAAAAGTGAAACTAAATAGTTGCTTTCACATGAATTCTTCTTTGTAATTATTAGCCAAGTGAGTAAATTGATTCAATTCATCAATGTTGAAATCATTTTTCGTTTAATTGATTATGTTCAATTGAAATAAATAAAATCAATACTAAAATATATTCATGTGACTTTTTTTAGGATTACAAATAACATATGATTATGTTCATGAATTTGGGTGATGAATATGTTTTATTGGCCTTGATAAATTATGATATGAGTTTATTTACCGAAAATACTTTTATGTCATAATCACTAAAACAAGTCGGGATAGTTAAAGTAAACAAAATACAAGAAAATGTTTATCAAGTAAAATAAAAAAATTCCTAAAACCATTTGTGCCGCATAAATTAAATAAAGATCATTGTAATAAAACAAAAATATACTAACATTGTTACATTGAAATTTACAAAACTGTTAGGCTAGTGCAACAACAAATGACAACAATCACACAAACGAAATTGTTTTAAAAAATTAAATATTTAGATAGTTAACTTTTTTTTAATGTAAAGATAAGTAATTTGATACTTTCCTGTCAATGTTACCTTGTGTTTTATAAATATAACATTACCTAAATTTTAGGCTAGGGTTCATATATTGATGTAATGTACTTTGATGCATTCATTCATATTTTTTGTATACAAACCTATTTTTTATCATAATGATTAAAGCTTATTTTGTCAATAAAAGTTAGTGTTTTTATTTGAATGCTAATAAAGTAGGACTATATCACATAGTTATGGTTGCTCCAACAATGAAATAGATTCAATATGAAAATATGTTAATTACTTTATCAATACGAATAACTATAGGTTTCTTTATTTCAACTCAAAGAAAAAATTATTAAATTAAACACTTAGAAATAGATTGCCTTTTCAATTTTTTAATGGCAGGTTCATAGTAAAAATGAATCAAAATAATTTAGATATCTTAAGTATATGCAAAATTTATTGGAAAAGTGTTATTATTTTGGAGGAAAGAGTTAAATTAGTCTAGGCTTTAAAATTTAGATTTTTTTACAGGTTTGTTATTTTTGTTGAATAGCTTGTGACTTAAATTGTTTTGAAAACGTGAGAGTAACCAACAAAAACAATTCAAGGGGTTAAAATTAATTTTTTTTGGAGAATTAAGTAGTCTTCCTAAACAGACTTTTTATTTGATAGGTAACATTGATGAAATTACCGTTGAGACCATGAACTTATAAACGGAGAGCAAATTGAAGAGATAACCCTAAACCCGTATTAACTCCTGATCGAATTGTTTGGGATTCAAAAATTAAAGAAATAATTTTATCTACCAATAGTGGTGATTTACCATAGACATTAGGTAGAATCTAAGAATGAACGTTTGATTACATTGGCTCAAACTTTTCATATAATATTTATTTCAAATTAATAATATGTTTGAGTCATAAGTTTTATGAGTTATTTAAACCTTGGATGGGGGGTTTGGTGGAGATATAAAGGATCAAATCCATTAATTGTACATACTATATATAATAATAAATAATTTTTTTATATTAGGTTTATATTATATATATTTGTCCTGTTGCATTACATGCAAATATAATTTTAATTTAATTTGGTGTTAGGGTTTCATTATTATAAAATATATTAAATTTTATTTTACTTCTTATCGAAATTATTATTTGAAAGTACATGCGGTGAAAACTAATAGGATAAAAATAATGAATGTGGTATTGGTTAATATTTAAGGATTTCACTTACATACTTTTTTATAGGTAACTATTTTTTTTATTGGATAATGTAAATAAATACATGGAGTACTTGACCCTCAAAACTTTTAAAGTAAGGATACAAATGAGTCTAGCTTGGTTTGAGTGCCAAACTAAATCAAAACTCATCAGTTTTTTTTTGTTTTGTTTTGTTTTTGTTTTAAATTCAAGCACTTGTCCCATTTAGAATAACCTAATAATTTTGTTTTTTTGATTTTAATTAATAAACTTTAAAATATTTTAAAAACAAAATAATATTATAAATTATTTTAAAATATTAAAATAAAATTTTATAAAATAAATAAATTTTTTGAAGCAAATTAAATTCAGCTTTTTAATTGGCTTGTGTTAATTAGTTCGACTTGGATATCAATAAACCTGGATTCAACATGACAAAACGCACATTGCATTTCCAGCGGAGAGTCAATATAAAACTAGTAAGTCTCCGGAGAGACCAGTAGATATGACTTATGAACATCTATCTCTAGGCATTTAAAACAAAGGGTGTCATCATCCGTAAATTTACATGTTTATTTAAAAATAAACTCTATTATATTGTCCCACCTACCCATCTCTCTCTCTCTCTCTCTCTCTCGTTTTTTAAAATTAATATTACACCGTGACTATTTATTTGTCTACATTTGTCTCTTCGAGAGCATCACCCAATATAGCACGACAGAGGGAACATGATTATTTATTTAAAAAATAATTTTATTTTAAAAGCAATGAATACGTAATTAGTAAATAATTAGAGAAAAAAATTATAAATAAATCAGTCGTATTATTTATTTTGTTTTAAATATTTACCGAGTGGCGGCCCCACCCGGCCAGGGGACAGCGAAGCCTCGGACGCTCCGTGCAAGATTTCTAATTTTGAATTTCCAGCTTCCTTCCTTCTTCTTCTACTTCTGCCTACATTTTTTCGACAACAACAAAAACAAACCTCTTCGACTCCTCTCATTTTCTATCTCCCCAAACCCTCTCCTTCGCTCTCCAAAATGGCGACGGCGAATTCGCTGGAGCAAGCCTAGGGTTTCCGTTCCCGCTTCGCCTCAAAAATTTTGAATTCCCGATCCCAGGTAAGTTGGTCCCTTTCTTTCATTAGATTCGCTGTGAGCTCAACATTTTGAATTCTCTATGCCTGTGTTTGTGTTTATGTCCCTGTTTTGTTTTTCTCGGTTCCTGTCTTGAAATTTGTTTGCGTTTTTTCGTGTGTTTAATTAGGGCTATGTCCGTGTAATCTGGTTCTTTCAATTGTCGTTGAAGTCCAGCCAAGGATGTTTTCGAAACCCGAGGCTGGGACTGGGGAGAGAAGTAATGAGGGTTTGGGTCATGCCAAGTTGTTACGAGATATCGATTCTATGAATAAAGATATCTACCCTGACAATAGTCACCCAAAGGCTTTGAATTCCACGAATAGTTCTAGATCCAGAGCCGTAGGTAAAACCAACTTCCCAGACACAAAACAGAAGCCTAGGAATTCCGGTGAAGACGCGTCTAGCAAGGATAAAAAGCCTTCATTTTGGAATTGGAAACCCTTGAAGGCGTTTTCCCGCAACCGTAGGTTCACCTGCTGTTTTAGTCTTCAGGTACATTGCATTGAAGGGCTGCCTCCGGGATTAGAAAATGCAGACCTTCGCGTGCACTGGAAGAGACGGGATGGTGAGCTGTTGAGCCCACAGGGTAGGGTTTCCGATGGGAGAGTTGAATTTGAGGAGCGATTGACGCACGTGTGCTCGATATCCGGAAGTAGGAATGGCCCTCACCATTCCGCCAAGTACGAAGCAAAACATTTTTTGCTCTTTGCTTCAGTTGTTGGTGCCTCAGAAGTTGATTTGGGTAAGCACCACCGGGTTGATCTCACCAGGTTGCTTCCAGTCACATTGGAGGAGCTAGAGGAGGAGAAGAACTCAGGGAAGTGGACTACTAGTTTTAAGTTAGCAGGAAAGGCTAAAGGAGCTACATTACATGTTAGCTTTGGGTATTCGGTGATAGATCATAAATCTGATACAGAACCCACGGCCATTAACAACCTCCCTGAGGGGCCAAAAACGAAGCAGAATCCTAGGATAGGGCGTTCTGAGACTCTTCCTGCCCCTAAATCAAACCAGATCTCTCATGTGCAGTCAGTAGAAAACATAAAAGTTCTTCATGAGGTTTTGCCAGTGCTGAAATCAGAGCTCACCAGTTCTGTAAATCTGCCACATCAGAAACTGGATGAAGATAAGCTGGATGATTCAATTGATTACAGACCCGAGCTTGATGTTTTTACTGAATGTGTTGACCCCTTCAAACCAACTTCTGATTCATTGCCGGATTTGGGTAAAGGAAGTATTGGGAATGACATTGGGGATAATAAAGAATTCTCTGAAATAGACCATGGGATGGAACTGCCTTTGAATGAACAGGTGAAATCTTATAAAGATACCGTAAGACCTGTTGGACTTGGGACTTCTGTAGAAAATAGGACCGAATTGCCTTTACAGGAACACATGAAATTGGATGAAGATATTGTGACTGTTGTCAAGGGTTCTTCCGTTGATGGTGCAACACTTGTTGAGAATGATGGTGATTCCATGACAGTCCTTGAAGAGAAGACTGAGCTTCCATCATTGGACGAAGAAGTTAGACGTTATGGAGATATACCTGTGTTACGTGAATGCAGTTCTGAAGCTGATACATACAACAAAGAATCACTCTTGAAAGAACTAGAGTCAGCTGCAAATATTTTTTCAAATTCAGTGGATGCAGGGTTGGAGTCTCCAGTAGGGCAAGAAAATTCATTGGGGAAATCCAATTTTAGAATGAGTTCTATGAAAGCGAGGTCTCATAGCTTGGATGATATGACTCGATTGGTGGCAACAGAGTTTTTAGACATGATGGGTGTAGAGCACAGTCCATTCTGCATGAGCTCTGAAAGTGAGCCTGACTCACCACGAGAGCGTCTCCTGAGACAATTTGAGAAAGAGACCCTAGCCACTGGATGTTCTTTATTTGATTTTGGTCCTGGTGATGAAGACCAAGCAGTTTTTAACCAAGATGATTTTACTTGTTCTGGGTGGGGAAACTCGTCTGAGGATTTAGAAGCATTGGTTCAAGCTGCTGCAGAAGAGCACCAGATAGAGACTCAGAGAACTCAGGCACCAGAAAACAGAACTAGGGCAAAAGTGTTGGAAGATACAGAGACTCAAGCATTAATGCGTGAATGGGGCTTGAATGAAGAAGCCTTCCAGTGTTCACCAAGCAGTTCTGGTGGGTTTGGGAGTCCAATTCATGTTCCTCCTGAAGACCCTTTCCAGTTGCCTCCGCTTTGCAATGGCTTAGGTCCATTTGTACATACAAATCAAGGAGGATTTCTGCGCTCAATGAATCCTGCACACTTTAGGAACTCTAAAAGTGGTGGAAGCTTGATCATGCAGGTTTCCCGGCCAGTTGTGGTACCCGCAGAAATGGGGTCTGGAATAATGGACATTTTACAGCGTTTGGCTTCAGTTGGGATTGAAAAGCTATCTAGACAGGCAAGTAAATTAATGCCTCTGGAAGATATCACTGGTTCAACAATGCAACAGATAGCATGGGAAGCTTCCCCTAGTTTGGGAGCACCTGAGCGCTCTGGAAGGTATTGAAATTGTTTTTTGTGGAGTTTTTTGAGCATTGCGTATTCCATAGTTGTTTAGGGCTTTGCCTGAATTCAAGGGATTGAAGGGAAGGAATTAAAGTGGAAGAGTCATCCTTCTCTAATTAATATTACAAATTTCGTCAGCATTTTTTGGTCCTCTAAGTTTCTAAATTCAATTATCGATTTATCAATTTACTATATCTATTCTTTTTCTTGATGCAGAGGCCTTATGCCAAATTTATCATGTGGGCGAAATACAATTAAAGAAGGAAAGTCATCGTTACCCAGGTCAAATGACTGTATATCAAGCACACGAGGGAAGGAAATAGATTCTGATTATGTGTCTTTGGATGAACTTGCTCCTATGGCAATGGACAAAATTGAGGCGCTGTCAATTGAGGGTTTGAGAATACAGTCTGGAATGTCAAATGAAGACGGGTCGTCAAACATTAGCTTACAGTCTATTGGGGTGGAGGGGAAGAGAGCCAATCTTGGGGAATCCCTGGGGTTAGAGGGAGCCGCTGGATTGCAGCTCCTGGACATTAAAGAAGGCGTTGATAACATTGATGGATTGATGAGCCTATCACTGACGCTTGACGAATGGATGAGGCTGGATGCTGGTGAAATTAATGAAGAAGATCAAATCAGTGATCGGACTTCAAAAATTCTTGCGGCACACCATGCTACAGATATGATTTATGGAGGGTTGAAGGGGGGAAAGAGAGGCAAGGGCTCCAAAAGGAAATGCGGTTTGCTGGCAAACAACTTCACAGTAGCTCTAATGGTGCAGCTGCGAGATCCCCTGAGAAACTATGAGCCTGTTGGCGCTCCAATGCTTGCTCTCATTCAAGTAGAGAGAGTCTTTGTCCCGCCAAAGCCAAAAATATACAGCACTATTTCAGAATTAAGGAACAGTTACGAAGAAGTGTCTGAGGCAGCTGCTGAGGATAAAAAAGAGAAGATAGAGAAAAAGAAAAGCTTGGAAGAAGGAATTGCTCAGTTCAAGATAACAGAAGTCCATGTTGCTGGTTTGAAGAATGAGCCAGGCAGTAAGAAGCAACTCTGGGGCACGAAAACTCAGCAGCAGGCTGGGTCCCGCTGGTTGCTCGCAAATGGAATGGGGAAGAACAGCCAGAATCCTTTTATGAAGTCAAAAGCAATTAGTAAAACTAAATTTATTTCAGCAGCTGCTGAAGATACGGACACCGCAAAGGTGCAGCTGCTGAGTGACACTAAATTTAAATCTACTCCAGCAGTGGCAGCTAAGAGCGCCACAAAGGCTCAGCGTCTGGGTGACAGTCTGTGGAGCATCTCTTCTTGGGTTCGCGGTACAGGCTCGAAATGGAAGGAACCAGTGGGTTTGAATCCTCCAAAACGGAATCCCAATGTCATTTTCCCACGATGAAACCCCGTGAAAAGGGGTTGGAAAGAACCAGTGGGACAGGCTTCGAATGGAAAACCAGTGGGATTGCATTGAGCAGGCAGCATTCTTCCCTATATGGCAGAGAAAGATGTAGGTTGTAAACTGAATAGACCAGGCACTACACTAGACAGCGAATTGTAGGTGTTTTGTCTGAGATTCTTTTCAAGCTATGGTCAGGTAATTTGATTCCAGTAAGAAGGGACTAACGGTAAAGGGGCTGCTGCATTTCCGCTTGCTCATTGCGCATAAAATTGGGATGCTTTGTTGAATTTTCAAATCTGTATTTGCTTCTTCTCCCATTTTTTTTGCAATGCCTGTAATAGAATTTGTTTATATTTCAATCTAATGACTTGTAACTTGTAAGGCAGTCTTATGTGTCGGAATCCAAATCTACGTGTTAATATAGAACGTCAGTCTTTGCGGAGCTTAAACTTTATTGAAGTGGACTGTCCTCTCTTTTAACTTCTGCACTGGAAGTTTTAATATTTAGATTTTTATGTTATATGTTATGCTGATCTTGCCAGCCCCCGTCCGAACAATAATTAAGCTCACAATGATTAATACGTATATTTCATGTACGTATGATTGTTTTATTTTAGCATGCATGCATCACAAGTAGGGCTCGCTTAAAATTCCTTCTCAAAATCATAATTGGTAAAACACCTTGATTTTATATACTTGTTTTTTTATAGTAGTTTAATTAACCAAAACAAATTAATTCACCTTAATTATAATAATATAAGATCGACTATAATAATTAATATTGATATAGAAAATTTATATTTAATTTAATATATTAATTGTTTTTAAATTTATTAATTTTATATCCTTTGTTTTGTCTAAATAATCTTTTATCTTTTCTTCAATTTTTTATTTTGTTCAATGTTTATTTACCCAACCCTTCTAACCGGTTATATCTATTAACACACGTCTTAAATAGTCAAATTAATATAAACGACTATCTCTCTCTTATTTTAATCGGAGCAATCTTAACAATATCTCAACTATTCTCATTTCTACTCTTACTATACATCGATACATCTTAATATTAATATCCCATTTCATATAATAAAAAAAGTCTAATAATAATCTTATAAAACTTTTCTTTTAACCTCAATGACATATTACAATCATATAAAACTTCAATCGCACTTTTATACTTGATCATATAATAGAGATCATTATCATGTCTCTCCATATCTGAATTATTAATCATAAGTACTTAAAGTCTTTTAGTTTTATTTGCCTTTTAACTTGTTAAGTTTTGATCTAAGGTTTAAGGTTAGACTAGTTAAAATTATATTATTAGTTCACTTTATATGTAGTTTACATGTTGTACTTCTATACTTTGATCTATATCATTTAGTTATATTAATGTATTAGATTATTCATAGGTTTAGCTATGTTAAATATAAAAAATCGCTTTGATTCTATGTTTATCTGATAATAATAACAAATATTCCTCATAAGGTCATATTAATGCATTATTATAAAGTAACATATATAATCCAAGTGAGAGTTATTGGATTATTTAACCTAAAGATGTCTCATATGTGTAAATAAAATGCATTAAATAAGGCTATTATATATTATAAGTCTAATTAAAGTGAATTAAAATGATTTTCAGTCATTTGAACTCAAATGTAAAGTTAAAGTTTGAATAATCACGTGAAGAGATCAGTTTGTAATTTCTGATTTACTGATTCATCAAATTAAAAATAAGAATAAATTAATTAAAATTAATTTATATTGTCCCAAGTTATAAGTATTGTATACAATACTCCTATATTTCATCAATAGAACATGAGAGAGGCTCTCTTCCCCATAGACAATACTTACAAGCTTGTAATATTTGTCGCAGTTCTAATCATCAAATTCATATGGCAGAATCAGATAAGCTTTATTATGGTTTTATTCTCGAAGATTTTAACATGATGACTATGGTTACCGAATCATGAATTTGGTAAGATGGATTTATTCAAATAAGTATATGTTTTTTTCCTAATTCCATGAAAGTTCCTATGGAATGAATAGCATATAATGTTCACATGTATTATCGATCTCATATGCCTGTTCGTATTTTTAATGCTCTTTTGTGTATGTTCTTTCATACATGCATGCAACATCCCTATGTAAAATGTTAATTTATGATACCTTTTGCATTTTACCTATTATGGGTATACCAATATTAACCAAATTATAAGAGAACATAGAGCCTTAATTTTCTGGGGGTATTATATTTAATACCGACTATAATGCTAGTATACCCAATGTACCGAGCTTAATATATATCATTTTCCAAGTCTGTGTGATGCCTCTAGTGAGGTTAAAATGTTTTAAAAGCTTTACATGCCTCCAGTGAGGTAACATGTTTCAGCTTGTGCATGTCTTGGAAAGATACAACTTCACATGTAAAAGCTTTTATATGTTTGCCTAACTGGAGTCATCCAAAAGAGTTACCTTGTTGAAACTAACGCACTCATTAATGCTAAGAAATGTATTCCATGTTATCAGCGTATGATAAAGCGGGAATTAGGCAAATAGTCAATTGGGCCCTCAAGTATAAAATTCAAAGAAAAGATAAAAACTCCTTCTCGATGATGGAATTATTGTAATTGCCTTCTTTTTATGACTTGTTTAGTACTTGCAAATACCCTTGTCATTAGAAATTTTGGAGAGAACATTGATGAAGAAGAATTGAAGGAAATTTTTAGCTAACTCTTCTAGTTTAAGAACTACCATTCTGTTTGGATCAAACCACACACACAAATACAGGTCAACATATAATTTAACGGGATTTAACAATATTCTCACATTCACGAAAGAATAAAAATATTACTATGTTTTTGAGTTTGCAATCTTTCTAACCTTTTTATTTTTCACAGATTTTCTATTGGTATTTTTGTTTCACATTTGCAAATATGTATCCTATGGAATGGAAGGAAAAGACAAAGGTTAAAGTTATTGATGGATGTCAATTTTGACAAATTACATGCTTTAAAATTATTATTTTCAAAATTTATGTAAAAAATATACGCTCTAGACTTATCCAAAACTACAGTGATCAAAACCCAAAAATATACCGTTGCGACTAGTGCCACTGTAAGTTATTGGGACTCATATGTATTCCATGTTTTCAGGTTGTTTTTTTATTGGGACTCGTGCCATTGTAAGTAGCGAATGTACATTTCAGTCAGAACCCAAAAATACACCAGGCTAGGTTAGCCAAAATGTAGGAATCGAACGAGGCAGCAAGTCCCCGAGGTGTGAATTTTTGGATGAGATTTTTAAAATATTTCATGCAACCAGAAGAGCTCCTGCTTTGTGTTGCAATCCGTTACCTTTCAATACATACACATACACAACCAAATGAGGTCCTGCCATTTATTTGCCTTTCCTCAATAAATAAACAGAAAAGAAAAACGAAAAAAATCAATTTAGAATTAGGATACAGAGTAATTAGGGTTCATTTCACGCTCAGCAAGCAAATGCTTCTCCTCCAAGCTTTTAAAACACATAATCCCAATTAGGAATAAACTAGAAGACACGTTCAATGCCTACAAACTAGAAACAAATCCAGATAACAAGATATCCAAGAGTCCAAGACTACTTCTTTCATGACATGCAACAATGCAAAGAAAGTTTAGACTAACTAGCAAATATTTCAAACCCGCACTCTCTTGTTGCTGCAGGATGGGCACTTGTACTGCTTGATGTGCAAGGCCTTTGCAGGGGTGATCTTAACACACTTGCCGTGGAACCACCTTTCGCATGTGTCACAGCAGATCCAGAACTCATCTGATGCATAATTTTCCCCACATGCCCCACACAATGTATCTCCATGCTCATCTTCTTCCTCCTCTTCCAATCCTTCATCCTCATCATTCGCTGGCATTCCCTTCGAATATTTGCCGAGGGAATCTGATGGTCGCTGATTTTATTTTTAATTTTTTGCCCAAAAGAAAAAAAATACATAGATTTGTAAATGCCAAGATATGATCTCTATCACAAGTTACAAAAACAAAGAAGTAAATGAATTTTAAAAAGACATGAAGATTTTGCTAGGGCAAATTAAAATTGAAAACAAAACCAAGTATAATTCCAGTTGCTCCATATGGAGAACTTCCCAGGAAAGTTTTAACTGCACTGAGAATTGACCTTCAGGCGACGCATGAGAAGAAAGATTCAATTGACATTTTATTTATGTAAAAGCAAGAGGAATTACTCCTATTTGTAAGAAAAACACTAAGCATGATGGCCTAGTTACATGAATTTTACGTATGAAGAACTGTTAAAAGGCTCCACCAAGCTTTTGATTTATTTATTTTTTAAAAATCTTTCCATATCAAACATTATCAATAGTATGGTTGACAAACAAAAGGCACTGCCAATGTGAATGCAAAAATGAACTGTAGTTTTAACTTTGTAAGCATTTCACAAGTGATCTCCAGAAGAAGCGGCGTCATTTTTGCAACATAGGTTTTCTAAAAAAAATGCTCATACAATAACGTGATAATCTTTAGGCATACTCTCAAAATTCAAAAAAGGTGGAAATCAGGCTTCAATGTAATCTTAGAGAGAATGTTGCCCCTGCTAATACTAGGATTCAAAAGTCCACACTCTACCACTCATCTACAAATATAAAAGGAAACTGGGAAAAACAAGTATGGTATTGATCCAGCACAAATAAATAATTATGATCTTATTAAATACATAGAAATAGAGAAGGAATCAGTTACTCTTACCCCTTTTGAGTTTGTCTTGGATTTGTTGTTGCTATGATTTGAAACTGAGGACTTTTCCTTAACAGGTTTTTTTGTTCCAGTGACAACTTCAAATATTGTCGGGAGATCATTTATCAAGTTGAAAAGACGTTTTCTGCATTTAGTGAAGGATTTTATCAAGTAATGCATTGATAATGTTCCACTTTCAATGTAAAATACAAAAAATAAATAATAAAAATTGAAATTTCCTTCTTTATGCTTGAAAATTATCATTTGTCACCTTAGCATCCAAAAAAAAAAAAACATCAACATATAGTTAACAAATGCATCAACAATGAGATCTAACATAGTAGCAATACTACAACGAGACCCAACATGATGCATCCACAATAAGGATGACCGAACACTATATGTTCATCAAAAAAATGACCCACTTAGATCCACAACAATGCAACTAAGCAATACATATATCACAAAGAACAGCATGGATTCACCAAAATACTTGATAACTTTCCCCCTCAACCATGGGATGGAATAACAAGGGAGAAGATTAGGCGAAGGCAATAGAAGAGAAAACAGTTGGATGGAGATGCACAAGCCAGAGACTTGCCAGGGGAAATCAGCCATACAGTAAGCAACATTTACATCAATATAAGTGGTGCTTTTATACCATGTCGACATGATTGGAAACAATTCACAAAGAAAAAAAACATATAAGAGGATTCAATCTCCAAAGCAACAAGTTACTTTAACTTGTACCACTACAGGAGTTATAGATTACAAAGAACAAATCCATAAAATTACCATGCATCACCGCATCGTACAACACCGAAAGGCATAAAGTCTCACTCCAAAACTCACCACAATAAACCAGAGCCTCATGCACAATCAATTCATATAAACACTACGCAGGTCATGACCAGACTGACCAAAGATACAAATGATGAAAAGACAATCTCCAGACTAATGCTGAGAACAATATGTAATATGCCAGTTGACAAAAAACATATTCAAATGGGTTTAAAATTAAACCACAAACCAAGAGATCACCATTCAGCCGAGGAGATCCAGTTCACCCTATGTCGCCACCCCTCTATTATATTCCTCTGTGGTGCCTTGGATTATTCAGATGAACACTGGTTGCTAAGAGAGGCGTTGATGAAGGATGACTTGCAGATCAGCCAAAAGAAGGTGGATGGTGCTAGAGACCGAATGTTCTGCCAGAAATGGCTGGTTGTGCGGTTTCTCTGGAGGCTTGAGGAAATCATGCAATTGTGGGCAAAAGGATATGCAGCAGTGGCGTGAGAAGTGGAGGCCTCTCATGCAATGCAACATAGTGATTTGCCATTCCTCCTCTCATGGAGGCAGAAACAAAATATTTTTTTGAAAACCCTATATTCAAAAGCTAGGCTCAAACACCATACGTGAAAAGATAAGACTACCTATTTTATCATGGGGGTGAACATACACATTTATAAGGATGGATAACTTGCCTCCTACTCTAACATTCTCCTAACCTAATGAGCCAAATCCACACCATCAATGCAATAATTCCAACAGTATCAATGAAGAGAAAACCAAAGAGGTTTCCTGTACAAATGATATACATGATTGGTGATTAAAAGTCAATGACAACTAGTAATGCCATCTAATTGTGTTTTGTCTTTTAGAAGTAACTATGAGAAAATACATCAAATTTGCATCGAAGGCTAGATGATTCTTGTAAGAACACAAACAGCAAGCCAAGCACAATTAGGGATTGCAAAACATGCAGGCTTGAATAAACATTCAGGTAAGTAGTCTAACCAACGTCAATCCTGCCTTGCATGCAACATTAGGTGACAACTACTAAAGCAAAACTATAACATCCTTTCTCAATATTACTAGTTTTAAGATAGTTTGCAACCATGAACCATCCACAATTACTAGCCATAATCCATTGACATTCAGAAACTATACTTGCGGTCTACCTGATTTTGTCCTCTCATCATCAGAAAATCCATCACAAAGGATTGAACCATTGGCCCAACAAAACCTTATTAAAGTACTATGATATATCATAAACCTTTAAGTTACGAGGAATTAATCTACTAATTTTGAAAGAGTAGACAATCCATGAAAGGGTTGATTTAGAAGGATTTGAGCAATCATTATCTTGAATACTTGAAATTAGAATTTGAATAGCTTAAAGTATACCCTATGAATTGAATATTTCAATTGCATTTGAATTCGTTTTCAGTTTGCACATAAAGGACTTGCAAAATTCAGACGTCACATACAGTTTATGAGAAAAAGACACCTGTCAGCTTTATCAAAACCAAATCTGGCACCAAAATAGAAGGCCACCGAAAGTAACCAAGCATCACTGTGGACAGCCACTAGAGACAGCCAGTCTTTTTCTTGCATTCCATCCCTAGCAAAATTGATACCTAAAGCAGGCTCAGGGAGCTCTGGAGGCACTTCTTCAGCTGGTAAATTAACTTCCCAGAGTTCATTGGGGAATCCATACAGGCAAAGATTTTCCTTCTCTGCAAAGCATTCCAGACAGTCAAATAAAAAGTGAGTTATTGTAATTAGGGCAGCACTTAATGCATCTACAGGATGATTTAAAATGGAAAACAAAACCATAAGAGGGTATACATAAGCTGTGATTGCCACACTTGTTTGAATTGCAGCCACAATTGGCAAGACAAGGAGAGAAAAAATCCATGTAACATATTATTGCAATGAAAACGATTTTTATAACTAAAGCGTACAACATTCACAGGGAAAAATAATATTTTTCATGAAATTAGCTATGACTGTATAGGAGCATGCAGGCCCACTGTAGCAAAGAAGATAACAGTAACAGATGTGATTAACTGAGTATAGTCTAGGATGCAACAGAATACACATTTAACAGTTGTGACACAAACCTAACATGAAAATTTAAAACGAAAACAACCATACAAATGACCAACAGCACATACAACCATATGAATGCAATTTGAATAATAGTAGAAAAACAACAACACCAATGAGAAAGAAGGCATTCCAACATCTCTCTATTAACATCTTACAAGGAAGAAATTCACTAATTTCAACTTACAAGGATACTTTAAGTTCGTATGTTAAGAAAAGGTTTCTTTACCGACATCTTCAGACTTAGACGAAAGACAGACATCACACCAACTAAGCAAGCAAGGAAGCCCAACTGAAGCAGATTTGGCCTAGAATTTTGTACAATTCCGTCCAGAAACGGATATGTGAATGCATGTACGTTTCATACAACAAAACCCAATTATATTAACATCCACTGTACCCATAATGTACTAGGTCATCTTATCACATAATGGAAGAACCTTCAATTACTACTAAAACCCACAAGGATACACAATAAGATTAAGTAAACAAAAATATGGGTGCAACAGATGCGTTTTAAAAGGAAGCTTCACGCGCATTTAAGTCCTACTCACTCCACTCATTTCCCACTCATAAGAACACACAAACCAAACCACAACATAAGAGTCATGAAACATACAGACACTAGCATGAGAGAGAGAGAGAGAGAGAGAGAGAGTTTAGATTAAAAAACAAAAAATATGAGAATGTAGAAATCGACGGGTGAGCGAGGATGAAAACCCTAACCGGGATCACACCGCCGGTAAAATTCTTCCACATCTGCGAAAAAGAACAAGTAATTGCATTGGAAAATTTTCGAAACACAAAACCCAGAAAAAAAAAAACCCTAAAATACAAACTGTAGTATATATGTGAACGAAGGAGTGGGAAAATCCCAAGGAAAAAAAAACAAGAAAACAAGGAAAACGGAAGATACGGACAAAAACAGACCGGCGGTGAGGGCTTTGATCATGCCGATTCTCCGGCCCTTAAAATCTCGGAAAACCTCCTCAACCGTCCGAGGATTGTACTGGGCTCCTCCGTCCATTGTTCCTCCTCAATTCTCAATTGTGTATCTCCCTACTACCTCCAATGAAAAATGAGATGAGAAACAGCGAACGAAAGAGAGGGAGAGAGAGAAAGAGAAATCTGATAATAATATGGGCTTAGAAACAAGCAGCACGATTGAGAGCTGCAACGAAGAAGATAGCCATTTAAACCAAAAAATACAAACACAACCACCAGAGTCCTTGCAGAGGAGAGAGAGAGAGAGAGGGTACGTTACATAATTGAAGGAGGGAAAAGGGCCCCCATAAAAATAAAAATAAAAATAAAACCACTCTCAGATTCAGCGAAGAAACAAATAATAATAATAATAATAATAATAAGATATATATAATTAGATTGTAATATAATTACAAAAATAAATTGGTGTGATACACGGGTTTTAAGTATAATAATTATTCTAATAAACCTGTGTGTGTAGATCAAATCAAATTGATCGTGGGAGGCGGTTGGGAGGAGATGGGCACGTGGCTTTTTTTTTTTTTTTTTTTAGGGTTGGAGGAGACATGTCTGCACTCTGACCCCTGGTGACGTAAGACGATCCGGTGATCGGGCGGGCGGGCGGGCGGGCATTGGCGGACTTGAATCCCATGTCTGAACCGGATTGGAATAGAGGGGTGAGGGGTCCGGGAAAGCGGATCGATCGGGGTGAGGAACGAAAAAGAAGACAGGGATTGACAGCGGTTAAATCGCATCCGTACACGTGTCCAGTGGGATCCCCCGCCCTCGATGGATCATGGATGGATGGATGGATGGAATCGGCCGATCACGATCGATCCGCCCCCTGCCGGGTGGTGATCGAGGCTGTGATGGGATGGTGGTGAGAGGTGGGATGATGAAGGTGAACAGAGGCATGGCATGGCTGGGTTCGTGGACGACGACGACGACGACGAGGGTCGAGGAGTCGCTAAGGCTGCCTGGGGCTCTCGGCGCCTGCGTCTCTCTCTCTCTTTCTACATATCAGAATATCTTGAGTCATTTTGATCGACACAAGAGGAGGGTCGAGGTCGTTGGTTGGTTGACGAGGTCAATGGAATCCAACGACGTCGTTTTGTTTTGCTACACACTCATTCTTCCTTCAACCAGCTGGATAAAAACCCACAAACATTAAATTTTTAGTTTGAAACCTCTTTAAAAAATTAATTTTTTTTTTAAAAGAAAAAACATCAGGTAAATTGAGAGCTATGTAAAAGAAAAAACATTAGGATATGTATTGTTTAACTAAAATATTTTTGTTAGAAAAATTAAATTTATAAAATTTAGCCACTCATTTATGATAACCTAAATAACATGCCCAACAAATATTTTTGTTATCTTAATAAAATATTAATTTTATTATTTTAAAATTAGGCATCTTTACGAGCTATGAAGAACTATTATTTTATTATTTTACAAAAACAATATTATATGAAAAAACTATTATTTTATTTTAAAATAGTATTTAGCTAAAGAGATTGAGTAATTAGAGAGCTCATAATAAAATTTTACCAATATTCAGTCTATTATGAATGGCCTAAGAATATCACCAATGTGTATTAGCTAAATTTAAATTTAATTTATTATAATATTATTTCAACTATTCATACTTCAATGTTACGCTAACTTTTTTTCTTGTTTGAGCATATTTTTTCTGATTTATCATTATTCATGAAAAAATATCCTATGTTTGGCAACATTAACTAAATCAAATTTTAAATAAATCTAATGAGATTATAATATAACAACATTAACTAAAATTATAATTTTAATCAAATTTGATTTAAAATTTTACTTAAACTAAATATAACTGATTTATAAATAAAAAGTTTTATAGTCAAACTAATTCCAGGCAAACTTGAAAGTTGAAACTCTGAAATCTATTTAATTAAAAAAACCAATACGCTATTATTCAAATGGTTCACAATCACATTAATTATTCCGTACAAATGTAAAAGCATGCTTATGTGACTTCAAAACTAGTGGATTTTTAAGGTAACACAGTGTCACATCAGTTTAAGCAATGTCGCAACGGCATTAAACAAAAGGAGGTCCCCCAGGCATACCTAGATAGATACCAACAATTATGTGTAGTACCAAATCTATTTCCAGCGCATCAATATGGTCCCTCCCTCCCTCCCTCCCTCCGAGGACCATGTATTACATTTGGGCTCGCATGTAAGAGTCGCGCGACAACAACCAAGCAAAAGGCAGACACAGTTATGTAGGTAAAAACAAGCAAAAGCCAAAGAGATACTTTAAGAGAGTGGCGGCGATAGATTTCCTTCCAACCCACTAATTGTCACAAAGCCAAGGATGATTTGCCCACCGGTGTTCCGCTCCTCTGCTTCTCACCGGACAATGCGGGGACTAATGCCCAGAAACCCGTCAACCTGTTGCTGGACGGTACCTGCATGGCAGCACGAGGTAGTTGACGCCACACAGCTCCTGGTATCCAATTGATGGCCACGACCCTGCGGGTCCAATGTGCAGTGGAAGCCTGAAGCCGGGGGGGTCTGGACAGGTGGCTTGAGCCTTTTCGTGCTGAGGAAACGCCCACCGGATCCTCTAACTCGATTCAATGCATGTTGATGTCGAGACTCATGCAGATAAGGCTGCAGGTTGGTAACAAACAGAGGCCTAAGAATACTATAAATGTTTACCCACAGGTAAAATAAGAGATGGGCCTGATGAAAACATTCCTTTCCTGCAAGAAAAAATTTGGGTTTTCATTACCATCCCTGCAAGATAGCGACACGCATGCATACATACCTTCCGGTTCTTTATGAGCTTGTTTTGAGCCTCCAGCTTTGCACGGGACTGTCTCCTTCTGAGGATTCCGTGGTACTGCTTCGGGTTGACGTATATGGGCCCATCTTCTGCAAGATCAAGAGGCAATGCGACCCGGCCGGGTGCCATCCCCACCATCTGGGGCTGAATCCCATCAATTCCCCAACACAATTATATCACACAACACGAGTCACAAGCATAGATTAGCAGCGGCAGGAACCAAAACTCAAGCATCTCTCATCCAACTTATAGTTGACTCTTATGATTTTAGTGACATGTGGATGTATGGGAACTTATTACATCAAAACAAATGAAAAGTAGCCAATGTGCTTTCGAAGAAACTTACCATGGTCTGAGGCCCATATGCTGCAAATACTCCTCCAAAGTTTGGATCTGTGTAAGGATATGGGACACAAGCCTGAAGTGGGAAGGACATAAGAAGCAGGTAAAGAAATAAGCCAATAGAAGTCAACCACTCCCAACAGCTTGACTTACCCTCGGATGGCTATAATCAACTTGAGAGTGATTAAAAGTAAATTCTGGATTTGGCACATAGAAAACTGACTTCATTTGATGATCCAAATGTTTCCCGCAAGTTTCAGGTTGAGCTATAAAAAAAAAGAAATTAATCATTTAGGCTAAAGATTATATGGGCGTCCGAATAAGGGCAACGATTTTCATATATAAATTAAAGTGAAAAATACTCATAATTTTATGCAAGACGATAACATTACTTTCAAATTTTAGTTCATAAATCTC
Source organism: Taxillus chinensis (assembly GCA_023512835.1). Taxonomy (NCBI): domain Eukaryota; kingdom Viridiplantae; phylum Streptophyta; class Magnoliopsida; order Santalales; family Loranthaceae; genus Taxillus; species Taxillus chinensis. Next base: position 12,954,774 of record CM042086.1, read on the forward strand.
TATTTTCAAGGTCTCAATCACGTCACGGACAGGTTTATTATTACACAGATTCTAGTATCGGACAAGAAACCTTCTATCAGATAGCTCGTTTTACCTTTTGTCAAACAACGATAGTGATAACCTGAGAATAGTCTTCATGCAAACGTGGAATAATCTCGTGTCAGACTAGTCTTCTATCGGACATTAGATAGGAGGTCACTGGTAGTGGAAAGGAAGTCCAACGTCAGATAGAAAGACGTTCCAGTCCATTCTAGTCTGAGGGAAAAATGTCCCAGCACAACCTGATGCTTGTCCATTCAATCTTAAGCATGCATTATGGTTTACGGTTCATAAGCCCGGATACATGTATGTAAAGGCTTATTATGGTTTTGTAAGACATATGTACCCTTGTACTATTCTAGTGAAAACCCTCTCTCGCCGAATAAGACAAAACCATACCACATAATTTCTGGTGTGTTCCTTTTTTCTTGTTCTTTGCATTGTGTGTATGTGAACAATGTTGAGGACAAACCGAGGTTTACTGCAAAAACTTCCAACTACAGATGGACCAAATGAGATTTTAAAAATCAATATGAAAAAGTAAATCACAAGAAAAACTGCAAACACTAGCTACAGTTTACCATTTTAACATCAAAATACTACAACAGAAGTAACAGAATTAAAAAAACCGGGAGGGGGGGGCCCCTGGGTAAAAAAAAAAAAAAAAAAGATAACACAAAAAACCACCCAAATCTGGCTCTTTTCTCCCTAATGCCTGATTTATTTTTTTTATAAACTTCATAATTCATAATTCAAAAAAGATCAAGAACTGAATTCAGACGTATTCACAGAATTAAATTGATAAATACCGGACTCTGAAGAAACACATTGATCATGAGAATTAGCTCCTCCTGAGGCACCCAATTCATGGAGGGATTGACCAGTTGACTGAGTTGATGATGAGTCCTGCTGATGGAGGTGGAGTCCTAAACTCTTTCTGTTCTGAGAGATTTTGGGTGAAGAATCAGCCTTAAACGTGGCATTGTTCAATAAGGACTCCTGACTTTGTCGTTCACTAGAAATCCACCATGGCAAATTGATAGCAAGATGAGGCATTGAATGAACAGAAGCATCTTCAGTAGTTCTTTTTGATATGTTTTGGATTTGAATCGCCATCTATGTTTCGGATTTGTAACACCCAATTCCCAATATTCTTAATCACATGGTAGTGTGCCAATTGAAGCCATTATAGAGCCCGCTGCTAGAGGAAAATCTGAGAAAAGACACGCCTAAATGGTACCCAAAAAAACAAAAGTATGTAAATTTCTAGAGACTAAATTAAGATACTCTTACAGAGGGTCTGTTATCTTTTCAGCAAAAGCAAACAGAACTATACTTATGATGAAACACACTAAGGTAATGTAACAAAAACATTTGAAATGCAAAAGCAACAATTTCCCCGGTAATCAACCAGCAAAAATTATAAAACTCTCCAGGCACCTCTGGACACAAATTATAAACATTATCACAGAAGGCACCTCTGGACAAGCAGAGTCAGGCAAAATATTATGTCGAGTAATTTTAAATTTTCTCAAAAATGTTCTTATTCTTGTCCAAACAAGAGGCTTCATCCTAGTATTAAAATATTTGTAGTATCAAATAGCACTGAAATACAAACACATATTCCGCAAACAATGAGACAGATAACCTTCTAAATTTAATAAGTTAAATGATCCATGGGTCATAACATTCATGGATATGAAAAGCCACGGACATCCCTCTATATGCATTGATTTCTCACCTTCTTCATGGTTCCACTCAGTAGCCGTTTGGGAAAAACAATCACCTAAAAATTATCCATCGGATATCTTAATCTCTCAATGACCCAACAATCATTGTTGTTGCACCGCTAGCTATGATATACATATCACAATTCTTATGTTTTTTCAGAACATACATCATCAACCCTCACACGTGACCGCGCACAGACACACAGATTAGGTTTTTTAAAAAAAATAAATTGCAGGGCTAAAAACTCAGATAGATAAGATTTTCCCAATGGATAATCAGTAAACTAAAAATTTGATTCTGAACCTCACAGTCAAAACAACAACACATTGACTTAAAGTTCAAACAATCAATCAATACAAGAGCCAGAGTGGACCAAAAATAAATAAATCATATAGTGCATATGCAATACTCATCACCACTACATCATAGACAAAGAACAAACCAGGGAATCAGCATAGTTTAGAAGTCATCCCTCCATCTCCACACAGTGGGAAAAAAGGAAAAAAAAAAAAACAGGACACAATAACATCAAATAAAATTTTCATCTCCCAGAAAACACATGCAATCGAAAGAAAAGGGGGAAAATAAGAAGAAGAAAAGAACTATGACCAAACAACAGTTAGATATTCCATTCTGAAAAAATAAACTTCAAAGGTGCTTTTAAGGCAAAAACAAACGAACAAAGAAAACACACAGACACAGGCAGATTGGGGGCTGTCAAGAGAGACAGGGGAAGAGAAAGCATGGGCGTAAGCAACCAACACAGATAGAAAAACAGAGGAAAACATGGGAGACCAGAGGAAACTAGGGAGAGGAGACCTTTGGGATCCTTTGGTAAGCTGATGAGGAAGCAAAGGGGGTGAGGTGTCTGGATAATCAGGGCATGTCTCCTCCCTTCAAACCCCCCATTTTTTCTCTCTCTCTCTCTCTCTCTCTCTCTCTCTCTCAACGCAACCCAACACGACACAGCACAGCACAGCAGCACAGTCCCAATGAAAACAACAACCACCCACTACCCACCAATACCATTGGCATTGGCCACTGAGTTTCTCTCTCACCTTTAACGTCTTTTCCAGGGAGACCCATCACTCCAAACAGTCCCTTCGCCCTCAGCCGCCCCCTACCCCCTGACAGGGGCAGCCATCGTTCCACGCTCCATGCCCACGCGCCCGCCACGTGCCCCGGCTTTCCGCGATGTGGCTGCCCGGGGATGAACCCCCCTCTCCACGCGTTGTCCGGGCGAGTGGGATTCGTGGTCCTCAAATTTCAAAAGGCTTTAAAGTACTTATTTTCCGAAATGCCCCCCTGTTCTTCCAAATTCCAATTCGTCTGAAATCAATGCTGGACAGAGAAAAACGACATGTGTGAGTGTGATTGAAAAGCCCAACAGCAGCAGCATCATCACAGAGGCCATTTATCACCATACTAAAAAATTATAACCAATTTGGAATTTGAGTCGTCACAAAGTCCAACATATGCCTAGTGAAACGAACAAACATTATCAGTTCCGGTTTCGGTTTCGCTCGCCCGCCCACATCCAACAACGCTACCGGTTTACATGTTTTTTTTTCTTCTTCCTATTTTTGCCACAGCTTGTTGTTTGTATGCGTTTCCATAAATTTCCAATAACACTGTCGTTGGGCTTATTGTTAAATCAAATTTTGTTGGGGTGGTGACATAAGATTAAGTAGAAATGGAAATTTGGCTCAATGTATATGACGCAATCTTACCCATGTTTTGACACGTTTTTTTTTTAATAATCTTTGGGTTTGAATATTCCGAATATAAGTAATTATGTGCATAGATTAATAGGGTGTGAGTTTGGTACTGAAAAAAGTCCGTAAAATTTTTTTATTATGGTATTTTATTGGTGTTTTTTTTAAATAATTAAATTAAATATTCATATAATTTTCATCTTGGTTGTAAATTTTCACAATGACTTAACAGTTAGTTTGTACATAAATTCAATTAGAAAACTTTTAAATGTAAAGTTTTTTTTATATTTTTTTTATTATTTATGTTGGGATGTTTGTCCCATATCGTTCAAGGACAAAAAAGTTAAGGCATATATAAGAAGAAAGAAGGCTTTAAATGTCACGATGCGTTTTAAAGTCGTGTGGGCCGATGGCGAGCCCAAAGCGGATGGTATCATGACACTTAATCGGGCCTTTACCTATGCCCGATTCTAACAAACTGGTATCAGAGCCCAGTTGTTATCCCCGTTAAGTGTTCCGTAATATCGAAAGTCTTCTCGGCGTGGTGTGATCGAGTGGCGTGTCCCGTTAGTGCGGCGGTATCCGGGTTATGATGTCACTTTACTATCGAACCGATTTGCTCTCTCTACAAGGCGTGGATTGAAGGGGAGTTACAAGAAATCCTTAGTTTCGTAGGGTGTCTCCAACCTATGATATACGGTCGATGTGTGATAAAGGGGAAGATTATTGGGATGTTTGTCCCACATCATTCAAGGACAAAAAAGTTAAAGGCATATATAAGAAGAAAGAAGGCTTTAAATGTCACGACACGTTTTAAAGCCGTGCTGGCCGATATAACGAGCCCAAAATGGACAGTATCGTGACACTTAATCGGGCCTTTACCTATGCCCAATTCTAACAATTTATTTTTAAAAGTTTTCTAATTGAATTTGCGCATAAATTAACTATTAAATCATTCTAAAATTTTACAAGACAAAAATTATATGAATATTCAATTTAACAGTCATTTTCTGAAACAAATATTAATAAGATACCGTAATAAAAATATTTTGCACGGTACAGATTTTTTTCAAATCCGCACTCAGATTAACCCCAGGCTCTCAAGAAACACATTGATCATGAGAATTAGCTACTCCTGAGTCACACATTGACCAGTTGATGATGAGTCCTGCTGATGCAGGTGGAGTCCTAAAGTCTTTCTGTTATGAGAGATTTTGGGTGAGCCTTAAACGTGACATTGTTCAATAAGGACTCCTGACTTTGCCGTTCACTAGAAATCCACCATGGCAAATTGATAGCAAGATGAAGCACTGAATGAACAGAAGCATCTTCAGTAGTTTCTTTTGATAAGTTTTGGATTTGAATCGCGCCATCTATTCATCAATTTATTTGGATTTGTAACACCCAATTCCCAATATTCTTAATCACATGGTAGTGTGCCAATTGCAGCCATCGTTCCACGCTCCATGCCCACGTGACCCCGCTTTCCGCGCTGTGGCTGCCCGGGGATGAACCCCCCTCTGCCAGGGGATTACCCATGTATATGTTTGAACACGGTTTTATTTGCTATCGTTGGGCTTTGGACAAGGAATATGCCTGCCCCCTTCCTTATACTGACAAAGTAAGGAAGGAGTAGCAATGATGTCACTAGACAATTTTGGAAGGCCCTGGATCATTGTTGACATTGGGTGACCTAAGGCTCACGGATAATTACGACTTATGAGGTAGCAATGCAGGCAATTGTGGCTCAGGAGAAACCTACTGGTAGCTCATGAAGTAGTAATGACGCGATCTTCTTACCCATGTATGTTTGAACGCGGTTTTATTTGTTATCGTCGGGCTTTGAATATTCCGAATACATGTAATTATGTGCATAGATTACTTAACATCAATCCTAATAATAAGCCGGTTGAGTTGTTACAAAATCATATGCAAATTTTAAAAATGGGCTCAAATTTTGTTGAAACGAGCTGAGATGAACTTTGATCTAAATTGGGAGTGGGGTTTCTAAACAAGTGAACTAGCAGTTTGAAGTCGGTAGTAAAGCACAACAAAGGTAGGATACACGCCTTAAAAACGAAACAAATTAGCAATTTTATTTCTAGAATAAGAACAAACATTTTTACAACGGAAAGACTACCCCATTTTCCTTATATATATGTATCTGAGAAACGAATCAATAATTCAACATAAAAGGGTCTAGAGCACGGTAAAAAATGAAGAACACTACTTAGTACCTTTTACAACCGCGACATCCGGAAGCACCATACGCCCCCCCTATGTAAAAGTTTATTATACACCTTCTTGATGCACCATACGAAGATAGGCATGATCAGGGCTAACAACAAAACCAGAATTAGCACCACCACCCAGGAACTCAATACACCTGTCGTCGCCCGATTTCGCCTAGGGGAAATATCGCTTGGTGGGGGGCCAAATGCGGGGGGTGGGGCGACAAAGAAGGGGCGAAATGCGGGCGGCGATGACGCACCAGTGGCATTCGTCCTATTGTGGTCAGCCTGGTCAAATAATAACAGTGGTTTTTCCGAGGTAATCATAGCAGCTGACACCAGATAGGACAGCAAAACAGACGACATTGTCACCCACATGGCCGCAGAAAGTATCCTTATCAGCAACCGTTGCTTCAACCCGCTCATCAGTATCGTAATTGTTGACATAGACGCAATGAACGACACGGTGTTTGAAACTAGGTAATATCGAAAACGGACGGGATCTTTGGATGCCATCACCGACCTTCCAGCAGGATAAAGGACCCTCGTTGCGTTTTTGGGATCTGTAACATTTTCTTGCAATATGCCGCCGGGAGGATTGAGCAACCCTTGGTAGGCCATGCCTGCAATTAGTACTGCTGAGATCATTAGAGTGTTGATTCGCTCCCCCGCCCATTTTTCCTTCTGCTGCTTATTCTTTAATTGTTTCTTCGTGTTTTTTGTCTCCTTCCGTAATGGTGGTGCCGATGGTGGTTCTAAATTCAGCACCACTGCCCCTGCCTCCACCTCGGGTAATAACATCATTTCCTTGCTGCCAACACCAGAATTAATGGTTTGGGGAGGGTGCCTCAAGTTACTGGCGCTTGAACCTCCGGCTTTGATGATGGCTTCCAATATTTGTGCTCGCTTCGAGTCTGATTTCATGGGCATATGTTGGGTAATGTCTAGAGCCGTGGATCCTTGGCCATTTATGGTATTTACCGTGGCTCTCACTTGGGTGTTTTTGAGTAGATACTTTACGGTCTGGTAACACAAATTATTGTAAAGTTAAATGTTGGACTTGAAAAGGGGATGAAAGAGAATAAACTTGTATGGCATCCTTAAAATTCGTTGTGTGGGTTCAATATTAATCATACATAATATTATTAATTACCTACCTCAAGTTGGTTAAGGGCGGTAGCCAAATGCAAAACCGTGTTCCCGTCGCCATCTTTGATGGCTAGGACTCGATCATCGTTCACCTCCCGGGACTCTACCAGGGATTTCAGAGCCTCCAGGCGGCCATACATGACGCAGAAATGAAGGAGGCACTTCCCCGCCGCGCCATCCAGCCCATAGCCGACAGCTTCAAGCGCGCCGTGGCTTACCAGCTGGTTCACGATGCCTAGCTGGCCAGTCATAATGGCCAGGTGAAGCGGGGTGTTGCCTTCCGCGTCGGGGACATGGATGGCAGTCCGTGCATAGTCATCGTGAATCGACGACGACAAAATCTCCTTCACGATGAGGATGTGGCCGCCGGCGGCGGCGTAGTGAAGAGGGGTGCGCCCCTGGGAGTCTAACGGGGTGACCAGATTGGGCAAGTGACGGAGAAGCAGTTTGGCAAAGTCCAGGTGGCCCAGCATGGCAGCCACGTGCAACGGAGGGGTCTCCTTGAAAGGGGCAATGAAACCGGCTCTGGCAATGGCCTCTATTCCTCCGTCTTCCTCGATCAGGTTCTTCAGGTAGTCAACGCTTCCGCTCACTGATGCTTTGTAGATACTCTTCTCCATTTTTTTTATTTCTTACTGAAAGAAGAAACAGACCACCAAACTAGTTGGAACTTGCCCTGTGCTTGTCTGCCTTTATTTCTCAAAGAAGCCGATGCTGCTTTTATATCTTTCGTTGCTATTAGGTGGAATGGGATTATTTGACCTTCTGTATGGTCGTATGGACCATTTCTTGGCGTCATTAAAATAACGGCGTGTGGGATCAGACGCGGTTTGGCGGTTGAGGGCGGGGCAACATGTTGACAACCTGAAGGGTTTACGCGTGGAGTAGATGAACAGCCTCTGAACTGTTCCAAGGGATTCGGAGTGGGAGAGGGAAAACTAGATCCTAGAGGGAATAACCAGAAGTATATCTGGTTATTTTTGATAGTGCTTTGAATGGCATTTCACATATTGTTATCATATTAGAGTAAAAGTGAGATTTTAAGAGAATTAATTGAGATAAAATTATATCAATTATTTGTAATCGATTTTTTGGATTTGTCCAATGCTTTATCCATTCATATTGAAAGAGTTTTCTAAGGAAATTCTAACTTTTTTATTTTTCTTTTCGGGTTAAATTTCATACGATGGTGATTATTACACAACATGAAAACCTTATTTGGTAAGAAGTATATGTCACATTTCCAAATGTCCAAAGAAATTGTTAACTAACACCTAGAATGACTATACAATGTTATCTCAAAAATGCCATTTGCACAGTTATATAAATGTATTCTTGTATGTATTCAATGTCATTTCAAACAATTCAGACATTCATATGTCATACACGATTGTACTCTCTTTCATATGAAATAAACTCTCTTTCCCTATCTCCATGTTACTATACTCCCTTAAAAAACAAACAAGAATGATTTTAGTATTATCAAATTGAAGGAGATTATTGCTCTCAATAGCTAAATTTGAAACACTTGTATTTGAATGACTTGTATGTGTAAATATTTCAATAAGTATTATAATCCATATCAGATCAACCTTGGTCAACTAAAAAAATTTGATGGGCTCATGAGTAAATAATGTAGTTATGAATATCAGATACATAATCCATCAAAACACTCACCGAAAGAAAGAAGAGAAAACAAAGAACAGACTAAGTGTTAGTATTTGGAGCATAACCAAAGTGATCATAGCAAAACAAAGCTTTAAATTTTTGTTTGAAACAAAATCTTCAATCTGGACAAACTCAACACACTTAATTCATTGAAGTTACAGACTTGAATTTATGTTCTTTGAGACTAAAGACATACTCTGATGATAGGATATAAATTCAATGGCCAGATTCTCAACTGAACCTTAAAAAACCAATCTGGTTACCAGAACGCTTATTCAATGAAAAGTTTAAATCAACTATTAGACATGACTTTGATGATCGAACTTTAAAAATCATAAAATATAATTGCACATAGAATTTTTCAATGACTATACATTCATCCTATAGTGTTTTCAGTCATTTAGGATTCAATACCCAAACATCTAGAATGACTATACATTCATCTTATAGTGTTTTTTGGGTTGCTGAGCCTTTTGTGTTGGGCTCAATTTGTCTTGATTTAGCTTTTTGGGTAAGACCGTGACTATGTGAAAAGATGTGCAATTTTAGCAAAAAATACATACACACATATATGATCTACTTGTTCACAAGGTTATCATTTGCAAGATACTTCTTCAAATTATCTCTATGAAGAATGTTTTGCAAAGTCATTTTTCAACTTTTACTCTAATACTAATTTTAAAATTATATTTATTTTTGTTAAAACAATATTTTTTTTATTTTCCCACTTTGCACGGTTTGCACACCCATCTTCAAATTAAACTTCTTTACTCGAAGTAAGACCGTCAATGAATCGAGTCAAATCAAACAGTTAGGTGTTTGAGCTCAGCTTAGTATTATTCATTAACAAATCGAGCCGAACACGAATACTAAATCATCATGTTTGTATTCGTTTATTAATATTTATAAATAGTCTGTGAACACTAGTTCATGAAGAGTGTTTATGAATAGACAAACATACTTATTTTCGAACATTATGTTTTACTTTGTTCAAGAATTCAAAATGTTTGTTTGTTTAATTATTTATAAACTAAAACACCTAATTATTCAAAATTATAACCAAATAAGTCCATTTGTTCCTTTATTCGCGAACTCAAAAGGTTTTACGTTTGTTTGACTGTCTGTAAACTCAAATTAGTACTAATCGGGATCAAATGAAGTGGTGTTGATGTCATTGGGGGGTTACTTTCATGAAGCATTTGAAACCATTGAAGGGTCGAGGGAGTATAACTATTATATTTTATAATAGTAAAATATTATATTAAGAATGAATAGTGACATTTCATTTGTAAAGAGTCATTATAGAGTTTTTTGAATTGTTTTAAGAGTATTGGATGAAAACAGATGCACAAATAAAGTAATAAAATAATTATTTTACTTTTATTTTATATTAATTCTTTATGATAATAAAAAACTGTAAAATCAATGTGGTGATCATAATTCATAATGTATTTTTTATCAATTCGTTTTACACTACAATTTACATAAGATTAAAATAACAAATTATAATAATCAGTTATTCACATTTTTTTGACATATTAGGAGTGAACTTTTTGTAATCTAAAATGTTTAGAGCTTACTTCTTTTAGAAAAAAAAGTTTGAAGACTAATATAAACTTGGCTTTATTTTTAATAAAGATATTATTAGTTAAATAACAAATGTTAAGAGTATTATAAGTACCAAAATACACAAACGATTCATGTTTAAAAATTATAAAAGGTACACAGAGATAAAGGTAGGGGAAATTAGAATTCAAATTACCAAATTTGCCCGTTAAAATATGTTTAATAGTTTTTTATGCTTTTAAATTCAAAAGTAAAATTGATGTAAGAAAAAACATATAAAAGTAAATATAGTGATAATTATATAATGTTTTAATAAATAAAATATGAAAAATATTAGTTTAAATTTAGATAATTATTAAATATTTTATTAAAATAAAGAATTCGTATAATTTTTATTTTATTTTTTAAAACTGACTTTTCAAATTAAAAAAAAAATACACAGAGAGGCCATAGAGGATGCGGAGTTGGATTTTGTTTTTTTATATATATTGACCATGTCCAAGCTTGGACATTCAATGTGACACTGTGACAGCGTCAACTGATAAAACATGAATAGCACAAATTTAAGCACGGTTCTGATTGCAACAAAATAGCATGAATTGAAATCCGGGTGCTCTAACTTGTGCATACTATGTTCAGTTTTACAAACAATTGCTTGTCTTGATCCAAAGCCTTACTAGAATGCTTGGGTCTTGATACAATTTGTGTGTATGGTGTGTGTGTGTGTGTATATATATATATATATATCAGTACAAGTGAGGAAATTAAAAAATAAAAGAAAACTTCATCCGCGATTTGGAAGAATTACCGATCGAAAACAAGAAGCGTAAATATGAACAACGAAGGAAGGAAAATAAAATATAGCATTTATTTTACTTTCGCTGTATCTATCTAGTCCTCAGGATCGACGTCGGCGTGAGGATCGTTCTCGCACCGGCTCTTCCGCCAGGGAGACTGATCAGGATCTCCGCCGCCGCCGCCGCTGCCTTCAATGAGGGAGCTAGTGATCCGGGTGCTGCGGGAGATGGGTTTCCGATTGAATCCCTTGGCGTCTCTGGATATTATTGTCGTCGTCGTCTGCTGCTGCTGCTGCTGCTGCTCCGACGATCGCGGCTTAATCGGCTTTCGGACGTAACAACCATAGCCCAGCGGCGAAGCAGCCACAATCAGCCTCCTCCCCGAGCCCGACTGCGGATGACTCGTCCCCGTCTTCTTCTTCGTCGCCGTCGTCGTCTTCTCCTCCTGCTCCTCCTGCTCCTCCTCCTCCTCCTCTGCTGGGACGGGCTTCCGTCTCTCCGCCGCGATGCACCGGACAAATGTTAACAAGTCTCTTCGCACGAGCTCGAAGTCGTCGCTCGTCATGGGCTTCCGCGCGGCGGGGGCGGCACTACTGTCGTCCATTATTCGAGCATCCTCCTCGTCGAGGGAGCGCTCGATGGCGTGGAGCACCAAGGAGGAGAAGGTAAGTGGCCGATTTGGAGTTTGGTTAGCATACATTATCTGTGGAGTACGTTCAGGTAGTGGCTAGTGCGTGCGAAGGAACAAGAAGAACAGAGAGCATAAGAAAAATAATAAATGGGAGGAGGAGGAGGAGGAGGAGGGGGAGGAGGAGTTAAGTCGGCTAATTTATGGCTGAAAGCAGTAACTTATTTATAGGAGGAGGGTGAGCCTTCGCCTGCGGCGGGAATCACGGGTTATTATTTATTAAGAGCAATTAGATCTCTCAATTATTTGATTATAATTTAATGATTAGAAGCAGGATGTTAATGAAGGAAAAGTCTATATACACCCAATAGATTTGGATTTGATGATTTTGTGAGCAGTTACTGGAGGATTATGTGTGGAAGTTCATTTTGGGAAAATTATCCATTCGCTTGCACACGCTTTTTATTTATTTATTTATTTATTATTATTATTATATTTTATTAATTCTAATTAATTTATGTGTTAGATTCGTCAATAAAATATTATCATGTATAATTTTTTTGCATAAATCATTTAATATGGCATTCTAATTAATTTGGAAGTTAAAATGTGTGGACCACACGCTTAATTGAGATGTGACCATATTTTTGGTGAGATATTGCATAGGAAATCTAATCTAGACAATATTAATTAGTTGAAGAATATAAATTTGTCACTTCAACTCTGTTTTTTAAAAGTAAAATAATATCTTAATATACGAATGATTTTAATGCCCTCAATAAAAGAAGCACTTTTTTTTTAAAAAGAAAGCTTAGTTGGAGTAACGATTATAAAAAAAAAAAACCAAAAAGAAAGAAAGATTGTAATAGGGAAAAGTGTTTATTTACTTTCTATGTAGTTCACTTATTTTTCCTCCAAGCTTTGAAGCTTATTCGGCCTTCTAAAATAGTTAATAATAATAATAAAAAAAAAGGCCATAGAATTTGATTTGAATTTATGATGACGACGACGACTGTTATTATTTCCTTTTGGCGTTTAATTTTGTTTCCAACGTTTTCTCACTCTAATCTAATCCAACGTCCCCTTGTAGTCCAAATGTGGAAGGCATTAATTTGATTTATTTATTTTATGTTCCGAATATCATTGCAGTCTCTCTCGTCCGTTAATTGACTTCGGTGGGGGAGGGGAGTTAAGAAGTAATGGCCGCTTCTCCTGTCGGCAGGGAAACATTTATTTACAAGTGCCCTTGTTAAGCACCTTTATTAGTACCTACCTAACCTAATGCTAATGCTAATGATAATGTTTACTTGAGTTTGGATTGTTGAGCAAGTTCAGCTTATTTTTTAATTTATTAAAATAAATATTAAAATAAAAATAAATAAATAAATTTTAATTTATTAAAATTAAAAAAAATTTAATTAAATTTTTATAAAAATTAACTAATACACCGCCTTAAATAATAATATATATTATATAAATATTTAATTTAACAATTAATTTTTATCATATTGTAACTTTCTTAATTTTTCGATCTAATTATATTTTTAATTTTTTTTTTACTTTTATCTTATATTAAATTATAAAAAATATTATTAAAATAAAAATAATAGTATAAAATATTATTTTAATAATATATAAAGTTATTAAGAAAATCTATTGCGTTTATTTGTATAAAAAATCAAAAATAATTTTAATCTTTAAATTTTTAAAAAATAAATAGTTACTAGCCCCCCGGAAGACTTCTCCATTTTCCTAGTCAACTTGAAGAGACGCCATTAAAAAGTTGCAAATAAATAGATATCTAATGGGTCTGGTATAGGCGTATAGCAATTAAACAATGCACAAATCAGTAATATATTAATTATAGGACTAACCAAGAATCAATGGTCACAATCTATTGGATGACTAATCTGCATCTACAAATTTCACGTGTCATGAAAGAGTATTACAAATCTACAGTTGGTGTGTTCGTACTCGTACCCAAGCCTCTTGCGCTTCTTTGGACTGCACGTATGTGGTCGCGGCCAAAGTAATCTACATGTGCACCGTGCACGTATGTGGTCACAGCCAAAGGATTGAGTAAATTGGCACTCCTGGTTTAGGGGAATTGAGTGATATACCTAGGCCGCGCCGTATATGAAATCTAATTATTAGGAGCATTAGCTGTCATCAGCAAAAGCTTCTTGAAGCACACGGTCACCTTCTTTAAACGCCCACACACCTTCTTGATGCTCCATACGAGGATCCATAAGATCAGGGCGTACAACAAAACCTCAATCGGTGGCCAGACACAGACAAACCGTACAACATTATAAGTCGTCAAACGGTACTCATTCTTACTGTAGTCTGGAGGTCCCTGTTTGGAATTCATAGCGACTGATAGGATATAGGCCACCGTAACGCACAACATGTTCACCCACGTGACCACAGAAAGTATCCCTATTAGCGTCCTTTGCTTCAACCCGCTCATCAGTAAAGCAATTGTCGCCATAGATACCATGAACGACGCTGTATTATTAATTATGTAGACTGCATAAAAACTGGGATCGACATATCCCATCACCGACCTTCCGGCAGAATAAAGGATCTTGGTTTCGTCGTTGGGATCTTTAACGTCTGCTTGCAAAAAGCCGCCCGGAGGGTTCAGCGCCCCCTGGTAGACCATGGCCGCGATTAACGTCGCTGAGATCATTAGAGCGTTGATTCTCTGCTCCCTCCATACCTCCATCTGCTGCTTCTTCAACTGTTTCGTCATTTCTTGATCATTGGAGTGCTGCTGCGGAGGCTTGTCCGTCTCCTTCTTTGATGGCGATGGCGATGGCGATGGTGGTTCCAAATTCAGCACGACTGCCTCGGGTAATATTTCCTCGATGCCATCACCAGTATTTATGGTCTGAGGAGCCTCCACCCGCAATTTTGTGGCGCTTGAACCTCCAGCTGCGGTGATGGCTTCCAAAATCTCTGCGCGCTTCCCATCTGGTTTCATGGACACTTGTTGCGCTATGTCGAGAGCCGTGGATCCTTGGCCATTCAATGTATTTACTTCGCCTTTCACTTCGCTATTTTTAAGTAGATACTTCAAGGTCTGCAGGTTAGTAAGTTAATTACGCACTGACCTTTGTTTAAATTCAAACGGAAGGCCCAGATTTAATTAAGGGCCGCATAATGACTGGTACAATAATTTTGAATATGATTAAACAATTAGATTTAAATAAAAATAATTATATTGAAATCACTAGTAGTATAATGCGTTTGGAGTCCTCCAATTATAATTGAATAGTACATATATCATACTCAATCATAATCGATAACTCTGATTGCATTACGCTCACTCTTATCTTTTTCTATTTATCAACTTTTATATATTCAGATTTAATTTCTATTAACTATTTAAAAGTTAGATTTGAATCAAATGCAAGACCCAACCGCTCAAGATTTTAGTTCTCACATCAATGATATATATGGTAATTATAATGTGACCCAAATATGTGTTTCATTATTAATGAAAGAGAGAAAAGTAATAAAAATTATTAATTAAAAAATAGAGATAAAAAGAAAAAATAAGATATGATGTCGAAGATTTTTAGAACATCCACATTCCATTTTAACTCTTCATATCTAATTTGAAAAATGTACAATTGATTATTTCCTAAAAATTGTTTATACTCTTAATGTACAATAGATTAACTTCTCTCTATTTCACAAAATTGTTTACAATACATTAAATCCTCATATTTATTCTCTAAAAAATGAAATAGAGAGAAACAGGTAATAAAAAATAATTGAAAATTATTATTTTAAAAATGTACAATAGATTATTTCCTAAAAATGTGTTTCATTTTTTATTTTTTATTACTTTTCTTTCTTTCATTTACAATCATATGACCAAAAAATATCCATGGGGACCAAAAAAGCAAATTAATTTAGGGAACAATTTAGGAATATACAGTAGATATCCCAAACATAGACTTACTATATATATAAACCCTATATCCTAAGGTCATTTATCCCCAATTATATGTGAAATATTAGTATGAGGATGCTCTTAATTAGTAGACGATCAAATTTTAGTTAAAATCTGATATGGATATATAGCCTAAAATGAACACACAAGTGTTTGATTTTTTTGCCTAATGACATGGCTGTAGGTGGGCATGTATCAGTGTTTGCTAAGTTTATTATTTTTATTGATAATTGATAAATAAAATTTATTTTTTTAAAAATATATAAAAAGTGAGCAATAATAAATTATAATATAATAATATGTTTTATTTATTCAATTCAATAAATAAAATTATTTTTAATATAAATTTATATACATATATATAAACACATATGATTATTCATATTTTTATAAATACATATATATCGTGTAATTTTTTATAAACATAATTATTTTGAATATAATTACTTGTCTAGCTAGGTGCCCAACGGCTTGAGTCCTCATTGTCAGGCGTTACGGGCTATCAACATGTTTTAGCTCACTAGGTAGCCCCATGGCATGTCTAGGTGGAAATCACAAGTTTGAGTTCATCATAGACAAACATTAAGCATGAAGACTATGTCAGTAATTATGGATTTGACGATAAAGATGAATTGATCATCTTTACCCAAATTGATTGATCGAATAATGAATCCTAATGACTCAAGAACTCATGATAAATGTCTCACAATTTATGCCGAGAACAAAAAGCATTAATGCTATCACAGTAGGTTCGGGCAGTATCAATTGTCTCACCAAGTACGTACTCACGTGTGTCATGTTCTTGCGTAATGAGTCCTCACAAGAAAGGGCAAGCAAATAGACTTTTTGCACGCATCGACGACGAGTTACGTATCTAATAATGTGTTAAGGTATGAAGTAAGGATAGCAATGAGGTCACTAGACAATTTTGGAAGACACCTGGGTCATTGTTGACATTATTGGTCGAGCTAAGGCTCATGGATAATTACGACTTATGAGGTAGCGATGCTGGCAATTGTGGCTCAGTAGAAAGCTACTGGCAGATCATGAAGGGGAGGAGAATGAAGCCTTTTAGAGGTCAAATGCACCAACTTGACAATGAAGTCGAGATTTAATCATGGCTACACCAACTGGTCAAAGGTTGAAGTTCTTCTATGATCCCAAAATTGGACGAATTCAATTTACCTGTCCCTCAACCGGTTAAGGCTGTTCCTTAAAATTAGTTGTGTTGATTCAAGAATCATAAATAATATTATTACATACCTCAAGTTGGTTAAGGGCGGTAGCCAAATGCAAAACCGTGTTCCCGTCGCCATCTTTGATAGCAAGGACTCGATCATCCTTCACCTCCCTGGACTCTACCAGGGATTTCAGAGCCTCCAGGCGGCCATACATGAGGCAGAAATGAAGGAGGCACTTCCCCGTCCGGCCGTCCAGCCCATAGCCAACAGCTTCGAGTGCGCCGCAGCTTACCAGTTCGTTCACGACGCCTAGGTGGCCGTTCATAATAGCCAAGTGAAGCGGGGTGTTGCCGTCCGCGTCGGGGACATGGATGGCAGTCCGCGCACAGTCATCGTGAATCGACGACGACAAAATCTCCTTCACGACGAGGATGTGGCCGGCGGCGGCGGCGTAGTGAAGAGGGGTGCGGCGCTGGGAGTCTAACGGGGTGACCTGGTTGGGGAAGTGACGGAGAAGCAGTTTTGCAAAGTCCAAGTGGCCCAGCATGGCAGCCACGTGCAAGGGAGGGGTTTCCTTGAAAGGCCCAATGACAGCAGCTTTGGCAACACCCTCTATTCCTCCGTCTTCCTCCATCAGCTTCTTCAGGAACTCAACGCTTCCGCTCACTGATGCTTTGTAGATACTCTTCTCCATTCTTTTATTTCTCGCCCAATGAAGAAACAAACAACCAAACTAGTTGTAACTTGTCGCTAGCTAGTTGGGTTGGGCAGAATGGGATTATATATATATATATATATATGTCCTTCTTCAGGAATACGGTTTGACGACGGAGGACAGTGCCACATATGTTGAACACGTCCAACCTGCCGTGCTACATGAATAGTAATTACTTGCTATAAATTATTAAAGAAATTAAGAAACAAATATTAGGAACCTGGAGTGCCAGTCTAACTTCAAACCTTATAAAGAGAAATCGATCTTGGCTGTGTCAGATATGTCATGTAAAAGACGAAAACACTTGCGTCAATATTAATAATATATAGGCCTTCGTTTTTTTCCCTTGGTGGGCAGGGGATGAAAATTAAGAAGTTCATGGCAAGGATGTTTGATGGCGGTCGAGATGTTGTCTGAGGTGGTAGTGTCTTAGGTTTCATTGTATTATTTTTAAAAATCATTTGATTTTAAAAAATAATTAAGATTTCTTTGTGTAGCCCTTTTCAAAATTTTATCAATTTTGAAACAACAAATTAAAAGGGATCTTTTATATATAAATGTATGTATGTATGTATGTATGTATGTATATGTGCCATCACCGTCCTTCCACCGGAATCAATAAAGGATCTTGGTTCCAGATGCACATCATCTTTGAAATAGCCGCGCGCCCTCCGAGGATCTTTTTAGAGCAGGAATATGAAGTTAAAATTTAGTAGTACAGCTGATGGTAAAAAAAAGTAGCACAGCTGATTTTTGCTATTTTGATTAAAAAAAATGCATGTAGCTCATTATATATCCATTTTTTTGTTATACAAAAAGTAATTAATGCCTGAGCCGCCAATTTTACAGAGGCTGCTTTTATTGGGTAGGTAGAAAATATGGTGACAATCTAGCAATTATATGACCACACGAAAATGTTCTAGCACATATATAGCTGCAGACAACGTACGTACAAATTGAAGCACTAATTAACTTAAAATCAGTGCTCGATCGCTAGCTGTCTGGATGGTTATTCTGCCTCAACACTGCCCCCACAGATCATGAAAGTCCACTCCGGGTCTTGGGTATTCCTGAATCACACCAGAATCCCTTCTTCTTAGAAAAACTAGAGCACAGGATGAGGGCTAACATTGCAATCAAAGTTATGGTGATCCAGACGCCAAAGTCTTCTACGGAATCGAAGGTCGTAACCAGTTTCTTCGTAATGGGATCTGAAGGGTCTTGCTTTTTCGAAACCATAGCAGCTGATGTCATGAAGCTCGCCGTAGCGCACGACATGGTCACCCACATGGCTGCCGAAAGTGCATTTATCATCCACACTCTTCGCTTGAACCCGCTCATCACCACTGCAATTGCTGCCATAGACACAAAAAAGGCCAACTTGTTCATAATGGAGTATATTTTATAACTCCCCGGATAGAGCGATGCCATCACCGACTTTCCAGCAAAATAAACATTTGGTGGGTTATATGGATCTTTGTAATGCTCTTGCCAAACGCCGCCAGGAGGATTGATTACCCCTTGGTAAACCATGGCCGCAATCATCGTCGCTGATAACATTATAGTGTTCATTTTTTCTTCCTTCAGTTTCTCCATCCGCTTTTCCTCTTCCTCCGTGCTTTTCGTCCCCGCAGGTTGCATCGGAGGAGTCTTCGCCCCCGTCCGTGACCGTGGTCGTGGTCGTGGTGTTGGTGGTGGTTCTAAATTCAGCACCACTGACCCGTCCTCGGGTAATATCATCATTTCCTTGCTGCCAACACCAGAATTAATGGTTTGGGGAGGATCCCGCAAGTTGCTGGCGCTTGAACCTCCGGCTTCGATGATGGCTTCCAATATCTCTGCTCGCTTCGAGTCTGATTTCATGGGCATATGTTGGGCAATGTCTAGAGCCGTGGATCCTTGCCCATTTATGGTGTTTACCGTGGC
The DNA here is from genome assembly GCA_023512835.1 of Taxillus chinensis. Taxonomy (NCBI): domain Eukaryota; kingdom Viridiplantae; phylum Streptophyta; class Magnoliopsida; order Santalales; family Loranthaceae; genus Taxillus; species Taxillus chinensis. The sequence continues at coordinate 12,974,084 of CM042086.1, forward strand.
TCTCACTTGGGTGTTTTTGAGTAGATACTTTACGGTCTGGTAACACAAATTAAAAAGAACAAGTCATGATGATGATGATGATGATGACGATATATGTGTGTGTGTCTGTAAAGTTAAATATTGGACTTGAAAAGGGGATGAAAGAGAATAAACTTGTATGGCATCCTTAAACCAAACATAATATTATTACCTAGTACCTACCTCAAGTTGGTTAAAAGTGGTAGCCAAATGCATAACCGTGTTCCCGTCGCCATCTTTGATGGCTAGGACTCCATCATCTTTCACCTCCCTGGACTCTACCAGGGATTTCAGAGCCTCCAGGCGGCCATACATGACGCAGAAATGAAGGAGGCACTTCCCCGCCCGGCCCTCCAGCCCATAGCCGACAGCTTCAAGCGCGCCGTGGCTTACCAGCTGGTTCACGACGCCTAGCTGGCCAGTCATAATGGCCAGGTGAAGCGGGGTGTTGCCGCCCGCGTCGGGGGCATGGATGGCAGTCCGGGTATAGTCATCGTGAATGGACGACGACAAAATCTCCTTCACGACGAGGATGTGGCCGGCGGCGGCGGCGTAGTGAAGAGGGGTGCGCCCCTGGGAGTCTGACGGGGTGACCAGGTTGGGCAAGTGACGGAGAAGCAGTCTGGCAAAGTCCAGGTGGCCCAGCATGGCCGCCACGTGCAGGGGAGGGGTCACCTTGAAAGGGGCAATGAAACCGGCTTTGACAAGGGCCTCTATTCCTCCGTCTTCCTCCAGCAGCTCCTTGAGGAACTCAACGTTTCCGCTCACAGATGCTCTGTAGATACTCTTCTCCATATTCTTAATTTGCTTTCTCTCACTGAATGAAGAAACAAGAGACCCATGTTAGCTGCTTTTATATCCCTCGTTGGCTGTTGCCTTGCCGCCGTTAGGCGGAATGGGATTCTATGAACCTTCTCTAGCTATAGGGTCCATTAATCATGTCGTTAAAGTCTGTGGCGTCTCCGGTTCTGTCTTCTATCGGATACTTATCCGTGCACGCAAACTGGTCCATCCGAAGGCTGCTGGAAATTAAGTACAAAGAGATGGAGAATAGTACTCTCGCTTTGTTTTACATAAATGTTTTCTCCTTCTGTCAAAATACGAAAATAAGTTCACCCATATTATATAGTACAATCATGGTGCACAATGTTATGTTATTAACATTGTTTAATTATTCTAAAGTGACCTGTCGAAACCACTCATCCGAAGCATCCCATGCCGCCTAGAATTCTGCACGCACAGTGAAACCACTCATTCGAAACCCTCATTGGATTTAAAAGATTTAGTTTGATAGATAAACTTGAATGTAAAGAATTAATCGTTATATATATATATATAAGTTTTTGTTTAAGTAAATGGAAATAGTGTCGTAAAAATGGATAGCAAGGGTAAGGTTCACGGGCAGAGTAAAGAAGTGGGTAGGAAAAGGAAACATAGTTCAACTGGTAAAACAAGGGACAATAAATAAATAAATCAATCAAGGGACCTGCACGCTGGCTTGTTGGCTGCTGCCTAATGCCTAGGAAAGGAGAAGGAAATGTACTATATAGACATACACACACACTGGGGCTAAACAAAACAAAAGGAGGCCCCCAGATACGAATAGTAGAGGATTGGAACGGACGCTGGAAGTGGAAGTGGAACACACACTACCGGCCGGTCACGCACAAACATTTGGGAGACCCACACAACTGAGACGGACGAAGCTCTCCGACAGGCAACCTTCGATCACGGCTTTAATTCTCTTTGTTTTTTAGCTACGTGATTGTTTTCTCATATGCACGTACCGCACCTTCCTGCGAATTGAACCTCACCTCTTCTCTTCGCCACAACACTTCTCCATCATTTAGTTGCACGTACGTATTCATTCTAGCCGCCGTGCTTGTAGTGTAATGAAACAAAGGAAAGTGCGAAGCAGGACGCGATCGAATCGATGATTGCTTAGCACTGCAGCTTTTAATTGCAATCGACAGTCAGATTTGGTCCAATGCACACGCACGTTTGTTACTCATGAACGCACGTGTTCTGTCTGTTTGGGGGCACCGCCATCTCTTTTTCCCCCTCGCTCGCTTTGCTTTGTTTTATCTTCTTCTTATTAATATATTCACCTTTAATCAAGTAAGTAGAAGGTACTATAAGAAAAATAATTATTTTATCTCTTTATTTGTTAAAGACTATTTCGAATTATGTTGATTTATTTTAAAAATTAATTATTAAATTAAATATTCATGTAATATAAATCATACTTATAAAATTTTATAGCAATCTAACGATTAATTTTTATTTTTTTATAATTAAATTTACAAAAAAAATAACTTTTAGATCGTCATAAAATTTTACAAGTAGGATACATACTATATAAATATTAAAATTAAATGGCTTACAGCTAACAAGCATGATACATACTTTTAGTTTTCATTTGATAGTAAACAAACTTTGGTCACTAGCGAATTCAAATTCCAACCCAATGACTTAGTGTAGTGACATTTCCATCAAAATCAATATAGATGCATAGGGCTAAATTTTGAGTTTCTTATAACAACTCAGTGGCTTGGTGCATTAATATTTTTTATGCACGTTAATATTTCATTTAGGTATATAAATTTTATTTTATTATTTTAAATAAAAAATAGTATATATATATATATATATACACACACACGTTAATACGTCATTTAGTTATAGAATTTTTATTTTTATTTATTTTAAATAAGAAATAGTGTGTGTATAGATATGTATTACCTAAGATGCATATAATAAGACAAATATTGAATATAAATAATTTTTTATTTTAAATAAATTAAATTAAATATCTTATATTCAATATCAGTTTTGTATAAATTTTGGACAATAAATTCTAAATATATAGTTTATTTTTAAAAAATAATAAATTAATAATTAGATTATTAGCAACAAATTTATTTATTTAAGATAGTGCGATGATTGTATTTGTAACGCATAGTTGGGTGAATAATAGAAATAATGAGAGTGCGTGTGTCCAACAATTGTGTAGAAGGGTCCGGCAAAAGCATTTTTAAGCGATAAATAACATTTAAATTAGGGGTCATTTGATATATATTTTTGATTTTATATTTTAGTTTCGTAATATGAATTTTTATTAAAATTATAGTTTTAATTTTAAATTTTAAAATAATTTTTTTATACGTAAAATATTATATTTTTAAAAAATATGTATTTTTTAAGTTAAATTTTATAAAAAAATATGATAATCCTAAATAATAAAATAAATAAAAGAGAAAAAATATTTTTAAAAAATTAAATCAACATATTTATTTTCAAAATAATTATATTATTCAAATTAAATAAAATATTATTTTATTTAGAAAACATATGTACGAAACGAATTCTATTTTAACAATAAAATCAGATTTTAAAATCCTTAAACCAAACAGTCCCTCACCTTCGGTTTTTCCAATTGTGGGAATGATCTAAATTGAGATTAATATTTGAAAACGGAACTATTTGATCATGATTAAACGTTTAAATTTTATTTTTATGTAATTATTCATGTGTAAAATAAATCAGACAAAAGTAGAGACACACAAATCAAATAATTGAATTATTTTTAAAAACCGTAATTTTAAATAAATTTATATTACTTATAAATAATTTTAAATTATTTAATTTTATTATTTAAAAAAACATATTTTTAAAAATAACAAACTTTTTTTTGTCTCCCGAACGACTTCCCCATTTTCCTCGCGAACAAGATCAAAAAGCCATTGACATGTACCATAAATGTAAGGAGAAACGAATCAATAATTAAACAAAATAGGTCCAGAGCTGCAGAGCATGGTAAAAAAAGAAGAAGTTATTGTAGCACTACTTAACTTAAAATCAGTGAGAATTTATATATTATTCTGCATCTTCATGAAAGTCCAATACGGTCAACAGTTGATTATGCTCCATGCCTAATTATAGCGTGCAGCTTCATCGCCGTTGTCCTTGCACTTCTCTGGACTGCACGTATATAGGTCAAGCACTGTCCAAAAAAAAAAACCCAGGATTAAGCTGTCAATCCTCTTAAAAAGTAACACCCCCTCTCCACCCGACATATCCAATCAGGAGCATTACCTGCTCGCCAATCCTCTTCAAAAGACAACGCCACTTCCTGAAGCACCATACAGCCCCCCTCTTTAAAAGTTTATTATACACCACCTTGATGCACCATATGAAGATTCGCACGATCAGGGCTAACAACAAAGCCGCACTTACTGCCACCAACCAGGCACACCCGTTAACAGACGCATATATCGTATCAGTCTGGTCTGGTGATAAGAATAGTGGTTCTGTCGATGTAATCATATCGACTGATACCAGATAGGCCAGCAGAAGGGATAACATTGTCACCCACATGGCCGAAGAAAGTATCTTTATTAGCGCCCGTTGCTTCAACCCGCTCGTCAGTATCATGATTGTTGTCATAGACACAAGGAACGACACAGTGTTTGAAACTAGGTATACTGCAGAACGGATGGGATCTTTGATTGCCATCACCGACCTTCCTATAGGAAAAACGACTTCGCTCGTTTTGTCTTTGGGATCCCGACGAAGATCATCTTGCAATGCCCCGCCGGGAGGATTCAGCACCCCTTGGTAGGCCACGGCCGCAACTAGTGTTGCTGAGATCATTAGGGTGTTGATTCGCTCCCCCAGCCATTTTTCCTTACGCTGCTTTAATTCCTTGCTTTTTGACCTCGCAGGTTGCTTTGGAGGCGTCTTTGCCGCCGTCCGCGACCGTGATGGTGTTAGTGGTGGTTCCAAATTCAGCACCACTACCCCTTCCTCGACCTCGGGTAATATCATCATTTCCTCGCTGCCAACACCAGAATTAATGGTTTGGGCAGGGTGCCGCAAGTTGCTGGCGCTTAAACCTCCGGCTTTGAAGATGGCTTCCAATATCTCTGCTCGCTTCGAGTCTGATTTCATGGGCATATGTTGGGCAATGTCTAGAGCCGTGGATCCTTGGCCATTTATGGTATTTACCGTGGCTCTCACTTGGGTGTTTTTGAGTAGATACTTCACGGTCTGGTAACACAAATTAAAAGAACGAGTCGTATGCCGACGTGTTAATTAATATTATTTCTTTCAAATTTCGGATTAAAAAAAAGATAGTATACTGTAATTGCAGTGGTAAAGATTAAATAAACTGGCCCTCCCCATGGTTTTATATTTCTATTTCCATTTTGAAATAAATAATATATCTAATCTTTCGAAGTCGGCCATGCATCTCGGGTTGTTGAAAAGGCTGTCTGATTCTACATGTTAGCTGGCTTGCCTTCATTAAGATTTAAAACTTGTCGTGGTCCCATCTTCCAGCAGTGTTTTCATTAAAGAGATACTTTACTCTAAGATGCCTTAAAGGACAGGCTGCACTTTGGATGTTTACAGTAAATGAGTGAGAGAGTTATAAGAGATCGAACGGAACTTTTGAAAGTGCTCTTTCGAAAGTGCCGGATACCTTTGGACTCTGACAGTATAGTCTGCCGGGAAGTGTCTTAGTGCAGTGAAAGTTGGAGGGAGATCCGAATGCACTTCATAAAAGAAGAGCCCTCCCTGGAGCAAAAATGGTCTAGGTCTACTGTTTGAAATTGAAGGATACCCTGGAGAGTTTATGCATCATACTATCTTGAAGGTAGCGGAAAGTAAAAGGCAAAACACACCAAAATCCAACTCTTTCCATTCTTGTTTTACCTATTTCATTTTCAGAAGGGTTGAAAACCGAACCGTGCTTGAGGGAAGAACTCTGTAGTCTTTTACGGAGAAATTATTGGAACCTCTTGGGGGGAAGCAAGGGAATGGATTTTGGTATTCATTGTAGTTCAGGTATAGAAAGCATTATTTTCTAAAAATATTAAATATCTTATTTCTCATTTTTATTTATATTTATTTTTCAATTTATTTTTTATTATTATATCTCTCCTTTATTTATTAGAATCAATTAAAAATTTACAAGTAAGATAATATAAATTAAAAAATTATATAAAAAATATTTAATAATAATAATAAATCTCTAAATATAAAAATTTATTATTTATTCCCTATTCATATATTTTATTTTTAAAAAGTACTAGTATAAATAACTTTTTTATAAATTTAATTATGTCACTCTTATAAGTGTCGGTTAGCTGTCCCACTCTTCAACAATCATAGTCATAGCACACAAAAAAGAGGATATAAAAAAATGTCATGCATGCATTTGGGGAAGAAATTTAGTCGAACAATCCCAAACTCTCATGCGGTACGGTATATATGTGTGTACGTGAAGTTAAATGTGCGATTTAAAAAAGGATGAAAGAGAATAAACTTGTATGGCATCCTTAAAATTCGTTGTGTGACTTCAATAATCATACATAATATTATTACCTACCTCAAGTTGGTAAAGGGCAGCAGCCAAATGCAAAACCGTGTTCCCGTCACCATCTTTGATAGCTAGGACTCGATCATCCTTCACCTCACTCGACTCTAACAGGGATTTCAGAGCCTCCAAACGGCCATACATGACGCAGAAATGAAGGAGGCACTTCCCTGCCCGGCCATCCAGCCCATAGCCGACAGCTTCAAGCGCGCCGTGGCTTACCAGCTGGTTCACGATGCCTAGGTGGCCGTTCATAATGGCCAAGTGAAGCGGGGTGCTGCCGTCCGCGTCGGGGACATGGATGGCAGTCCGTGCATCGTCATCGTGAATCGACGACGACAGAATCTCCTTCACGACGAGGATGTGGCCGGCTGCGGCGGCGTAGTGAAGAGGGGTGAGCCGCTTGGAGTCTAACGGGGTGACCTGGTTGGGGAAGTGACGGAGAAGCAGTTTTGCAAAGTCCAGGTGGCCCAGCATGGCAGCCACGTGCAAGGGAGGGGTCTCCTTGAAAGGCCCAATGAAACCAGCTCTGGCAATGGCCTCTATTCCGCCGTCTTCCTCGATCAGGTTCTTCAGGAAGTCAACGCTTCCGCTCACGGATGCTTTGTAGATGCTCTTCTCCATTCTTTAATTTCTCACCGAATGAAGAAACAAACAGATGGAAGAAAAAGAGGTAAAAAGGAACAAACAGTTTTCCTATATGAGAGATGTCTGTCGCAGCAGGCCTTGGGTATTGTAATGCCAAACAAGGAAATAAAAACACATATGGGCCACTCCATTATTGTGGAAATAATAAATTTATGTGTGCTATCACCCTTTCAGTCAATTATTGGTGCCCACACACAGCAGGGCATTCACAACAAACTCTAAATTGCGAAAAAAGCGCAAAGAAAAGAAAAAAGGCAGCGTTTTTGAGTCAATCATTCGTGGGTTGCAGCTTGCTGATCCACAAATTAAAAAAATTAAGGAAACCTTGCCGGGGTTGGAGAAGGGTTACATCGCCAAAGTAAGGAATGAGTAGCAATAATGTCCGCATGAATTAAACATTTATTTCAGTCAAAAATCGTTTATCAGTTTATCTTTCTTTGTTAAAAATAGCATCGTTCACGAGTTCATGAATATCGGTCCTATTCATAAAAATTATTTCGAAATAAAAAATTAATAAATAAAAATTATTTTTTACAAATATAATTTAATAAGTATATATTTTCATATTATTATTAAATTAAAAAATATTTTTAATTTATTTGTTTATTATTATTATCATGTCACTGGACAATTTTAGGAGACCCTGGATCATTGTTGACATTGGGTTACCAAAGGTAGCAATGCTGGCAATTGAGGCTCACTAGAAAGTTACTGGTAGCTCATGAAGGTGATGGGAATTGATGAAGTCTTTGGAGTTCAGATGCATCAGTTATGAAGTGGAGATTTAATCATTGTTACGTGTCCCTCTCCCTCAACCTGAACCTGTTAAAGTGTGGATGTGGACGCCTAAGAGTCATACCATGTGTCATCTGATCCGGTGAAAATCGGAAATGTGATTCACCGGTGTGTTGAAAATTGTGTTTAATCAAAAAAAAAGGAAAAAAAAAAAGCCAAAAAATTATATGGCAAGTGTCAAAAATATTACAAAAATTCTAAAGCGAAACAATATTGTGATATGGTAGCCTTCTTCTGATCCTATAATGATATTAATTCATTGTATTCGCCTGCCGTGTTCTATATAGTCTATGGCCGAGCATCATGCACACAAACTGGTCCATCCGAAGGCTGCTGGAAATTAAGTACAAGCCGGCGAGCAAAACCCATGACCCATAACTTCAATCGTGATGCCACTCTGTTTAATTGAAGTATGCCATCTTGTGTTATCAAAGCGGATGAGAAATTGAAATGGTAAACTAAAAATGACGACTTTTTCTAATCAACCGAATTTATACTTTAGATTCGTCGTTCCTGATTGCATATAATACAACTTTTTAATTATATAATTCATTTACATGTTTACCACAAAAAATATAAAATATTAAATTATATTATTAATTAATTATAATTATAATTATATATATAATATAAATAATTAAAATTAATATATATATATATATATAACTATATATATTTATCTATTATTAAAATTTATAATTTTATATTATATATTTATATATTATTTTTATTTTATATATATATATATATATATAAAAGTTATGTATATATATATAAATTTAAAAAAAATGGGGGGGGAGGGAGCCATGGCTCCTGCTGCCCCCTAGTTCCGTTTCGGATTTGATATATATTTTTTATTTTATATTTTAGTTTCATAATATCAACTTTTATTAAAATTATAGTTTGAATTTTAAATTTTAAAAATAAAATTTTTTATAGTAAAATAATATATTTTTAAAAAATATCTATTTTTAAAATTAAATTTGATAAACATAAAAAATATGATAATCCTAAATAATAAAATAAATAAAAGAAGAAAATATATTTTTAAAAAATTTAAACAACATATTTATTTTCAAAATAATTACATTATTCAAATTAAATAAAATCTTATTTTATTTAGAAAACATATGCACCAAACGAATTCTATTAATTTTAACAACAAAATTAGATTTTAAAATCCTTAAACCAAACAGTCCCCTCAGCTATTATTTTCGGTTTTTCCAATTGTGGGAATGATCTAAATTGAGATTAGGGTTTGAAAACGGAACTATTCGATCATGATTAAACGCTTAAATTTTATTTTTATTTAATTATTAATCCGCAAATAAATCACGACAAAAGTAGGAGCCACGCGAGCAAACAAATTTTCCATTCTTATTTCTAGAATAAGAGCGAACATTTTTTTTTTCTCCCGGAAAGACTTCCCCATTTTCCACGTACGCGAACAGGATCAAAAAGCCATTGACATGCATGTACCATAAATGTAACGGAGAAACAAATCAATAATTAAACAAAATAGGTCCAGAGCTGCAGCTAGAGCATGGTAAAAAACGAAGAAGTTACTGTATCGCTACTTAACTTAAAATCAATATCAGTGCTTACAATCGAGGATTATTATTCTGCATCTTCATGAAAGTCCAACACGGTCAACAGTTGATTATGCTCCATGCCTGATTTTAGCGTGCAGCTTCATCGCCGTTGTCCTTGCACTTCTCTGGACTGCACGCATATAGGTCAGGCACTGTCCCAAAAAAAAAACAGCGGATTAATTAAGCTGTCAATCCTCTTAAAAAGTAACACCCCCTCTCCACCCTGCATATCCAATCAGGAGCATTACCTGCATGCCAATCCTCTTAAAAAGACAACGCCACTTCCTGAAGCACCATACGACCCCCTCTTTACACCCTCTTTACACGTTTACTACACATAATCTTGATGCACCATATGAAGACTCGCATGATCAGGGCAAACAACAAAACCCCAATTACTGCCCGCACCAAGAACAACACATCAATAGGCACATATATCGCATGATCAGTTTGTCCTGCTCGAAAAGGACAGTGGTGCTTCCGATGTAAGCATATTAACTAATACCAGATAGGCCAGCAAAAGGGACGACATTGTCACCCACATGGCCGCAGAAAGTATCTTTATTAGAACCCGTTGCTTCAACCCGCTCATCAGTATCATAAGTGTCGCCATAGACCCAAGGAACGACATAGTGTTTGAAATTAGGTAAATTGCAAAACGGATGGGATCTTTGCATGCCATCAGCGACCTTCCTGCAGGACAAATGACGGTCGTTGGTTTTTGGGATCTGTAACTTTTGATTCTAATATGCCGCCGGGAGGATTCAGAAACCCTTGGTAAGCCACGCCCGCAACTAGTATTGCTGAGATCATTAGAGTGTTGATTCGCTCCCCCAGCCATTTTTCCTTACGCTGCTTCTTTAATTTTTCCTCCACGCTTTTTGACCTCGCAGGTTGCTTCGGAGGCGTCTTTGCCGCCGTCAGCTGTGACAGTGATGGTGTTGGTGGTGGTTCCAAATTCAGCACTAGACTGCCCCTGGCTCGACCTCGGGCAATATCATTATTTCCTTGCTGCCAACGCCAGAATTAATGGTTTGGGGAGGGTCCCGCAAGTTGCTGGCGATTGAACCTCCGGCTTTGATGATGGCTTCCAATATCTCTGCTCGCTTCGAGTCTGATTTCATGGGCATATGTTGGGCAATGTCTAGAGCCGTGCATCCTTGCCCATTTATGGTATTTACCGTAGCTCTCACTTGGGTGTTTTTGAGTAGATACTTTACGGTCTGGTAACACAAATTAAAAGAACGAGTAGTATGCCGACGTGTTAATTAATATTAGTTCTTTTGAATTTCAGAATAAAAAAAGATAGTATACTATAATGGCAGTGGCAAAAATTAAATAAACTGGCCTTCCTCTAATTATTTTCCCTTATAGCATCAAATTTGGTTTTCATATTTCTATTTTGTGATAAATAGTATAACTAATCTTTAAAATTTATTTATTTTCTAAAAACAATCAAACATCTCATTTATTATTTTTATTTTTATTTTTATTTATTTATTTTATCTTATTTATCTCTCTTTTTCATTTATTACTATCAATTAAAAATGTATAAGTACAATAATATATATTAAAAAAAAAATAAATACTAAATCTCTAAAGAAATACTATTTGTTATTTATTTATATATTCTATTTTTAAAAAATGATTTTTTTGATAAATTTAATTATGTCAAACTCTCATGTAAGTGTCGGTTAGCTGTCCCAGTGCTCAACAATCAGAATAGGGGTACGGTATATATGTGTGTACGTGAAGTTAAATGTGGGATTTAAAAAAAGAATGAAAGAGAATAAACTTGTATGGCATCCTTAAAATTCGTTGTGTGTCTTCAATAATCATACATAATATTATTACCCACCTCAAGTTGGTAAAGGGCAGCAGCCAAATGCAAAACCGTGTTCCCGTCGCCATCTGTGATACCTAGGACTCGATCATCCTTCACCTCACCCGACTCTAACAGGGATTTCAGAGCCTCCAGACGGCCATACATGACGCAGAAATGAAGTAGGCACTTCCCCGACCGGCCGTCCAGCCCATAGCCAACAGCTTCGAGTGCGCCGTCGCTTACCAGTTCGTTGGCGACGCCTAGGTGGCCGTTCATAATGGCCAGGTGAAGCGGGGTGTTGCCGTCCGCGTCGGGGACATGGATGGCAGTCCGTGCGTCGGCATCGTGAATCGACGACGACAAAATCTCCTTCACGACGAGGATGTGGCCGGCGGCGGCGGCGTAGTGAAGAGGGGTGCGCCGCTGGGAGTCTAACGGGGTGACCTGGTGGGGGAAGTGACGGAGAAGCAGTTTTGCAAAGTCCAGGTGGCCCAGCATGGCCGCCACGTGCAAGGGAGGGGTCTCCTTGAAAGGCCCAATGACAGCAGCTCTGGCAATGGCCTCTATTCCTCCGTCTTCCTCCATCAGCTTCTTCAGGAAGTCAACGCTTCCGCTCACTGATGCTTTGTAGATACTCTTCTCCATTCTTTTATTTCTCACTCTGAAAGAAGAAACAAACCACCAATAAACTAGTTGGAACTATTGCCCACCTTGTCTACCTGCATTTTCTCAAAGAGGCCGATGCTGCTTTTGTAGTGTGGGAACAGACGTGGAAAGGTTATTCTGTTTTTAAAAATTAGATTGGTTTTTCTATTCTATTGGTTGGTTTAGATTTCTAATTCCAAAAACATTTCTAAAAAAAAAAAAGTGTGTATTTTTTTTAAATCATAAAACATTCTAGTGACAAGGGGTTGTAAAAAGAAACAAACAGTTTTCTAGATAAAAACTGTTTTCAGGGGCTGTGTGTTTTCAGGTTGCGCCGCTTCTGCTTTGGCTGCCGAGACATGTCTGTCCCAGTAGGCCCGGGGTATTGTAATGCCAAACGGAAAATAAAAACTTGTACGGGCCACTCCATTATTGGAAATAATAAATGTATGTGTGCTATATATCATCCTTTCTAGTCGATTATTGGTGCCCACACACAGCAAGGCGTTCACAAAAAAAAATTCTAAATTGCGAAAAAAGCGCAAAGCAAAGAAAAGGCTGTCTTTTTCAGTCAATCATTCGTGGGGTTGCAGCTTGCTGATCCACAAATTAAAAAAAGGAAACCTTGGAGAAGGAATATTCCGTCCCCCTGCTTACGTCGACATAGCAGTAAGTATCAACGATGTCACTTGCTTAAGTAAATGAAAAATTATTTGTGTATGAAAAAATTAATAATTTAATAAATATATATTTTTATATTATATTTAAATAAAAAATATTTTTAAAAATTTATTTATTTATTATTACTGTCATGTCACTAGACAATTTTAGAACACCCTGCATCATTGTTGACATTGGGTTACCAAATGCTCATGGATGGGTGATTACGACTTATGAGGTAGCAATGCTGGCAATTGTGGCTTAGTAGAAAGCTGCTGGTAGCTCATGAAGGTGATGGGAATTGACGAGGTCCTTTGGAGTTCAAGCGCATGAGTCATGAAGTGGAGATTTAATCATTGTTACATGTCGCTTTCACTCAACCTGTTTAGAGTGGATGGTGGACGCCTAAGAGTCATACCAAGTGTCTAATTGTTACAAAAATCTTTTCTCCTTGTGTCAAAATACGAAAATAAGTTCACACCAATATATATAGTTCAATCATGGTGCACAATTTTTGTTATTTGGTTTTAATTGATCGATTGATTATTGTATTGTTTAATTATTCTAAAGTGACCCGTCGAAACCACTGATCCGAAGCATCCCATGCCGCCTAGAATTCTGCACGCACAGTGGAGCACCTTCCTAAATTTTGAGTTTATTATAACAACTCGGTGGCTTAGTGCATTAATATTTTTTATACACGTTAATATTTCATTTAGGTATATAAATTTTAGTTTATTATTTTAAAAAATAAATAGTATATATATATACACACACGTTGACGTTAATATGTCATTTAGTTATAGAATTTTTATTTTTATTTATTTTAAATAAGAAATAGTGTGTGTATTGATATATTACCTAAGATGCATATAATGAGACAAATATTGAATATAAATAATTTTTTATTTTTTAAAAATTAAATTAAATATCTTATATTCTAAATATAAATTAAATATAAATTTTTGTATAAATTTTGGTTAATAAATTCTAAATATAGAGTTTATTTTTATTTTAAAATAATGAATTAATAATTAGGTTATTAGCAATAAATTTATTTATTTAAGATAGTGGATGATTGTATTTGTAACGCATAGTTGGGGGGAAAAATGGAAATAATGAGAGTGTGTGTGTCCAACAATTGTGTAGAAGGGTCCGGCAAAAGAATAAATATTTGTACACCAACCCCATGACATCTTGGCGTAGAAGTGAGAGATTAAATGGCTATGATCTTTTCTTTTTTTTTTTTCTCTTCCCCATCCGATGAATTGATAGGCTACCACGTCATCAAGATTACCCAAAGATTACGCAACCCCATTTGTACCTAGTATTGCCACCTGGCAAAAACATTTGTGAGCGATAAATAACATTTAAATTACTAGGGGTCATTTGATATATATATTTTTGATTTTATATTTTAGCGTTGTAATATGAACTTTTATTAAAATTATAGTTTGAATTTTAATTTTTAAAAATAATTTTTTTTATACGTGAAATAATATATTTTTTAAAATTAAATTTCATAAAAATAAAAAATATGATAATCCTAAATAATAAAATAAATAAAAGAGAAAAATATTTTTTAAAAAATTACAACAACATATTTATTTTCAAAATAATTACATTATTTAAATAAAATAAAATATTATTTTATTTAGAAAACATATGTACGTACCAAACGAATTCTATTTTAACAACAAAATCAGATTTTAAAATTCTTAAACCAAACAGTCCCTCGCCTTCGGTTTTTCCAACTGTGGGAATGATCTAAATTGAGATTAGTATTTGAAAACGGAACTATTTCATGATTAAACTTAAATTTTTATTTTTATTTAATTATTCATCTAACTATAAGTCCAAATACTCATAAATATTTTTAAATTATTGTAGCACTAAACTTAAAATCAGTGCTTACAATCAAGGATTATTATTCTGCATCTTCATCAAAGTCCAATATGGTCTACAGTTGATTATGCCCCATGCCTGATTTTAGCGTGCAGCTTCATCGCCGTTATCCTTGCACTTCTCTGGACTGGTCAGGCAATGTCCAAAAAAAAAACACAGGATTAAGCTGTCAATCCTCTTAAAAAGTAACACCCCCTCTCCACCCGACATCCAATCAGGAGCATTACCTGCATGCCAATCCTCTTAAAAAAACAGCGCGACTTCCTGAAGCACCATACGGCCCTCCTCTTCAAAAGTTTATTATACACCTTCTTGATGCACCATATGAAGATTCGCATGATCAGGGCTAACGAAAAAACCACAATTACTGCCACCACCCACTCACACACTGCAAGATTAGACGCATACACCGTACCAATCTTGTCTGGTGATATGACTAGTGGTTTTTCCGATGTAAGCATATCAGCTGATACCAGATAGGCCAGCAAAAGGGACGACATTGTCACCCACATGGCCGCAGAAAGTATCTTTATTAGCACCCGTTGCTTCAACCCGCTCATCAGTATCATGATTGTTGCCATAGACACAAGGAACGACACAGTGTTTGAAACTAGGTAATATGCAAAACGGTAGGGATCTTGGATTGCCATCACCGACCTTCCCATGGTAAAAAGGACGCTCGTTTTGTTTTTGGGATCTTTAAAATCTCCTTGCAATGCGCCGCCGGGAGGATTCAGCAACCCTGTGTAGGCCACGCCCGCAACTAGTATAGCTGAGAGTGTTGATTCGCTCCCCACGCCATTTTTCCTTCCGCTGCTTTAATTCCATGCTTTTTGACCTCGCAGGTTGCCTTGGAGGCGTCTTTGCCGCCGTCGGCGACCGTGATGGTGTTAGTGGTGGTTCCAAAATCGGCACCACTACCCCTGCCTCGACCTCGGGTAACATCATCATTTCCTTGCTGCCAACACCAGAATTAATGGTTTGGGGAGGGTGCTGCAAGTTGCTGGCGCTTGAACCTCCGGCTTTGCTGATGGCTTCCACTATCTCTGCTCGCTTCGAGTCTAATTTCATGGGCATATGTCGGGCAATGTCTAGAGCCGTGGATCCTTGGCCATTTATGGTATTTACCGTGGCTCTCACTTGGGTGTTTTTGAGTAGATACTTTACGGTCTGGTAACACAAATTAAAAGAACAATTGATGTGTTAATATTGTTTCTTTCAAATTAAATAAACTGGCCCCCTAATTATTTCCGCTTATCTAAGCCTATCTTGCACGAACACGACACGATACATTATATGATACGTGCTTCTATATGTTTTCGTAATTAATATATATTTTAAATAAATAAAATATATTTATATTTATAATTAAACACATAATTAAAAACATTATACATTGAATATCAAATTTAACAACTAAATGTAAACAAATATATTTGAATTAGCACTAGCATTACTAGTAATAATATTGGGAGAGGTCCTTTAACAAAAAAAAATATATAATTAAAAAATAAAATTCAAATAAATATATATTTACTCTTATAAATAAATAAATAATATATTACTATCAAATTTGATATATATATATATATATATATATATCAAATGCATATTATTTATTAATTGATCTATCAAAAATACATCAGTACGTATCACAGGGGCCAGTGCAATAATGGCACAAGACAATGGCTTATGCTGAGGATTACAATTGATCAAGTACGAACATTTACAACGACAACGACACAACACTACTAGTCTACTACAATAAATAAAAATATTTTTTTATTTATCTTTTTTATTTATTCTTAGTAAAAATTGACTGATAAATCATTATAAAATTTTACATATAATATATAAATATATAATCTTTTTAAATAATAATACAATAAAAATTTTAAAAATAGCATGGTATTGCTTTTCTTGCCCGCTACAGTAAACTCCAACTTTGTAATAAATTCAAATAAACAAATAATAAATTACGATTCACGACTCAAAATAAATCACCACTCATAAGTACGTTTCGATACTTAAAAATAGATTCCAAAGAAATATAATATTTTTTAAAATATAATTCTTTTAAAAATTATAGGCCCAAATTAACTTACAAAACACATAAATATACTAAAAAATTTATCATACCCATAATTCTCAACAACAATCATACTTTCCAAAATAATAAACACTATCCATCCAGTTACCGGTACAGCCCTCTCTCACGGTTTCACATGACTCACACGATGACGAACGATATTGCTCGGTCGATGAACCGTCAGTCCGTCACGAACGAACTGCGTCTGGGGTGGCCGGGTTAGGGAGAGCCGACGAACGCAGTACGGATCTAGAAAGTTTGATTAGGAGAGATCGAAATATAATTAAAAGTATAATTAGTATGATTAGTTCCGAAATTCAAGGAATTAAAGTAATTATTAAATTAAAAGTTATTATTCATAAATTAAACTGTTAATTTTTATTTTTTATTATATAGGAATAATATAAAATTTTAAAATATATATATCATTATCGTAATTATAAATTAATTTTTGATTATTTGTTGCCATGAAGTTAGGACAAGACGAGATGAGCCCTGAAAGTCCTAGTTTTAATCTAACTTTTTGGTACCAAAGACTCAGGCCTTACTTGTTCGACCTTGAGACTAAACTGACGATTAGTACCATTTAAGTTAAAATTAATAATATAAAAACATAAAAAACTTATAAAATTATCATATAATAAGTTAGATAATTTTTAAAAATCATATAATTAATTTACTATTATTATAATTAGTAACATGTTTATCACAAATAATATAAGAAAGTAAATTATATTACAATTAATTTTAGGTATAAAAATTTATAATTTTATATTATATATTTAGATATAGATATAGATATAGATATAGATATATATAAAAAATTTTAAATGTCGGACTTAAAAAAGAGGATGAAAGAGAATAATCCTTAAAATTAGTTATGGGTTCAAGAATCATAAATAATATTATTACATATATACCTCAAGTTGGTAAAGGGCGGCAGCCAAATGCAAAACCGTGTTCCCGTCGCCATCTGTGATAGCTAGGACTCCATCATCCTTCACCTCCCTGGACTCTACCAGGGATTTCAGAGCCTCCAGACGGCCATACATGACGCAGAAATGAAGGAGGCACTTCCCCGACCGGCCGTCCAGCCCATAGCCAACAGCTTCGAGTGCGCCGCAGCTTATCAGTTCGTTCACGACGCCTAGGTGGCCGTTCATGATGGCCAAGTGAAGCGGGGTGTTACCGTCCGCGTCGGGGACATGGATGGCAGTCCGGGCATCGTCAACGTGAATCGACGACGACAAAATCTCCTTCACGACGAGGATGTGGCCGGCTGCGGCGGCGTAGTGAAGAGGGGTGCGCCGCTGGGAGTCTAACGGGGTGACCTGGTTGGGAAAGTGAAGGAGAAGCAGTTTTGCAAAGTCCAGGTGGCCCAGCATGGCAGCATAGCAGTTTCTTTTAATGTTTCAGGTTGACCTAAAAATAGAAATTAATCATTTAGGCTAAAGATTATATGGGGGTCCGAATAAGAGCAACGATTGTGATATATAAGTTTAAGTAAAAAATACTTTTAAGGGTAATTTACCAGAATAGAAAAAACCATACCAATATAATTAGGGTTTAGAGTTTAGAAATCAGGATTTAGAGTATAGATTTATGGCTTAGGGTTTAGAATTTATAATTTCTGGTGTGTCCCTTTTGTCTTATTTTTTGCATTGTGTGTATGTGAACAATGTTGAAGACAAACCGAGGTTTTACTCGCATCAATTTCAATCTGGAGATGTATTAATTGAGATTTTAAAAATCAATATGAAAATGTAAATCATAAGAAAACGGCAAACACTCACCATTTTAACGTCAAAATAATACAACACAAGTCACAGAATTTAAAAAAGATTAAAAAAAGGGGAGTGCGTGCCATATGGTTAATTAGAGTAAGTATCTAGTCTAAATCTGGGTCCTTTCTCCCTTATGCCTAATTTATTTATTTTTTAAAAACTTCATAACTCATAATTCAAAAAAGATCAAGAACTCAATTCATACGTGTATTCACATAATTAAATTGATAAATACAGGCTCTAAGAAACACATTGATCATGAGAATTAGCTCCTCCTGAGGCACCCAATTCGTGGAGGGATTGACCAGTTGACTGAGTTGATGATGAGTCCTGCTGATGGAGGTGGAGTCCTAAACTCTTTCTGTTCTGAGAGATTTTGGGTGAGCCTTAAACGTGACACTGTTCAATAAGGACTCCTGACTTTGCCGTTCACTAGAAATCCACCATGGCAAATTGATAGCAAGATGAAGCATTGAATGAACAGAGGCATCTTCAGTAGTTTCTTTTGATAAGTTTTGGATTTGAATCGCGCCATCTATTCATCAATTTATTTGGATTTGTAACACCCAATTCCCAATATTCTTAATCACATGGTAGTGTGCCAATTGCAGCCATCGTTCCACGCTCCATGCCCACGCGCCCGCCACGTGACGTGAACATGGTTTTCTTTCAAGTAGAAATGGAAACTAATGAGCTGGCATCCAAGGGTGTCCGTATCCTGTTAACGAGCAGAGCTGAAATGAATTTTGGATTTTTTTTATGCACTCTTTTTTAGAATATATATATATATATAATTAAAATTTAACATAAAATTTATATAATTATATAATGGGCTAGATAATAATGCAAAGAAAAGGAAAAAACTAAAAAAACTAAATTAGATTAAAAAAAATTTAAATTTAAATTTAAAAAACACCATACTTTTTTAAAATAACTACTTTATTTAAATTTAATAAAATTTTATTTTATTTTTGAAATAAACGTACAAAACACACTTTTATTCTATTTTTAAAAACCCCAAACAGCTACCTTTCTGTTTTTCCAATTGTAGGGAATGATCTAAATTGGGAGTGGGGTTTCTAAACAACTGAACTAGCAGTTTTCTAGGGAGGGGTCTCCTTGAAAGGGGCAAATAAAAGAGTAAATATATAATTTTAAATATAATATTTTAACTAATAAAAAGTTAAAAAGAATTCTAAAAATGAACTTTTAAAAAAATAAATTGTTAAAATAAAAAAGTAATATTTTTGATTATTTTTTAAAATAAAAAATTAAATTTAAAAAATCTATTATAATATGAGTGTAGGTACTCTGATCCTATGTAAATCTCGATTAGTTGTCGCGCGTCCTAAAAATGTCCAAATAATATAATCTGATTCACATCTGAAGGATGATATGATGTAATATTATTAGAACGATGTATTTTTTAAAAAACAAATTAGATTATCGGATTGTAAACCTGATAATATCATTCGAATAAATATCGGAAATAAAAGGCATGCATTTGAGGATGAAATTTAGTCGTACAATCCCAAACTGTTTTCGTAGATGAGACAATAAATATCTGGCCTTGGGTATTGAAATGCCAAACAAGGACATAAAAAACTTGTATGGGCCACTCCATTATTGTGGAAATAATAAATGTATGTGTGCTATCATCCTTTCCAGCCAATTATTGGTGCCCACAGCAAGGCCTTCACAAAAAATTCTAAATTGCGAAAAAAACGCAAAGAAAAGAAAAGGCTGTGTCTTTCAGTCATCATTCGACAAAGTTGGAAGTATCAATGATGTCACCACTCGTCAGTTCGTAAATATTATTATTATATTTATTAATCGTGAACTTTCGTTTATGAACTCTTATAAACAAGAAGAGTTTTTGAATATTATTTATGTTGGAAAAAATTATTTGTGTATAAAAAATTAATAAATTAATTAATATAAAATCTTGGTATTCCCCTCTCCTCGTACTTTTGCAGTCTACTGTTTAACTTTTGCTATTATATTATACTGCTCCATACTCAACATCTTCCTTGGTCTTTGGACACTGCTCCCCATACTTTAGCACTTTGTCATCGTATTAATATATTTACCTTTAATAAATTAAGAAGGCGGTACTATAACTACAAAAATAAAGCAAATAAAAAAACATGATGCAAACTACCCAAATATGATCCTAAAGTTCTGAATAGATATTAGGTTCAAAATGCTATTTATGTTATGTTTTTAACAAGTGAGATATATACGATTTTTTTTCTTGAATAAATTACCTAAGTATTAAATATTTTTACTTATTTAACCCAATATGTTATTCGTTAAAGTTAAAAAATCATTTTGCAAAAAAAAAAACAACTTTTGAAAATCAAATTTTATCATTCAAATTAATAAATAGATACCTAAATATTATTTAGTTAAAATTTTGTTTGGAACCCAATATGCACTAAGGCCACTGATATTTTAAGATGATAGTTAAAAAAGCATGAGCATATATATATATATATATATATATATACATATATATATCTTAAATTAATAAATATAATTCATATATTTAACAATTAATGTATAATAATATTTAACTATTGATCAAATTAGCTATTAAATTAAAATTATGTTAATCGATATAATAGTATATTGGATCATGGAGATCGTTGATAACTTGATAAGAGGAGGGGAATGTTGAAATCCGAAAAAGCATAGACTAAGATTTCATTAAAATAAAATAATTTGAACAAATGGTAGACAAAAAAGTCGAGCAAAAGAAGTGAATAATGGCTAGGATTTTGGATAACCTTTTAGAATGATCACATTGGAGTAAACTTATAACGGGAATCTAAATCTATTTACGTATTACTCACTTAGAAAAGAAAATAGCAAACGGAAGGACAAATGAGATTAAGGAAAATAAAAAAAAGTGTTAAGGCATACGATTATACGTACTATTAAAGTTGAAGGATGAGCAAACGCAAGCAAGCCGAAAGGAAAATCAAAGGAGAAGTTCATCATTAATTGATGCAGCAAATTTCATTCTGTAATTACAGTAGAATTTCATGGAGAATCGCAACTTCTAATCGTTTCCAGAGAGAGAGAGAGAGAGAGAGAGAGACGATAAATGATTGAACAGAATGGTTCTAACACAGTAAACAATGTGGAACTTGAAATTACCGTAAAATCAATACTCTCGATCTTGGATAAATGTTCTGCAGCTACAGCCTTCCCAAATGATATAAGTCTACCATAATTTCCAGTTGCTGCAACTGTACTTGCTGCCTTATTTTGGAACGCAGATTCACTGTCATTGTTCTTGGGCTTGTTTGGACAGCACCTAGGGTCATCTTCTGGTGACCAATCAAGATCACCCCAAATAGTATCCCCACTTGTTGGTATCATTGACACGGTTGAATCCCATGTACGGGTCATTATTATATATTGTAAAGTTTGCAGACCAATACATCTAATCTAAAACTGGTGCGAGAGCCCTGTACCAATAAGAGCATATCATCAGTGAACATGGGGAGAAGTGAAAGTATTGAACTCGCTTCAGTAAATTCTGTCAAAAGTAATACATTCCAAGATATGAGTGCCTAAGATGGAGTCCGAAGTCTGAACAACAATTTAGTCACACGAAGAAAATCAGCATTTCATAAAATTTAATATATGGAGTTTCTGTAGTTACAGAGAAAAACACAACAGTGAGACCAAAAGCTTCATTGAAAAGTAATTATCATTATTAGACACACCAAAATAAAAGGATCAGGATATGATAGGCTTTTGCTTATTCACTCAACCCAAAACTCAATCGAGACTATGGAACAAATCCTGTTAATATCTATCGATAACCATGAAAAGGTTCACTCGGTCCCAGAAAAGTGAGAAAACTGGAACAATTCATACATTTCATGTTTTCTCTGGAGCACAATGGAAGGGCTTTTTCCCATTGAATGTTGAGAAACCACTCAAAGAATTGATTCATGCAGTATGAAAATAAGAAACCAGAACAGATAAAGAGGCACTGATGGAAAAGCGTACCTCATATGATTAAAAAAAAGGAGAAGTGCACCTCAAGGTTCAATTAAAAAATTTAGGAAATTATACTAATCCTTCAATCAACAGTAAATTGTATAATTATCAACCCCATTTCAGGCTAACAAACCCCAACCAAAAAAAAAACAAACAAACAAAACAAAACAACATAATGGTTAGGTATCATTCACATCATTGTAGTCCAAAAAGCATGCTGAAAAAATAAAAATTGGCATCTTTGCAAAATAAAATACACAATGCCTTTAACAGTTCAAAACCTGATATGTTAGAGACCCATCACTGTTGATGTATTGTGCACTTAATCATTGATTTCTTTACAGCTACCTCCACACACTAAGCAGAAACTGGCAAATAACTAACCATAAAATGCAACTAATCATGATACAGCCAAACTGTTTAACTCCATTGCTATATTAAATATTACCATGTTCACGCCTAAGAAAGCATGAACTCCATCAATGCTTCTTTTGTATAGAAGGCATCTTCCCAGCAATCTTACCCGCTTCTTTTTTCACCTCTTGGTATATTTTCCCAACTCAAGTGTTTTTCTATAAGACTATTACCTACTCAGTTGTCATTTTTGTTGACTTCCATCTAATAAAGCCTCTGCAGGTGCAGTTCAGTAGGAAACTAAACAATATAAACTAAGGGTCCATCTAAACACACTCCACAGGCCTAGAAGGAGTAAAATTTCCTAATGGTAAATTATTCCCACTCATGTCACTTTCCCTTTTTTTCTTTAGGGAAAGTTACAAATCTGTGCTAGGCATTTTCAGCCTTTACAAGCTGGAAAGTGGTCCTCAAGTTCAGAATTCAGAAAGTGATTCCACAGCCTCCATGCCAACAAATTCTGGAACATAAATGGAGCAATGTAACACAAGTGCAACATTTTTCACCCCAACTATTTGACACCATATTTTAATCGTTACCAGAAATATGAAAAAGCAAGACAAATTTTGTTTTTCCTTTTACGTGGGGGCTGGGGGCAGTCATCATCATAGTTTTCAAAGTTATCACCCACTACTAAAGCTTCAGCAGCACAATACCGGATGCGACCATGCTTTCTTCAATAACTAATCAAAGTTTTTATTCATACATGAAAAACAACGAAAAATAAAGACACCCACTGAGATCCTATCTTTTAATAACCTCCATCTGTACTACTGGTGTGCAGGTAAACACAGAGGCGCAACGTTGACCAAGGTTGACTAAGTCTATAAGATAACTCCACTCTACCTGCATTGTTTATCTCTGTTACATTTAAACCTGTACTGATAAGCATGTGGTAGAAAGTCTAGTTTATCTCCAACTCCTTGATGCATATCTATGAGCATTATGAATTCTGTTTGAAGTTCTTGTAAACGTTCTGTATTGTACTGAATCGAAAGGGAAATAAAATTCACAGAATTTCTTCATAAGTTTCACCATGGTAACAGAGCCCTTTTAAGCTTCTTAACCGAGCATCCATTTTATTTTTTGCAAACCATGACTGATATCCCTCAACAAGGCCCTGTTTCCCCACCTGTCACTCTCTCCACCAATGGAACCATTTCCATTCCAGCCAGCCTCCTCCCCCACTGCTGTGACTGATTTGACCGCTACAGTCCCTCCCCTTTCTCTCCCAACGTTTGCTCATGTGTCTCATTTCATCTCCCTTAAACCTACCCCTAGCAACTAGCTCCTCTAGCGTACTCAAGTCCATCTGTTCATTCCGTTCATTCGTGACCTTTCTCTCATTGGCCATCTGGATGGTTCCACCCCGCATCATCCAGCAGACTATCCGGCCGATATTTCCTGGGATAAGCAGGACCACGACTCTAATCTCATGGAATGATCCTTAGCAGTAACTGCAGGATGCAATATATCAAAACTAAGCTGTTTTGGCATACATTTAAAAAAAAAAACATGTCAAAACTACATAGTTTCACTCTATTTTTGTGTACAACATGATTACTGCAAGAATTTTCTAAAGCATAAGATCCAAACTCAATCCTATGAGTCTTTTTATTGTCTCACTCAATGAAGAAGCTATTCCCCTTATTGTAGGCAAAGAATTCAGCCTAGCTAACCAAGGCACAAGCCTATGCGTCCACCTATCAAATAAATAATCTATTTTATTATTATTGTGTTTCCTTTTTAAATAATTTATTTTATTATTTGTTTTATTTTGTTCCCCTTTTTTATAATTTTTTTTATTTATGCTATAAATAAACACTATTATTGTTCAAAGATATCTCTTATATATTATAATTATTATTAATTTTACATTGATTTTTATCAAATTTATCTTTGATTTGTTTGGATTGGTAACATGTGTAAGAGATCCAATCATCGCAATCGATCTCTTATCTTTCTTTTCTTTTGAGCTGCTATCCATAACTATTTCTCATAATTGGCTTATCCACCAACTTGATGTGCACAATGCCATCCTCCATGGCATTCTCCAAAAAGAGATTTACATGCTCATCCTAATCATGTATATCAATTGTATCATTCCCTTTATGGCCAAAAATAGGATCATCAAGCTTGGTTTGCACCGCTCTCTAAATATCTAGTGATGTCTTAAAAGTTATAACCGCAAGTGTACAATGCTATAGTAGCTAGCCGGCAAGTACTGATCAATTCACAGGAATAGGATTATCTATTGATCTAATAAAACTCTTATAATATAAGAAAATGAAATTAAACAAACACCATATTAAAACAATTGATAATGAACTATTTAGAAAACCTAGGATTAAGCTTCACCACATATTTCATATATGGATCAGATTATCATTTATCTGATTTAATCTTTAAGACAATCTACCCTAATGTGATCATTATACCCTCCCAAAATACAACGTGTTTGGATAATGACTCTTAAAATGCAAATTAAACCCAACCTTTATAATCTATAGTAATGTTACACTTTTTGTGGTTCGGAGTGAACACTTTCACTTCTCTTTTATAAACTATTGGAAGATTCTACAATTGAACTACAATACAAGTTCACTATCAAACTCAATTGTTTGATTAATATCACAGTCAAACAACCAGGTCCAATACTTTGGATGCCAGAAGTTTTCCCTTTTTGATCCAAATTTTTCTCTAGTTAAAATAAGTTGTTTTTCCTTTTTGATGAGTTCCCTTTATTCTTTCTAATTTGAGTTCTTTAACCTAGGGTAAAGTTGTGATTTTAAGTCATGATGACGTAATATAAAGATATTGGAGAGTCAGCCCTACGGTACATCATCACCTCAAGCAATGTTGTATTATGTAAGCCAGAGATGATGTTGCGTCATTAACTAAAATGTCATCGTCGTCTTTCAATAACTTGAGTTCCTTTTTGTATTTCATTCAAGCAATTAATCCAACTAAACAGTGTCACATAGCCCCTCAACTAGACCTGATACGTCATGTTGACGTATGCCAAATCATGTCCCTAAAAATGTTGTCCTTTTACTTAACGAAACAGTCCTTTTTCTTAACGAAACAGTCCTTTTTATCCAAGTCTTCTTGGTTTCAATTAAATGA
The DNA here is from genome assembly GCA_023512835.1 of Taxillus chinensis. Taxonomy (NCBI): domain Eukaryota; kingdom Viridiplantae; phylum Streptophyta; class Magnoliopsida; order Santalales; family Loranthaceae; genus Taxillus; species Taxillus chinensis. The sequence continues at coordinate 12,999,981 of CM042086.1, forward strand.
AACAATGTCGCTTCCTAGTCAAGCAAAGTTAGTTCATCTTTCTATCGTACTCCAGCGGCTCTTGGTAAATTAAATGATGCCATTTCTGACTCAAAACATCTGGTACATCATTCTAGTGAGCCTGGAGGAGGGAACAATGTCGTTTAGATAAGTAGAACTCTAATTTCCTTTGCTAAGTGTTTAACTCGCCTTTTGTCCTTCCAAAAATGATGTCATTTGGTCTATTTTGACTCTCCTCAAATGAACTTCTTTTTGTAACCTATAAGACTCTATTTGGCTAAAAAAAATTATTTATTATTAATTTAAGTCTTATTTATAGTCTAAATGTTACCCAAAATAGGTCTTTTTACGAATTCGATATCACTCTACGAAGTTACTTTAATAGAATAACACTTGATTTTGGTTTTAGGGTAGATTAAATTCCTTTTTCGGTTAGTTTAAATCTTTCCTTACTTAATTTTAACTCTTGTCCTCAATATGCTTTGATCTTCTAATTCTTCTAAGTCCTCTTTGTACTCTTTCTGAGTTCAATAATCAACAAGATAAATATCCTCACACAAGTTAATTAATTTTGAGTTACTAGGCCCCATTTGCCTAACCTATTTTATTTTTCAAAACGTGATTATTTTTAAAAACTGTGTCCAGATGAATTTACACCACTCATAAACACTAAAAAATTCATCGACCCCACCGTTTTCAAAAACAATCATATTTTCAAAAATAATACACTCAAACCAAACGGGCCCTAAACATCTCACACTTAGGTTAAAACTCATTTTTAGTTAATTTAATTTATATGTCTAGTTCTAGAGTTTTAGAATTTCTATTCACCTTTTGAGCCTTCGCTCAATATCTAAGATCTTACAAGCTATGATATAAAATTCATTTCTCATTTCTATAGCTATAATAAATTCTTTCACTCTCACTCCATTGAATTAATCCCAATATTATGTTCATAAATTTATAACTCATGCATTATAAATATAGAACTAGATAAAAATATTCAAATCATTAGATTAAAGATATATAAAACCCAATCCTTATGATAAAACTACTCACAAACCATAGAGTTTAATCTAGAATGCATCTCAAAACACATCAACAAGAATAAAGAAAACAAGGTAAAAGAGAAAGTAAAGTTGTTGCAGTCATCCAGTGATCTTTGATTGAGTTCCTATCACGAACCCAATCTAAATCACCTTCTTGAAACTCTAAAAGCCATCTCCCTACTCTAGTTTAAGTTTTTAAGGTTGACCCTCTCTAAGGTTGGCGCTCCTCTCCTAGGGTTAATTGTGGTGTGGGACGAGTGCTAGTATGTCTTATCCAGTTTCTATATCTAACATATGCCTTCCAGTGTGGTGTGCGTGAACTGGCCCGACTGCGAAGATCTTATAAATAAATAATTAAATAAATTCCACGTGTGTTGGAGTGGTGTCGTCTTAAGGGAGATTACCATTTGGAGGCTCATGAGGACGGAAGGCTCATTCTTCTTAAATGAGGTGTTTGGAGACCTATTTAGACGCACAAAAAGAGAAGCAAGACAAGCAATCATGTAAAAGGACGAGTATTCATCTTAAGAAGAAGAGCACTCAGATGTGCTTTAGGGGTCTCATGACGGAAAGAGCTTTCGACCAAGGAATATTCGTCTTCTTCCTCTCCTTTAGAATAAGGTGCGGCCTTCAGACAAAGAGGAGAACAGAACTCCCTAAGATGCGCAATTGTGCCTGGTATTGAAAACCTGGTCGTGTGCAAGGAATAAGATGAAATATCACTCCCATAGGCTTTGGGAAACACGACCATGCAATTATTATGTATTTCTTCATCCATCATGCTCTAGTTTTGCCCCGAAACATGAACACACCAGAACTGCACGAGAACTGATAAACCACCAAGGCTGACTGAGTCTATGAGATAACCTCTATTACATTTACACCAGTACTGATAAAAGTTCTTGTACGGCTTCCGTATTGTACACAAAATCTTTGTATCCATAAAGCATGAAATATAGCAATTGGAAGCATGAAATGTGACACTCATCAAAATAGGAACAAAAACATCTTAAACAGTTTCCTATATATCATTCAAGAAAACAACAACGCTGCTCACACTGCTGAAACAAATCGATGCATCAAATTAGGTACCTCTTATATATTTCTCCAAATGTGCCGCCCCAGAGCCTCTTCCTTAACAATCCCACAGCGCACTGGTGTCCCTTCCCAGTTCCCAGAGCTCGCTCGAGCCCACCGGTGACCATATGGGGGACGAAAACCACCGGATGCTTCACTCCCAACCCCTCTTTCATCAATTTTACGCCGGGAGGGTCCGGCAACGGCCCCGTGATTGCCTCCGTGACGTACTGAGGGAACGAGGAGGGAATCGCATTTTACGAGAAGGGCAAGAACCATCAAATGGAACATGTAAGCCCTATCCTCAAATAACATCCATCTATGCAGGACCAGAACAATAAAACCAGAACAAAATTGTAGGTGGGAAGGGGGCATGATAATGCAATTCGTAAATAGCTTTTGAGTCATGTTTTGACATCACCAAATAGTGGTTACAAACAACTAAATAGGCCATTCGTATCCCCGTCACCGCCGACGCCACCATCAAGCTCTACGACCTCACATCCTCCGCCCAGATCGATCGCCACCCTCACCCCCTCCTCTTCCTCCACCACCTCCCTCTCCTTCTTTCCCCCCCGCCGCCCTCTCCTTCCCCCTCAACCTCCTCTCTGGCGCCGAGGACGGCTCCGTCTCCATCTTCAACGCCCACCCCTTCGCCCTCCTCAGGACCGTTCCCGCCCAAAACGGGATGTCTCCGACCTCGAACTCCACCCGTCCGGAAAGCTCGCCCGCGACTCGTGCGTCGCCATGCTCGACTTGGTGCGAGGTGGGCGGAGCATCTACTGCAGGTTCAACGGGGAAGCCACCCTTGTGTGGTTCGGTCCGGGTGGGAACAAGTTCTTTATGGTTTCGGAGGAGTAGGTGTCCGTCCACGGGTCTGAGGACCCGCGCTTGGTCTTCAAAAATTGGAGTGCCAGTTCTCTGCGCCGCTCCGGCCATGGTCTGGTGTCTCCTTTTCGCTTGCTTATTTAATATATAATATTAAATAAAAAAAATTAAAATCTCTAACAAAATTATGTTTAACTTTAAAAACATAAAATAAGTTTAAAAATTTGATAGAAAATTTACTCTTTTTTAAAAAATATATATTAATTTTAAATTAGGATGGATTGTCAATCGGCTTACAGTTTTCAAATTTGATACGCTGAACTGCGTGATTTTGCACATCTGGGTTTTTGATTGTTTAGACCCATGCAATTTAATTATTTTCCTCCTTATATATATATATATATATATATATATATATATATATATATATATATATTATTGGGCATGTGATACTGTGTTAAAATCAGTTGATTGCTTCAATCAGTTGAAAATTTTAGTCATGTCGTAGGATCAACATGTTATTTATATCAAAAAATACTTTATAATATATAATATATCAAAAATATAAATTCTTATAAAAAAAGTTAAATATAGGACTTGTGAAAATTATTTTATAACATTTTTATTTATTCTTGGTAATCTTCTATTATGTTTTTTGAGTGAAAGTTTACTTACCACTACTATCTTATTATTCATAACCCTGTACAATACAAACTCCTTGTGAAATGTTGTATAACAAACCATTCTAATTTGCGAGTGTATTTAGATGTCTTTGTTATGCAATAAATCTACAATCCATTAATAAATTTGATTCTCACACTAGAAAATGCAGTTTTGTTGGCTATTTATTTGGGCAAATAACTTACTGATTACATGATCTTAAAAGCAACCAATTTTTCTCTAACAAAGTACTATGATTAATAAAGCTAAAATGTAATAAAAAGCAACCATGAGATTGCCAAATATGTATTATTGACTTGAGAGGGGGTATATTGTAACAAGTAAGTTCTTCATTATAAGGGGTGGCCAAGCATATGTCAAAATTTTAATTATAATATGGGTTTTTGACTAGATAATAAGTTAACTGGATTAATAGTCGAATGCTAATATATTATAATTTTACCCACTAATGATTATTATAGAAAAATAATTAAAATATTATTTATGGTTTGCATGCCAACACATCAGCATTCACTCTCAAACTGGTTGACTCATCCGATAAAAAATTCAAATTATTTTAATTAATGGTTTAATTGGATGACATGTTTTGTTTGTGCGAAAAAAAAATGATATGAAGTAAAAACAAAAAATTAAGAATTCTAATGGAAACAAGGACTCTTAAGCGATAGTGATGGCCAATAAGAATGTTATGTTATAATTCTAACCTATAGATGATGTTAGATATGTGGTAAGAAAGAAATTATTATGGGTTTGTCTAACACTAGAAAAGAAGGAAAAATATCGTAGTGTATACGGAAAATAAAATAAAATTCAAGTATTTTTAAAGCTATGTAAACACTTGTGAGTGTATTTTTTTTAATAATATATTAACATAATAAATGAACTTATAATATGTTCCTATCAAGTAGTAACTCGCTTAGTTTTAACTATTATATATTAAAATCCCAAAAACAGAAAACATAGACGAATAAAAATAAAGTTAAGATACTTATTCAATGACAGGCTATTACATTTACCATTGCAAGTTATTTTCTCAGTCATTATAGGTTCAATTGAATTACTTTCAACGGTCTTCTTAAAATGTCAAACACGTACTTCTTAGCTATTATACGTGTAATTAAATTACTGTCAACAATCTTCTTAATCCGTCAAACACATACATAGGATGTGAAAAAATTTGAACTTTTTATATTTTGATATTTATACTCGTTGTTGCATGTATGCATCATGTTTATTTTACCATTCAAACTTAAATGTTGTATCTAAAACCATTAATAATCTCACAAGGCAATATTTAAATTAACACTATAATTCTATTGACCATTTGAAAAAAATAAATTTTTTAAAAACTAAATCATGCAACAGAAACAATGCAATGTTTAGCGTCATCATTATATGGATAGAAAATAGAATTCAAAATTTAGACAATTGTCCATTCGGTAAAACAAAAGTTACAAGTAGGAATAAAGACAATACCGGTTCTTGTAATTGAGTTGATACACTTGATTGCTCGTTCGTTAACATTTACTCGACAAGGTTCGATTTAAACTCAATAATGTACAAGTTCACTCGATTCAATTAAATTATAAGTTCAACTAAGTTTGGCTCTGCTGCTCAGTCGTTGACATGCTTAGCCCAATATGGCAATTCCCGAATTACCCTAACGGGTAGTGAGCTGGTCTACCGGCTACGTAGTATATAACCGGCAACGAGCCAATACAATAAAATATTGCCAGTAGAATTGTTTCCCGGCAACATGGTTTCACTTTCCCGAGAAAAGAAAAGAAAAGACGAGCGTGAACCGTGAAGAGAGCTGCTCTTGGCGTTTCCTCGCTACTCACTCACGGGCTCCCGGGCCCCGGCGCTGGGATTAATATATATATATATATATTTATTTATTTTTTGGAACGAATCTCTTTTTTTTTTTTTTTTTGCGATTTTAATTTCACTCGCCTGTGAAGTAGAAGCTGAAAATGTTGTCTTGTCTCCTAGCGTACTGAAGAACAGCTTTTAAAAAGCACTTTTTCTCTCTCTCTCTCTCTCTTTTATATCAAACCAAACACTCATTCTACGACGCCGACGCACGGGTGGGTGCAGTTTCAGGAGGAGATTAAAATCAAAGAATGCTGACTTGCATAGCACGATCGAAGCAACCTATCAATGAATCATCCAAACACCATGGGGAATCTGGAAACAAAAACCACCAATCAATCAAACATCTCACGTCTCAGGTCTCTCTCTATATATATGTAGAGAAGAGAGAGAGAGAGAGAGAGAGAGAGGGCCAGGACATACATATCCATTTTAGTACTAGTCTGATATGCGTGGAGTGATGTTATTAATTGTTGGTTTTGACGATTTTGTTTTTTGATGCTCTGTGCAGATCAAGGACATGGCGCTGAAGGCCTCTGGTGCGTACAAGACCTGTAATCCATGCACGCAGTCGTCGGGTGCGCGGGTGCAGCACAGGGATTTCGCCGCCGGGTCTGGCTCGTCGGCGGAATGGACGTCGGAGAGGTTCCGGTGGTCGTACCGGCGAGCGGGGAGCGCGAACTCGGCGGCGACGGCAAGGCTCAAGGGGCTGTCGAGCGGCGAGGGGACGCCGAGTTCAGGGAGCAGCCGCCGGGTCGACCCGGTCGTGTTCGTGGAGGAGAGCGAGCCCAAGGAGTGGGTCGCCCAGGTGGAGCCCGGCGTTCTCATCACCTTCGTCTCCATGCCACGCGGGGGGAACGAGCTCCGGCGTATACGGTTCAGGTACGTACCCCCCACCACAACACCTTTGTCTGATTCCATATCCAACGGCTGAGATTTGTCGGGCAATGTGATCAAAATGTTTTCCCACCGTTCACCACGGTGCGCTGTCCCACCGCCAGCCCCGGACATTAATTTATATATGATTTTATGGTAAATTACATTGGCCGCAATAACGTTTTTGCTGTTTTTTTTTTTTGGTTATAAAAAGCAAGGTTTGATTTTAACATAATTATAGGCAACCCATATTTTGTGTGCATCCGGAATTAAGATAAATTTAACATACAGAATACTAAATGTAAATAAAAAAGAAATGTAATTAAACACAGATAAAACCAAAAACAAATTATGTAGCATTATTTTAAAGGCCTCCTTCTGTGACTTTGTCTTGAGTTGAGTGGGTGTGTAGATTGAATGCTCACTGTGACACCCATTATAGCCAGACAATGACAATAATGGATTATGGGTCTGGGGGAGGAAATGAACTTTCCAAGCAAATCCCTTTTGCAGCTGACCGGTCCCCGCAAAGAAAAAAAAAGAAAAGAGGTTACAACCAAACAAAACAAAGACCCAAGCAACCTTGTCGGATAGGAGTTGAACAGTACATTTATTGATCGGTACTCCAGTAAAGCCACCAAAAAAAGGGTATCCTGATTCCTAAAGAAGTACTCATTGCAGGGTTCAGGCTGGCGGGGCCTGGATTATGTGTGGTGTAAGCCTTTTATCAAGCACCTTTGTCTCTTTGTCGGGGACGTTTCACTTTCCTTTTCAACAAATTTCCCACGCTTATGGGGAAAAAAACTAAGGGTGTATGGACCAGTACCACTCTTTCACACCTGTTGAAATTTTGTTCCAGAAATACCACATTTTTGAATAAGGTAATAACAAATTATACACACACACACACACACACATATACGGAAATGGAAAAAAGAAACCCGGTTAAATACACAAGATGGTGTAGAAGGGTGGTATAACTTAACCGGGATTTGCTATTCTGGTGGGTTTGCTGTAGCGTGGAAGGGTTGTATCATTATTAGGAATGCAAGCTGTGCCAATCTTGGACTAGACATAGGATGATGGGAGGGATTATAATATCAGTGGACCTAATGTTACAAGCCAAGTAGGACATGGCCGTGGAGCTTTCACTCTCTGTTTTCTGGACCCAGCAAGTATTAAACTACTGATAGATTGCATTTTCATGCACTGTCGCGCTGGGGCTGACGCGTCCCGATCGTGATGGCCTAAGATTAAGGCATGGTTTTTGGTTCTGTTTCGCGGTAGAGTTTTTTTTTTTTTTTTTTTTAAAGTGCCAATGTCTCTTGTTATCCGTTCTTGTTTGATGTAGCATTATGGGTTGCTTGCTTTCGAGCTATAGTATAGCATTGTGGGTTGCTTGCCTTCGAGGGGTAGGATGTAATAATGGGCCCCCACCCGACCAATCTAATTTAAGACTCCCAGTTTTATACCAATAACCCATGTTTGTTGTTATTTGAAAGCCGGTTCAGTGTTTTGATTTGTTTTTTTTTTCTAAAAAAAAAAAAAACTAAGTTGGTGGGAACTGAAAGGCATCCATCCGTCACCACCGTCCATCCATTTTTGTCAAAAAAAAAAAGTTTGATGTAGCCGACTCAATTAATCCTAGCGGGCAGTGAGGACAAATAATTCTTTGCTATAGTGCTTAGGATACCCATCGAGGTATGATGAGGCTGGCCCCTACAAGGCACAGCCATGTGAACGGTCTAGACAGAAATATTAGATTATTGTGCCTTTTTTTTACATTAAAGTTCATCTGTACTGTTCATTGACGACTCACTTTATGAAATTTCCTTTTAGCAGTAAGTTGCATGTTTCACACCTGCGGCTTGCATGTGCAGAACTCCACTTGTAAAGACAGCAGCTCTGAATGGTTTTCTTGTTGTTTCTTTTATTAGTCGGGAAACGTTCAACAAGTTGCAAGCTCAAAGGTGGTGGGCAGAGAACTATGATAAAGTCATGGAGCTCTACAATGTCCAGAAGAACAACCACCACGTTTTCCCACTCGCTACACCAGCAAGGTCAGAAGATGAGGTAAATTTCCTGCTCAGTTTTTGTTGATAAATATTGTTCTTTGGAGGGTTTGTTGTTAGATATAAACGACACATGTAAATGCCATTGGTCTTCTATTGTGCTTTAGAAAGTTTTGGATTTTCATTGTAAGCAGATCTATAATATAAAGGATACATAGTTGTCATTGATTACTAGTTTTTGTTTAGTAATGGCGTCCTCCTTTCCCCTCACATGCAGAACTCTAAAAATGAACCCGCTGAAGATAGCCCCGTGACTCCGCCATTGACAAAAGAACGATTACCACGAAACCTGCATCGGCCGTTGGGAATGGGTATGGGCTCCTCATCCTCAGATTCACTCGAACATCACCCTTTGCAACCACGCAATAATTGCCACGACTCTGGTGGTTTCACATCAACCCCAAAGCTCTCTAGCATAAGCGGGACAAAGACGGAGACATCATCAGTCGATGCCTCTATGAGGACCAGCTCATCAAGGGATGCAGATCGGTCAGGAGAGCCGTCTATCAGCAACGCCAGCGATCCGGACGCTGAATGGGTTGAACAGGATGAGGCCGGAGTATACATTACTATCCGAGCATTGCCAAATGGTCAAAGAGAGCTGAGGCGTGTCAGATTCAGGTAAACTACTACTACTACTACTAATGTGGCTAGATGTAGTTTCTTGGCTGAGTGTTGAGAATATAATCCAGCTACATCAGGAACTTGGAAGTTTTTCATCTCACTCTCTCTCTCCCCTTTCTGCATTGCTTCACCTGTTACACTTGACATCATATTAAAAATGTTGGGAGGCAAAGCTTTAAACTCTCCCCACACATTGAGTGTGTTCTCTGCATGCGTCATTTACAGCATCCTGTTTGACTAACGCGGCTATCCTGTTTGTGTCTTAGCCGCGAAAAGTTTGGGGAGATGCACGCCAGGCTCTGGTGGGAAGAGAACAGAGCTAGGATACATGAACAATACTTGTAATGCTGCTGGAGCGGTGTTCATTTTCTTTTCTTTTCTTTTCTTTTTTGGTGGAAAATTGTGGTGGTGAAAATCCTTGGTGTCTATAAATATCCCCGGTAAAACTATCTCTAAACCAAAACGGAGGTGGAGGTAAAACAGCAGGAACTTCTGGGTGCAACAGCAAATCTATCACGAGTCTGGTCTGGTGTCACATCTATGTGTGACAATCTAACTGTTCCAGCTCAAGCAATCTTGTCATTCTTGTGGAGACTTCAATACATTTTTTCTTAAACTTCATATTGTAATTGGTCGTGTAATGTATGTGGGGTATAAATGAATGTAGATTTGAAAGGAGGAACAAGGTTTAACTTGGACTTGGATGGTTATGGGGATACAAATGATGAAAGAAAAGTCGTTTCTATTCTCTTTGTGGCCCTCATTTTGGAGGAAACATGGTGTCTCCACTTATTGAGTTTCTCGTCCCTCATGATTTATCTTACTAAATAAATACAACAAGCCAATGTTATTGAACTCGTTTTAATTCTTTTTTTTTTTCCTTATCCTATCCCTAAAATTAAAAAAGAAATAAAATCAAAAAATAATATTTAAAAATAGAATAAGTAACAATTGCTCATTTACATCTATCAATCAAATAGGAAAATAAAATAAAATACATATCAATATAATTTATGTTAGAAACATGTGTATTTATAATACTGAAATGAAAAAAACATTATATCTGCATAAAAATTAACCTATATATAATTAACTTAGATAAAAGATTAAAAGAGAGAAATTATTATTTTCCGCCTGGATAATTGCTTTAATCAGTTTATTTTTAATCTATTTATTATATTATTTAAAACTAATTAAAGTATTTTGTTTAAAGACTTTAGATCCACTACAATTTTAGTAAAGAAAAGAAAATATTTGTAATTAATTAAGTTTTACATATATTTTTTAGATGATTAAATCAATTACAGATATTAAAATTTAATCAATTAATTAATTTTTAAACTAGTTTGAAAGGTAAACTAAGATCATAAAAAAATTAAGTGAAAACTAATTTTAAGATCTTAGCACTGAATTTGGATAAGATAAGAAAACATTGGCATATGAAGACGGGTAAATCCATATGGCTTCCTGTCTCCTAAACCCTTCTCTAGCGGGACCCACCGTCACCTGAAACTCCAGGGATGTACAGAACTTGCACGCTGACACCCACTCCCCACCCCAACGTCACCACCGCTCTCTGTTTCGCCTCCTCATCGTCTTCCTTCGTTTCCCTCACCCCTCAACGCCTCAGCTTCACCCGCAGAGCCAACAAGGAGCAGCAGCAGCAGCAGTTTTCCAAAGCCACCGACGCCATCTCCGCAGCAATGGCCGACCAAGCCAGGGCGCCACCTGCCCTTCCGCCGCCTGATCCTCCCGTCACTAAGGTGGCTGCGCAATGTCGACCCTCGTTATTGCCCTCAATTTGATGATTGCCCTTGTCTAGTTTTTCCCATTCTCGTATCGAATGTAATGTTCCGCGCCCATGTGATTTTTGGTTTGTGAGTGTTTGTGATCGGTCTTGTTCTCGATTCATAATATGAGTTATAGGTTTGTTTTGCGATTGGGGCTATGGTTTCCTTGATCCTTCTTGAGTCCAATGCTTCCGTTTCGCTGCTATTTTGAGTATCCGACATTCTTGGAAATTGTCAATTTGTCATTGTTCAGACTTGTGAGCTTATGAGTTTCAATCAATTAATATTTTAGCTCAATAATAAGGATCAAGGTTTTGATACTTCAGTTCTTTTAACCTAAATGCATAAATCCTCGTTTCTTTTATTTGTTTTCCGAGTATCCTGGGTATCCCACCCTGAAGGTGGCCTTCCTCAACATTAGTACCTGCTCTTCACTCTTTAATCCCAGCGGTTGATGAGGCACATAAGTATGATCCTATCGGTCTAAGTAGCTTTTATGTTGATCCTTATTATCAGTAGCACTCATACTATTCATTGCATTTCAGAAAGGTAGAGTGTTTTTTAGTAAAACCTATCATTTATTAAGTAAGACCTTCTACATTGGCAATGGTAAAACGTGATTGAAAATATAAAAATGTTTTAAAAAGCCCTTCTGGCTTCCACTATTCAAAGTTTAGATTAATTTTAGCCTTTGATTTGGGGTATTAAAAGTGTGCTTGGCAGAGGGTTGTTTTTTTTTGGTTGTTGTTGTTGTTATAAACTAAAATAGAAGCTTTTTATTAGAACCGAAAACTAAGCAATTTACCAGTTATATTTGATTTGCACAATCGTCAACTAATAGTTGTTGAGTTGTAAGCTTATGGTAGGACCAGGGTTAATTCTACATTTTAAAGATGCATAATGGAATATTGAATCCTCGAATTGTGTTGTTCATCTGCTTCTGATATTATTGGTTTCCTTCTATATATGAAGCCTATAAAACGTTGTCTATTGCAGTTCAAAATTGCTCTTTGCCAGCTATTAGTGACTGCAGACAAGGAGAGAAATATTGCTCATGCACGGAAAGCAATAGAGGAGGCGGCAGAAAAGGGTGCTCAGCTTGTTCTTCTTCCTGTGAGTAGTAGAAGATTTAGTTTAATGAATTTATTATTATTTTATTTTTTTTATGACAATTACTGATATAATATTTGATGACTTTTTTTAGGAAATATGGAACAGTCCATATTCCAATGATAGTTTTCCGGTATATGCTGAGGATATTGATGCTGGCGGTGATGCATCTCCATCAACTGCAATGTTGTCTGAAGTTTCTAGGAGCTTGAAGCTCACAGTTGTTGGTGGCTCTATACCAGAACGTTCTGGTGACCGCCTGTACAATACTTGTTGTGTCTTTGGTTCTGATGGAAGATTGAAGGCTAAGCACAGAAAGGTTCATAGCCATCTTGTTATGAAACGTTTCAGTTTGTTATTGATGGAAGTCTTGTCATTTAATTTTGTCTAAGAGATATTTTTTGCTGCTTTCAGATACATCTGTTTGACATTGATATTCCTGGAAAAATCACATTTATGGAATCAAAGTCTCTTACAGCAGGAGACAATCCTACTATTGTTGACACAGGTCTGGTATGCTCATGGGGGTAAAACATTATATGTAGATTTAGAATATCATCAGATAAATCTCTAGCTGTATTCCGCATCTTCTCCTGGTTGAGAGGAAAGATTATATCCACAGTTTAGTTGTCTCTATTGAAGATACCAATATTTACTTATTAGTGCAATTGTGCAAACAAATTTTCTGTTTTTCCCATCTAGACTTCTTAACATGCAGATGATTAGAAAATTGTTATTTGTCTGTGTATCTTAAACTATTTACTTTGAATCAAAACATTTATGGATACACATGAGAATGAGAAATGACTGGTGGGTTTTATGTGCAGATGTAGGCCGAATTGGTATCGGCATATGCTATGACATTCGGTTCCAGGAACTAGCTATGATTTATGCCGCAAGAGGTAACTTTCTTTTACAGTGAATTAAGAATTAAAATATAGGTAGAATTGAAGAGCAATTCTGGGATTTTGTAATCCTGGACCCTGGTCTCCATTTTGTGGGCCCAGGCTCAAATCCTTTTTGCGAGTTTTGGCATGATTAAACTTGAACTGATTGAACAAGAACATAGGCTGCAGGACAGGGATGCATTCAAAATGCTCAGACGCGTCTGGTATATTTTATATTGCTGAGTTTATTTATTCACTAGTACTCGTTTTTTTTCTCCTTGGTCCTTGTGATGTGACCACAAGGTCCTCTTCTCTTCTTTAGTTTAAGCTGAAAGAGTTGTAGATTCCGGGCTTTTGGAACCACAATAAGTTTGAACTTGAAAAGTACAATTTAATGTTTTCATTTTCTTCATATGGATTGTAATGATTGATGATGCATGATTTTAGTGCTGTCTATCTTCTATTGTGCTTCTGTCTCTCTCTCTCCTGTAATAACTTTTAATAGAATAAAATTTTGTATTAGTTTGAATTTTATGACACCAGAAGTTTGTTAATTTGGATGCCAGGTGCTCATTTACTTTGCTATCCTGGTGCATTTAATATGACAACTGGTCCCCTCCATTGGGAACTATTACAAAGGGCAAGGTAATGGAGAAGTTACTTGTGTAGTTCTGTATAGAAATTCTGCAATTGCAAGAGCTTTGATATTATATATGTGTGTATGTATATATATATTAAAATATTTGAGCAAGAGAAATTTGGCCGAGTACTATAGGTATTTAATTCGTATGCTTGGATATGTATGCTTACCAGTATGATCTAATGTTAGGTAAGTAATTTTTGCACCACTTCTTTCAAGGAGGCATATAATGCTAGATTACTTTAACCGCACTCTGTATGTGATCTAGATATATTTGTTAGAAGTACATGAAGTCTCATCGATTGAGTATAGCTTTGTGATTTTCTGTCTTTTTCTGAGCTTTCATCAAAATTTTAATTTTATCAGTACAAATTGTTCAATCTTGTCGAGCTATAATTACTTGCGCTGATGTTAATGTGTTCCTGAATTTGCAGGGCTGCTGATGGTCAGGTACTTCAAATAATCAGCGATTTACTTTTTAAAAAAAAAAAATTGAAAGCCCTTTAGTCCTCATTTACATAGATCTAGCTTTGTTGTACTATATCTCTTACTTCCTGTATGTTAGTTGGAAGTTTCATATGACTTTGATTTTGCTGAACGCAATACTATGAAAGTGTATAGCTGTTATCTGCGGTTTTCCTCATTAACAGTAGATATTAGTTCGTGAAAAAATTGCCATGTTTAGCATTATGAAAAGTGTCTTGCAAAGTTAATGGCATTACAGTTTGCAGTGATGCCATCTGATTGAGTAAAGGGGGAATAAGTTGGAGTGATTTTAGTTCCCATAAACATTGCAAAACAAGGAAAGAAAGGGTAGCTACTAATTCATCAGCAACGATTAATTCATTTTTATTGGTAGCATATGATTCATTGGGACAGAAACTGTGTAGTACAACACTTTCATCGCTGTGAGGGTTTTGGATGAAATTCTTTCCATTACAAATATGAGAATTCCTGGAAGTAGAAATGTTTTAGTCGATGTCAATTTATTATACAGAAACAGAATCTGAGAGAGGCTGGGTGGCAGCGGGAATTTTTTGTCAGAGAACTTATTCTAATGTTAATATTGACCTCAGCTGTTCTTTAGGACTGGTCGGGTTTCAACTTGAGGAGATATCTATTCCTTTTCTCAATAAGTGAAGGCTCTTTTTTTTTTTTTTTTAATTTCTCCTTTCGCACCTCCTTTTACTGAACCTTTGTCTTCTTCTTTTTCTCTGTAAAAAATGGCAGTTGTTTGTGGCAACTTGTTCGCCCGCTCGAGACTCGAGTTCTGGTTATGTTGCCTGGGGACATTCTACCCTTGTTGGACCTGTAAGTGCATACCCATTCCTCATGTTGGATCTGTTATTCTAAGGATTTATGCATCAGCATAACTGACACTTTCAAAAAAGATCAACGAATACAAAATTCTAAATGTTACTACTATCTCAATTATTTTTGGAATTGGAGAAGACTCTGCACCCTGCTTCCTATTGTCTTATACTCACTGTATGTGACAGTTTGGAGAAGTATTGGCTACTACAGAGCATGATGAGGCGATCGTCATGGCGGAGATTGATTATTCAATAATTGAGCAAAGAAGGTGAGGTTCTTTCAACCGTAAAGGTTCTTTAAGTTATTTCATGGAGGCAATTTTCAGGGTGGAAAATATAAATCCATAGGTTCTTTAAATGAATGATGAGAACAAAACCCAGTAATAGTTTTGAATGATGAGATTATCAGTCTTGTCACACTACTAACTGAAGTGCTCAAATGATTTATTTATTTTTCTCAAAAAGTTATAGCCATATGGGCTTGCTCGGTTGCTGGATTTGGTTTTGTGCAAACAGGAAGATAGCTTGATCGTATGAAATTTCTAATGTTACACCTGTTCTGGACACGCAGAACTAGCATTCCATTTCAAAAGCAAAGGAGAGGGGATCTGTATCAGCTGGTAGATGTTGGGAGGCTACGGTCTTGAAATATCCACGGTGCTTTCTTATCATTTAGCTAACAAAAACAGATGCTATATTGGTATTGTCAGACCGCATGGCTCAATTTAGGCTTTTATTGGTGCGCTATGGAAAGATAATAATAAATGTTTTCTTTGTTAAGTTGGAGGTTTGGCAATATAGATGATAAATGAATATATATATATATATATATAATTATTTTTTAAATAGCTATTTCGGTGCTAATATTCATTTTATTGAATACTTATGTGTTTCTTCATGTTGCAAATTTTAATTTTTATTTATTTTTAGATAAATTTGTGTAAATCACTAGATAATGTTAAATAAGTATGGATAAAGGAAATATTAAAACTAAATCCTCGCTTCAAAATTATAGTATTAGACTAATAATTAATTATCGTCGAACTGTATCATTGTAAATAATTTATTATTCTATCTTATACATCTCGTCAAAAGCGACAGCAAATGTAAAAAAAAAAAAAAGTGGTTTTATGTGTGTTTGTGAGAGAGTGATTGATGGTAAGGAACAAAATTCAATTTGGAATGATGTCTGAGTCTGAGATGAGTCGAGATTGACCAAAGATTAGATTAGCAGTAACCGTGTAATTGTTCAAAGCCCCCACCTGGTCCTGGAAACACAAGACACGGACTTTGATGTTTGGTTCTTCGTTCAAAGCGAGAGGGAAGCAATCGCGACGACGGTTGTTGTTTATGGGTATTATAGTAATTTCAATATTTATATTGAAATTAGTAAACCCACCCCCCATGAATAAAATTCAACGGCCGTGATTATCTGACTGCATGCAAGCGAGGAATAAGTGTCGGGTCAGGGGGCAGCGGCCAGCGGGATGGGTGTTCTATTATTTACCTATTTTATAAAATGTTATAAATTTATTTTCTTATTTAGATAAAGTATATTATAATTGAATCAGTGTTTTATATTTGCTTATCTATTATACTATTATCTAGAGCAATGCTAGGTATATATTGTGTTTGATATTAATTTTTTTTTTTTAAAATCATATTAATCCAAATCCAATGAGAGAAAAAATGTTTCAATCTATCTACAAATAAATTTTTTTATTTATATGAATTTGTAAAATCCTCTCAATTATTTATTTGTTGATAATTAAGATAATTACTTTTTTTTCTAATAAACTAAATAAAATATGCGTTCGCCTGTTTCATTTTTCTCATACACTGATTAACCATGTGCATGCTATTCATCAATTATTAAATTTGAAGTAAACTCCAATTTTGAAATGCCAGTGTCGATCGGGGAGATCTTGGATTTCTCGGATTCAATTCCATTGGGATTGGGGAGTCTTTTCCTTCGATTCCTCTACGCTCTCTTAAAAGCTTAACCCCCATTCATATTTATCTCATTTAATGCATTTATGTCGAATGATTTTTTTTGTCATGTTATAATGTTTTAGCAACATTAATTTGTTGGGGAAGAGTTTAGAAAGCAGCGAATACTATGATAAATTATGTATAAACTATCCAGCTTCTTATCCTTTACTTCGGGGACCCAAAGGCCAAAATTAATTATGTATACACTATTGTATTTGTATTATGGGCAACATTACTATGATAAAAACAATAAAATACAACTCATGATTGTGATGTATTGACTATAATTCATACAGAAATGTATTGATTATAATTCATACAGAAATTAATGATTCTTATTCCACCATATGAGATGATTTTGTTTTATTGCATTTGTTGATTATTATTGCTAATATTGTTTGATTTTATTTTATTTTAATTTATTTTATTAATAAATGGTTAAAGATTCTTGAAAAAAAATTGTAAGCATTTTCAAACCAAATGTCAGAGCTCTCGACGAGTTTTTTTTAATAAAATGACCTGATGTTTGAATATCGATGTATAGGATTAATTTAATAACAGAATTATAAATTGATAATTATTAATTCTAATAAATTAATTAAATATTTCATGTACCTATCATATGTTATCTAATTATATTTAATTTTCACATAATTATATCTAACTTTCACAATGTTACCTAATTGCTGGATACAATTACATGTTTTATTTATCCTTTTTTTTATTTATTCTTTTACTTGTTTATTTTTATCATTGGTGCTATTCATTTAATTTTTACTGGTTATTCTTCTTAGCTATTTTTAAAATGTTGTGTTCAAATACATATTTTAACTAACTATTATTTATTTATTCTAATTAATTAAAATAAATAACATAAATAATATAGTTTAACTAATAGATCATAAAACTTAATGCAATAAAATAAAACTTACAATTAAACTTAACAAATATTGAACATACTATAACTTTCTATGATACACTTAAAACTTTTTCGAATCATATTCGGATACATTCATATTGTAAAATGGATTTTTACATAAGAATTATAATAATTTTCTACTAACATTGTCATGTGGCAGCACGTATGAATTGAAAATGTTGTTTTTTTATAATTTTATTCAATTACAATTAATGATGGTACCGTTAGTTCATATATGAAAAAAAAATATACTTGTAACCTTGTCTTGCACTTTCATCTGTTTTTATCTCTCTGAGTGACGATTTTAATTACGCATTCATTTGATAGCTTGATGTTATATTATCTCACTATTTTATTTTTCTAAATGCAAACTTATTTTCTAAGTTTTCCTTGCTTAAATAATTTGTATATACTACTTACTAAGCGCATTATTCTAATTAGTATTTATGCAATGGTTAATAATAGTTAGTTATTGTTATAATGGTTACTTTATTTATTTCCAATGATTCTAATTGATAGTAATTTTTAAGATTAATCACATTATGAAAAAATCATTAGTCGCAAGTATGTTTGCAAATAAGGGTATAAATTATTTTTGAGCCTTATCACAATATTTGTAAACACTAACAAATGAGTTTAAAGACACAAATATGGCCAGTTTATGTGAGATATTAAGGACATTTCTGTTTGTTTGTTTTCTAATTTTGTTATAAAATACGATAACTATTTTCGAGTATATAAACCATAAAAATTTAAACATTATATGATTGTTTTCATTCTTTGGAACTTGAAAAGTATTTTATACCATAACGGTGACAATCATTAACAATGTCATTCAACTTATTTCCTTAAAGCACTAACATCAGACACTCAGGCATTTTTTTGAATTTACAAATTTAAATTACTTTTTGGTTCCCTATATCAATATACACCACAATTAATTTCCTAAATTACTCTATATATCATTAAAAAATTTCTATATTACTTTATGTTTAATAATTTTTTTTATAATTTAACATGAAATAAAAGTAAACGTTATATAAAACGTGAAAAAGGAGAGATGAAAGAATTTTTATATATAATTAAATAATTATATAGAATGAATAGTACTTCAAAATACATTGGGAAATACCATACAAATCTCATTAAAAAAGTTAAATAAATGATATTTTATGTATAGATGATTTTATAACTTTTATATTTTTTTCCGTAAATATAAGGAAATAACTTTTATAAGAAATTTGCTTTCAGTACTCTTATAGCCTACATTGTGCACTTTTATATGAAACTAGTTTAATTAATAATTTTACACTTCCTTTCTAAATATATATATTTTTGAATTTGCTCCAAATATTTCCTCATAGTCGGTACTCTGTTACTTAAATTTGTTTTTTAATTAATATTTCTAAATGTCTTAAGATTTTACTGTATATATTATTATGAGAAACTTTAATTAAGTAATCAAATGTCATATTTTACGCAAATAATATAATTTGTAATAATGTACAAGAAAATCTGTTGACATATATTTAATTACATATAATATATTAAATTTATTTTATATTATATATATAAATATTATAATATTGATATACTTGTCACTCATTATATGAATAATTATAAATTAAAATCTAAAATAATAAAATATTATATTATATTTAAAAAACATATGCTATCATTCTATTTCTCGTTCAATTGTATCGGTTGATTTCAAACTTCAAAAAAATCAAAAATATGAATTAATTCGTGAACCAGGCCGATCGGGGCTGGATCGGACCAAAATCTATCAAGCCAATTTAAAAGAGATTGGACTGTCAGGCCTACCTGGTTGCTATTGATTTTGGCATGAAATATGAAAAGTAGATGTAAAATAAAAGTGTATTGGTATGTGTGCACCATTTTTCTCATCTAAATATCGTGAATTGCTACGTAAAATATGCTTTCATGTGTTTTCACACATCTTTTATACTCAATCAAATAATTATTTTTTCCTGTAATTTTTTTTATATATTTTCTTTCTATACATTTTTTAATGTCAAATTCTTCCACATCTTTTTTTCATACATTGCCAATCAAAAGAGTAAGATAGATGACAAGGGTTTGGAGGACAAAATAAATAAATAAATAAAATTACTTTTTTCGATGCTTAAGGGATTAGAATGAGAAAACTTTTGAACCAAAAATTAAACGCGGAAACAATAGTAAAATCTGTGTGGAAGAAAATAATAAGAGCCAACATCATAAATAAACTAAAATCAAATTTTACATGGTTAATCTATGCCTTTTTCTTTTTTTTTTTTCTGAGAAGGCCGAATAAGCTTGTAGGGAAAATGACTGAAATTAGGAGAAAGTAAAACACTTTTCTTCTCTATATTATTACATTGTTTCTGGTAAGTATTATAACAGTCTCTACTATTAAACGTCGTATCAATTAAAAGCTTTCTTAAAAAACCATATTAATTGAGTTTTGTTTTCATCGAGGCATTACAAAACAGACAAGAGAATTAGATATAAAAAATTTAAAAATTAGATGACATTATTAATACTACTGAATTTATAAAAACTTTTAAAAAGTCATTTGCTCCAACATTTAATATCTTATCATATATTGATATTAAAATATTAGATCACTTAAAAAAAGGGTTGAAGTGCCAAATTTTCAAATAATCCTGTTTAGACTAGACTTTGGGGAATTGTGGTCCAAAAATTGACATATTTACCATCTATTTCCGATGCAATCGCACGAAAATATGGGGATATCAATTAACCGTAGTAAGTACGTCACATTTACCTGTGCTCCCAAATTCCAATGCCTGAATACTGACTTTTCAAATGGCTAAGAAGAGCTTCAAGTAGTGTCATATTTTAATCAAATTTGAAATTTGGGAAATTGTGGTTAGGAAAAAAAAATCCACATCTACATCCACATCTGGCTATACTAATTGATCACAAAATAGGATAACTTCAAATCCAAGTCCATTAATTAATATCATGCTTCTAGCTCTTAATACCACGCTTCTATGTATTTAATTAAAATTGAATAATTGAGATTGAGCGTAGAATCCAATTTTGCCCGGAGGAGCCGACTTGAAGTGTTTTTAGTATATGTTTAGTTTCCTGTATTCTGTTTTATGAATTTTAAAAATAATTTATATTTGATGGAAAATTATTGTAATTAATAAATTTTTTTTGAAAGTATTTTTTTTTAAAATTAAAATTTATAGAAAATAAAAAAATATGACAGACTTAAATAATAAAATAATTTTTTCAAAAAAATATTTAAAACTATATTTAAATATCTGATCAAAATAAATTTAGATTTAAAATATAAAATAATTAAACGTAAATTTTAAAAAATAAACTTATATTTATTTATTTATTTAAATTGTTTCAGAAATAATTCTTAGCATCTATGATCTATCATTAATGACACGGCTCCGTCTCCCCTCGCCAATACCAATGCCAATGCCAATGCCATAACAAATAAATAATTCATATGCATATATATGCATATGCAACCTTTATTTGTTTACCATTGTACTGTTAGGGTCAACTTGATCAAACCATGGAGTACATCCGTGGGAACACCAATTGATATTATTATAAAGGACAACACCCTTTATTGTATAAATACACACACACACACATATATATATATATATGTATATAATGAACAAAACTATGAGTACGTATAACGTGTTTTTGGTACCGAAGCCATGTGTCATATGTGTGTCCCATATTGTTGCTCTTTAGATTTAGGAAAAAAGAAAAGAAAAGGACTACATCAACGATGAATTTAATGATTTAATACCACCTCAATGCCCTGCCGTGTGTGTCAAATGCATTGGAAAACTCGGAGGCAAAAACAGAAAAGAAAACGTCACCACAGAAAGAAAACGGTAAAAAGTAAAAAGTAAAAAAAAACTGGAAAATTACTGTCGCTCCCGCCAGCCGCTGATTGAAATTTGGGGCAAGCTGTCTGGGCCCCGCCCACTGATTCCCCGCACGCGCGGGATCCATCCTTTTAAAGTTTCAACTTTCAACTTGTCTTTTGATACAAAAGCAGTACCCACCACCCTAACCAGACCCCCCACTCTCTCTGTCTAACCACCACCAGGCACCAGCACCTCCCTCCCATAGCCATAGTAGCCATAGTAGCCATAGTAGCCATAGCCAAAGTAGCCATAGCCAAAGGCGTGAAGCAGAAACTGCTTATGAACCAACCACCTACTATATCCTTACTCTCTCTCTCTCTCCTCTCTGTGTTCTTCTCTTCCTTGTTCCTTTGCCCAATGACCTCCATCATTCACTCCTTCTGTAGATTCCTTCCCTTCACGTGAATCCCATCCCTGCCATCAATGCCTCCTGTGGGTGTGGGTTCTCTCTCTCTCCCTCTCACTCAAGTAAGTTGGAGAAGAAACCATAAGTTAGCCCATCAATAGAACCCAGCTTCCCATGTTTTTGTAACCCCCCCATCTACATATAACTCCTCCTCTGCTTTCCTTTTTATGCCCTGTTCCTACTCTGTCCTGTTCCGCACTGGACGCCACATCTATGGATATTAACCAAAAACACCTTCCCGGATCGCGAGGTCGGTTCACTTCCTTCTCCTCCTCCCTCCTTGACTCCATCGATCGCTCCATCGACGACGATGCTCGAATGGACAGAGCCGCTGCCGCCGCGGCCAGGCGGAAGCCCATCACCGACGACCTTGAGCATTTGCGTGAGGATTTGATTACTTTCCGCCGGTCTTTTGCGGCGGAGAAACCGGCCCAGAGACGACGGAGCGTCCCCAATTGGGGTACCCTGTCGGAGTACGATTTCGAGACGACGTCGGACGCTGCTAACCATCCCAGGCCGAAGCCAATCCGAACGGAGAAGAAGAAGACGATGGTGATGAAGAAGAAGAAGGTGGTGATGAAGAGTCCGCAGTCGGGGTCGGGGGAGAGGATGCTTGTGGATGCTGCTTCGCCGCTGGGGGATGGTCTCTACGCCTCAAAGCCGATGGCTACGGCGAGACAGATTCAGTCACGATCGTCGGAGGAGCAACAGCAGCCGCCGAAGGCGAATCGGGAGGGGCGCTTCAAAAGGACCAAATCTAAGGCCCTGAAAATGTACGGCGACATGAAGAGATTGAATCAACAACCCATCTCCCCTGGCGCCCGGATCGCTAGCTTCCTCAATTCCCTCTTCCACCCCGGCGATTCCAAGAAATCGTCCAAGCCTTGCTCCGTTGATCCGACGCCTCCCAGCAGACCCAAATCACCCAAGCCCTCTTTTCCTTTTTCGTCTTCTTCGTCTTCTTCTTCTTCTTCTTCCTACGCCTCTTCGGCATCGACTTGCTCGTCATCTGTGTCTTCTATGGCGGAGTTGAGAAGCCTATCGCAGAATTCCAAGCCCTCCACTACCGCCAGCACAACTTCCTCCTCATCACTGTCTAAGATGGATCAGAAATCCAACGCATCCGCCTCCACCACCAACACTACTTCATTGTCGTCGTCGTCATCTTCTTCTTGTTCTTCCTTGACTAGATCTTGCCTCAGGAACTCCCCGCGAGGCTACAGATTTGGCGGCGGCGACAGTGGCTGTGACGTCGGCGGCCGAGGAGGAGGCGTAGGAGCCAAGCGGTGCGTTCGGTTCTCTACGGTGAGTGTGATCATCGACGAAGACGGAGGCTGCGATTCTCGGTCGTCCGGGCGGAAGAGCCGTTGCGAGAGCGATCCGGGGCTGACGCCGACGCCAATCCTGAGGACCAGAAACAGGGACGTCCAGGTGGAATCGCCAACTGCGAGAAATAGCCATGGCCTGAGAAATAACCAGAAGAAGGATCGCCGTCATCAGGACCGCCGCGGCGGAGACGACGAGATGGATGAGGATACCATCAGCTTCTCGAGCTCCGATCTGTTCGAGCTTGATTTCTTGATTGGATTCGAAAGGTATCGAGAGGAGCTACCGGTGTACGAAACTACCAACCTCCGTACAAACCATGCCATTGCTAACGCTTTCCATTGCTGATGGCCTGTCTTTTATTTTTTTGTTTTTTCCGGTGTCATTTCTAAATTTAGTGAAAATAAATTTCTTCAAAATTCGAAATGTTAATTTATTTTACTTTGTGCATATTTACATTTTTTTTTTTTTGCTCTTTTCTTGGAAGAAGTTTTCCTTTTTAAAAAAAAAAAAAATCCCATTCCTAGCAATAGACCCATACCCAAAAATTTGTCTGCATACTACTAATGCCTGTGTTTTCATGGATGAACAATTGATAGTAAAACTAAACACTCTGCGGAAGTGAAGACAACCCAGATATCAATTCAGAACGCCGTACGTCTTGTTCGGATCAGCACCAAACTTGAAATTGCGTTACTACCTTTGTACCGTTAATGATATCATTATGGATATCTAAACGTGAACCCGATCAATAAAATTATAAAAATGAAAATACAACTCCATACTTGGTTTCATATTTTGGTGAGCAAACATGCCTTATAAAAATGAAAATCCAAACCAAATTATCCATCATGTTTGTTTATATGTCACATAGCTTTGACGAATATTCGTTTTAACTATTTTTTATTTTTGTTATTGAAAAAGTAAATGTGATAGTTGCTTTTTAATTTTATTTTTAAACAACAAACATTTTCGCCTTAAATTTCACATTTATTTGTGATTCTTTGAGTAAATAAAAACAATATTTATTTTCAAATTTGTAATATATTCCATGAAAGTGTTTAATAGTACAGTGAGTTAATGTTGGATGATTGACATGTGGGCTATTCTTTCTATTTAATGGTGCAAAATCGTAATAGAGCCGCCACCCCCTCCCCCCCCCCCCCCCAAAAAAAAAAAAAAAAAAAACCATTGGGAGAGCTTTAGCTTGGCCGAGGGCTATCAAAGGATCGTCGAGGGATCCTCAACAATGGTGAGACCTTACTTGTCTTCAACTAAAGTGAACCTTACATCTCAAGCCCATCTCTTAAGTATATATCGGTGAGAG
Organism: Taxillus chinensis; assembly: GCA_023512835.1. Taxonomy (NCBI): domain Eukaryota; kingdom Viridiplantae; phylum Streptophyta; class Magnoliopsida; order Santalales; family Loranthaceae; genus Taxillus; species Taxillus chinensis. Next base: position 13,024,705 of record CM042086.1, read on the forward strand.
AGTTCGTTAGGATTAATATACTCTTTTAAAACTTTTAAAGCATGCTTGCATATTATCTCTCAAGCCTAAGAACGCCTATAAATACAAGTTAACCCATCATCCAAGATATTTCAAACAAAGTTGGCCCTATCTTTTTGTAAGGTAATGCCATGGCTTGAGATCCCTAAATTTGGAGAACCTTTAAAAGAATTTTCCAATGTAATATCTTAGTTACTTAGTCTCAACCAAATTGTTCAAGTTTTAGGTTTTAACATATAAAGGGGCCTCATTTTAGGATTTTATTTATGGCCACCCAAATCCAAAAGTTGACCCTAATCCCGAGTCACATAATATGATCGTCCGATATTAAAAACACATGTTATACACCATATTAGCTGCATCATTATGGTTATAAGAGTGAGTTGTAAGTTCAAGAGATCTTATATATTCTTCTTTGAATTCCTCAAATAAGTGCCCAATATAATTTAAAGAAACTAGCTCTACCATTAGTATTTTATGTTGATTTTGGGAAGCCAATGGATTAAATTATAATATGCACCCAATTTCGCCTCATGCTTGTCATATAGAGCTCTCTGAATAAAAAATTACATAACGTCATAATCAAATTTCAAATAATCATTCAAGCTTGCATTAAAACTTTCACTCGAGTATATGCTTTTCATACTAATATACCATACCAAACAAAGCAATGTGTACACTTTTGCCTCGCATCAAATAACCCTTTTAACCACCTATTATCATGAACATTGAACATTCCAAGCATAGTATTCCATGCATCTAAAAATTCTTACTCTATATCGATATTATCCATTAGGTGTGAAATCTTACATTTTATAATATTAGCCTCAAGATTTACAAGCCCAATATTATTTGTATGGTTGAGCGCATTATATATTATATGCCACTTGTATAGACGATGAATGTCAAAAGGAATTCTTTTTTGATAGTAATAGTCATAAGAACCTATTGATTTGTTAAAATTATCTTTGGAGGTTTGTGTGATATTGATTCTAATAATATTTTAAACAACCATTTGTAAGACTTCATTATTTCATTGTACATCAATATCACATCTATTATCATTCTTGCAACACCTTAAAAATATTCATAATTAATTCTTTTTTAGCTTACTAAAAATTGGAGTAAAATGCATCATTTTTCATAGATTTTAAAAAAAAACGTATTTATATATACTACTAGCTTTCCCAAATGCCAACTTCTTTTTCCTTTGACTTTGCAAGTAATTCTTCTGATCCAATTTTGTAAAATAAGACTTTTCCTTCCAACTTTTGTTATACAAACCTAAGTGGAATTTCATATATCTTAGCCAAGTCCATTTGTGTTGCACACAATTGAAAAATTCTACATTGAGATTTCATCACATATATATGAGTCCTGAGGAAGGATAAGCTCGTAGTTATGGTTTACTGTTAACATGTATATTTTAATTTTTTTTCGCATCCCTCTTTAACCTTATATCAACATGAGCATTACAACTATACCTAATTTCTATTCTCGAATTGTTTGGCAATGGGTCCCTCTTTATCGTATCATACATACCCTCAACAATTAAAAATTTGAGATGTAATTTTTTTGACTGTTTATTTCTACCAACAATGCCCCTCGTAATGCTAAACTCAGCCCTCCTCCCATCATTGTTATAAAAATTATATGCTACTACGTAACTATTAAACTCTAATACTAATTTGGGGATTCTTTTCACCATTATTAATATTCCTTTCATTACTAATGTCCATAATTAGCAAATCATTCCAACAAACTAGTCAATCTTTTATATAAAATATATGAAATTTACTATATGTTTAAGATTACTTGATGAAACATTGGTGGTCAATCGTAAATATTCAAACAACAATTTCTATACCCACATATTTATATTTAAACATTAAACGAATATATTGCACTTGTTAGGAACATCTGAGTGTTGTGATTTTTTAAAATTTAAAATATAAAATTAATCAAATCAATTAAACCTATATTAATTTTGAGGTGAATTAAGTTATGAGATTTTGAATTTTGAATTTTGTTTATTTGTTTTTGTTTTGTTTTATTTTTTTCTTTTACTTTATGTTCAATCGGTTTGCATCACCTAACCATTTAGGGGTGAGCATCGGTCGGTTTCAGTCGGTTTGTATATAATTTTTAAACCAAACCAACGACATTCGGTTTGAAAAAAATTCAAACAAAAACCAACCAATAAATGTTAAAAACCATCGGTCTTGGTTCGGTTCGGGTGCATAAAAATTGATTCGGTTTATCGGTTTGAATCAATTTTTGAATTTTAACATCAAATAAAAAAATACATTCATTTTAATTCTTAAACATGATAACCAATTGGCTAAATTTACGACTCTATGAGTAGATCCGACAAAGATAAGTGGAAATTGAGAAATGGGAATGTCAATCTTTGGCCTTTCTACTTTGAGAAAGCACAAAACTAAGAGATGCATGAGAATTGGGAAGCGAAAAGTGCCGACGTGTCAAAGTGATAACGTCTATTCGGTCGGTTCGGTTAATCAAACTCCTAAAACCGTGAACCAAACTAATAGCATCGGTTTTCCAAAAATAAAAACCAAATAAACTAATATAATTTTAAAAATCAATTTTTTTCAGTCCAAACGGTTTGATTTGGTTCGATTCGTTTTGGTTCGATTCTTGATCACCTCTATAACCATTAGTGACAACCAGCTTACCAGCTTGATGTAGCCAAAGCCTCATGCTTAACAAACCAAACATGATCTAGCCCAGAACATCAACAATCTTTCGCTAATTCATTTATTTCTAACCATAAATTCATCCCAATTTATCAGGAACCTTATGAATTAAAATCCAATTCCAATAATTCCAAGCATGGTAAGATCGATTCAACAAAATCAAGCTTTACACGAAAACCTAAGATGAATGTCTATAAAGAAATCTAGAGAAAGGAGTGGAAGAGCTTCTCCTACCTCAAGAATTGAATTTGAAAAATTAAAAAATAAGAGGACATGATCTGTCTAATCTAACAAACTTTTGATGAGTTTCTTCCCTGACAAAGAACAAAAACTAAATATATTATCTTATCTTCAGGAAGAACCAAAAAATAAAAACAAAAGCCCCTTACATCTTAATTTCTTTCCCCAAGTATCTTATCTTCTGAATTAAGGAAAATAATTTGAAAAAAGAAGAAGAAAAAATCTTCTTCCGACATTCATCTCTTTTCCCGGATAATCTTCCATAGCTCCAATTGATTGGCTGAGCAATAATTAGTCATCAACCAGTTAACATCATAGGTAGATTATTTACTTTTCCTATATACTTTAATTTCCAACATTATTTCATGCATTTTTGCTTCGCCTACAATCATGAAAAGATGTGATTGTTCGGTGGGGGTGAAATGTGTGTGATTTATCTATAATTATAAGGCCGTCATAATAATAGCAATAATTCAATTGCTGTTTGCAAATAAACACGAAAGGGTGGGGTCGGTTGGTTTTGGTTAGTCGTGAATTTACAATAAAATGGACGTTACATTTTGAATTATAATTTTTTAAAAATATAGGCTCAATGATTATTTCAAATTTTATATACTCATAAAAGTTTTTTTTTAAATAAAACTTATAAGACCCTAATAAATAATAATAAACGATCAAATAACATTTATAGTCAAACCCGTGTTATTCGGTCATTCGGGTTTTATAAGTTTTTTTTTACAATTTTAAAGTTTTATGTGCGCATCTTAAAGTTGGATTTGAAGGATAAAAATTATTGGACAATCCTATCCTAAGTACAATTAGGCTACACAAATTTGTTTTTTTAAAAGACAGGTAAAGTATAAAATAAGATTTTGTTAAATTATTTTTCCGCTCGCCACATTATTATCCCGTCTTTACAGAACAGACAAAGGAAATGATTGCAAAGGCGTGGTAGGTCCAGCGTGGAAAGCTGCTGTTGGCACCATTGTCCAAAATTTGTGCGGTGCACACACACGTGGGACGGCCCCCACAAGATCCGTCTCCATTTGAAAAAGCATACAAATAATATAACATAATACGGTATGAATGGACAATTTGGGATTTGATTGATTGAACCGCCATATGTCATTTGGCCTATAAAGATAATGCTTAGATTGAGTAAATTGGGTGCTAATTATTTTGCACCACAATGCATGTGTGCAAGTGTTCTCCTATTTTGTCTATGACTATAAACAAAATGACAGAGTTTCATTTCCTAAAAACGTAGCGTGTAATTCAAATGATGATCTCTAATTGTGATTTGACTTCTTCGTTTTTTTTGTTTATAAAAAAAAAATTTGAATGTAAGATTACCTTATCCTGGTGGTAACCTTAAAAAAGGAGCGACAAAATAAGTGGAATGAGTGAATGGGTAAATATATAAATCATGGCGGGTAAATGGGGTTGGGGGTCAACTTTGAAGAAAAGGGTTAAATTGTAGTTTGTCAAATCTAGTGGATATGTGTAAGTATTATTAGGTGAATGAATGCAGAGACTGTGTCGGGTTTATGCGTGGAATCTCCAAAAGTCAACAATCTAAAAGAGTCAGGCATCATTGCATTGCACTGCAAGCCTCCAAATCTGCTTTTAATTATATTCTACGTGCGTGCATGTGAACAATTAATCTTAAAAAAAAAACAGTAGAGCTGTACGTACTTACAATAATTTAAAAATAACATAGATATGTATTATATAAGCCTGCTAAATATGTGTTAATTTCCCCGTCCATTCGATTTACAAATTAATGACAACCGTTGAAATTATTCTATTCCATCCACATAAATAAAATATTTTGGTTTTTGCAATATTTAAAAAATAAAATAAAATATAATTTTATTTTGCTGTGATTGCATATATATTTATTAATTAATTTTCTGGGGGAAGTTAAAAGTTGCTGCAAACAATTATGATATATATATGCTCTTAAGTCACGTATTGTAATTTTAAGTGGTTGAGCAAATGAGTTATGAATCACTGTGAAGTTAGTACATCAAATGAAAACTATCGTTATTTTGATTTTTTTTAAAATCTGCATATTAAAACAGTACTTTTGATATATAAAATATCAAACGATCTAGATATATAGCATGCAGAGGATCCTAATTATTGAGTAAAATATCAGTCATAGGACAACTATACATGAGAGTGGATTACAAGGAAACTCCAGTATTAGGATACATTTGACAATCTCTTATTATTTTTTAAAAATTATGAAATCAGAATTTTTTTTAATTTTTTATAAATATTTTTAAATTTACTAAATTTATAATTTTTTTTTAAAAAAATTATATTTAAAAATAATAACATCATTATACAAGGGTGTACTATCAAATTAAGTCCTCTTAAGTCACATATTGTGAGTCGTGACATGGTTTAGATCCGCATGTGTTTGATTCCTTGCACTTGCCTCGCATAAAGTGGGAGGGTTTGGGCATATATTAGCAAAGTGCTCTTTTAAACGTACCGTCACCATCTTTGATAGCTATGACTCGATCATCGTTCACCTCCCAGGACTCTAACAGGGATTTCAGAGCCTTCAGACGGCCATACATATAACTATATATATATATATATATATATATATATATATATATATGCAGACGCAGAAACGAAGAAGGCACTTCCCCGTCCGGCGGCGGCGGTGAAGACGGGTGCGCCCCTGGGAGTCTAATTAACGGGGTGACCTGGCTGGTTGGGAAAGTGACGGAGAAGCGGTTTTGCAAAGTCCAAGTGGCCCAGCATCGCAGCCACGTGCAAGGGAATGTTCTCCTTGATTGAAAGGCCCAGTGACAGCAGCTTTGGCAACACAGCCTCTATTCCTCCGTCTTCCTCGATCGATCCGCTTCTTCTGCTTTTGCATTCCAAATACGTACTCAGCTCGTTGCCTGCGTATACCTTAAGACTTCCTCACGCCAACATCCTTGATCTGTCTCTTCCCGGCCATGATTCGTCCCGGATCTTGATCCTCCCTCCCCGCCCTTCTTGATCCACTTAAACACCCCTCTCCCGTAATCATTCCATCCCCTTACATACCACAATTATAAGAAGATAATGCTAATTAAAATTTCAAATTCATATGCACAACCATCTTATTTATCCAAAACCAAACTATTCACCCGTGCCATAAGAGTTATCTTACAAATGTTCAATGCATACTTTTGCTGCAGTTTTGGTGGGGAATATTTGAGTATATATTTGCTTTTGTTTTACAGCCTATTTTACTCTGGAGGCCGAAGGTCATTTGTGGCGAAGCCCCAAAGGTAATACATAGTTGAGTATATGTGTTTTAAAAGTTTTTTTTTAAAAAAATTGTATCCTATCAAAATTTTAAAATAAAATATAATAGACTCAAGTAATAAAACAGAGAAAAAATAATTAAAAATAATTTTTAAAAATTTATACAAAATTTACGTATTTTTAAAACTAAATTCTTAATTGAATTGTATTAAATTAGTTGGGAAGAATTTGAAAATATATTACAGTTTTGAAACGGATGTAGGCCTTATACGCCAAGCAAGACTAGCGGCACTTTTTTAGGCAATTAAAGATAAGATGATTAAGATCGATCCAAAGTAAATCCCTCAAATGATTTTTTCCCTGTGTGCATATAACCAAAGTCATCCACTAACTCTGTCTCTGTGTGTGCGCGTTTGCTTTTTTTTTTTTTTTTTTTCTCTTTTTCTTTCTTCTTCTTTTCTTTGGTTGAAAAGTGCGGTGATTTTTAGTATATGCTTTTCGTAGCATCAGGGCTGCCCATTTCTCGCCCTGACGAAATAGAGGATTTATTAGCAGTCTTATCTTTTTAAAAAGCTTTTACGTAATAGAGTAAAATTAAGCTTTCTAAATAAAAAGTTAAAAACATTAAAATTGAAATCATAGCGAAGTTAAACTCTAATTTTATTTAAAAGAGAAAAAAGGAAAAGGCTTACATACGCGAGTGGGACCCGCACGTGCTCTCAGGGCTTTTGGGAGCGACAATAATGTGAACAACGACTGGTGTGTTCTTTATTGAAAATAATAATAATAATAATAATAATAATAATAAAGGCCAGAATCCGAGATAAATAAATAAACTGACAACGTACGTTAGGGGTTGTTGAGTGGAACACAGACAGGGACAGAGACAGAGAGCGCGTGCGTGTCAAAATTCAATACCAGAGTGGGCAGGGTCACGTGACCATTCGGCCCCACGTTGGGCCAAAACTATTTAAATAAAAGGACCCACGTGCGCCCGTGCGGTCCGGTGTACAGCAAGCAACACGTGGGACGTCGAGGGAGGGAGGGAGGTTGCCCCCTCGCCGCAAAACGATCCTCTTTTCGGCATCGCAACTAACTGACAACGCTGCCTGGAATACCCGGTCGACCCAGTGGCCAGTGCGGTGAGCAAAACAATCGATGAGTTGTACCATTATTTATTATTGTGTTTGGCAGATTTCACGTGGAATATTGTAATATATATATATATATATATATAATCATACAATTGGATGGAGCTGAGCTATATATATATATACATATATATATATGAATATTGTGATTTCGTTTATTTGTTATTGTCATGCTTTCAAAAATCATGATATCATCACAAGACACATAGGCAGAATAGAATAATTGGAAGGAACCCTACCCATGAATTAATAAATTGTTGATCTCATTCAAAGAAAAATATCATCGTATATATATAGAAATAAATTACGGCCTAAACAAGTGATGTTTGTGCCCGTGCCCCTAAAATAGGGCCTCATTTCATGATTTATCCTAATCTTTTACCCATGCAACATCAGCACGCTCCATCTTCCTCCTTCATGGACCATGAGGCATGAGATGAACGACAATTTCACTAGAGGATGATTGGACCACTCCACCCTGCTTGGCCAACCAACCTGATCCGGCAAATTGGATAAATTAGCTAAATTTAATAATATTTTGTGGTTGACTTTAGTTAGCTTTGAGATACCCACTAACTAAAGTTAACTAAATGTAATTATATAATATTATTTATTCTTATTTTATTATTTCAACTATATAGTTTTAATTGTTTATAAAGTACTATTTATTATTCATTTTATTCGAAATTTTAAAAATCATTTATAAAAAATTAAAGATAAAAAATCTTTTTTTGCCCTTGTAGATAGATAAGGGGTAAGTTTGTTTAAACTACATCGGTGAGATTGCGCGCACAGGCGTAAATTTGGGACAAGGCCCACTAGACTAGAGTCTGGAAGCTCACGGTCACCACCTCATACGCCCAGTTTCACACGACAAACACACGGTTTTTGATATTTCCACCATACGCGTTCCCAGGGCGGTGGCGCCATGGACGCTTCGCAGCAGCCGGCAGCTCCTTCTCTTTGAAAGAAGCCCCCTACCCCCCTAAACGACTACGACCAACAAACAAACAACCAGACAACAACCAAACATAAGTGCAAAACAAATAAAAACAACCAAACAATTCCAGAATCAGAGCAGAGAGAGAGAGAGAGGTAAGGCCGTAAGGGAACGTCGGATCAACAATTCAGATATCATTCGACATGAGTTTTCTCTTCGGCAAGAAAAAGACTCCCGCAGGTGAGTTATTTCATTGATCCCATGATGTGGTGCATAATTTTCTGATAGGGTTTGGTCTGGTTAAGTTTTCATTCATCACAAATTCTGATCCCCCGCCATGTTCATAGGATCAGTGGGTATTGTTTTCACGGTGTAATAAATAATTAGATGGTTAGCCCCGAATCCCCGACGTATTGTCTATAGAGTGAGTCAAAAGTCTCGTAGGTGGTGGAGCTTGATCGACGCTGTCAAAGCACTTGATCTTTTCACCCCACACTTTGAGACCATCCTAAATCCTAATCAAGTAGCAATGCTGCTTGTGACAGGGTTTTAAAGCTGCCATCCCATCATTCGGTTTGGGAGAGTCAAGCCCCTTCGGTTGGTTTGCCCAAGTGGTCAGTGGTTCAGACTTCAGAATTGTTCTGGTTCGAGAAAGGAGCACCGACGGTGTGCCCTGAATGAAAAGGAAATGGGGGGTGTGGGGGGGTCACAGTGGTCTCGGATCTGAATTCTGAAATCAGGTGGAAAATGAACTCCTGATTTAAGAAGAATGATTACAGAACCTTTAAAATAGTACTGTTTTGAAAATCCATGGAGGATGGGAGATGAGTGTGAGGGTAGATCTGGAGTCATGATGGAAAGAGAATATCAATGATGGTTTGCTGAAGATGATTCCCAAACAGCCATATTTTGACGACCCACCAGAACTGATTCCTGTGAGCCGAGATGATAAAAACTGGGCTCGCTGTTAAAATAGAGAAGAAAACTGGATGTTTTGTTATGGAGGTGAACATACACTTGCGCGGGGCGGCATTATTTGCTCCCTGCTTCAATATTGTCTTAACCTAATGAGTTAGTGGGCGAAGCCCAATATAATCTTTTCAGATTTCCGACAGGTTCTTAAGTTATAGTTAGTGCTTTTGTTGAATGTTCCTCGGGTACAATTAGTCCTTTTTGTCAATGTCATATCTATTATCCCTAATGCTTCTCTGGCGATGATTTTCAGAAATTTTGAGGGAGAACAAGCGGATGCTGGACAAATCTATTCGAGAAATAGAAAGGGAAAGACAAGGCCTGCAAACCCAGGAGAAGAAACTGATTGTGGAGATTAAGAAAAGCGCAAAGCAAGGGCAGATGGTTTGTTCTCTCTTTAAATTACTATTGTATTGTTTTTATTCACTTGGGCAACCGTAGCTTGAATGGTTCATGGACTTAACTGTCAGTTCCAGTTGGCTGGCCCAGCTAATTCCACCCTGATATTACCCTCTCAGAAATAAATAATATATTTGGCAAGCGAATATATCAATACAAGACTATGGACTGCTGATCAGTAATCAATTGATTGCCTGCCTGCTATTTCAGATAATAATAATAATAATAATAATAATAATAATAATAATAATAATAATAATAATAATAATAATAATAATAATAATAATAATAAATAGTTCATCCCCGTATTGTGAAGTTGATACATATTGAAATCATTTGAATATGGATGAGAAGTAGGATGACTATTTCGTTGGAACTGGAAGACACTAAATTGTGAGTCTTTCACTGATTGGAAATCTACTTGTGATTGTTCATCTTGGCTATCAACACTGCACCATGTATATTGGATATAATCTTCATTTCTTTTTATTATGCTCGCTTGAATGAGTGACTGTTTTTCTAACACTTTTTCCCCGATAGTTTGCGTGGTCAGGATGAGTTTTTGTAGTCATTAAGCTCAAATATATTATTGATTTGGGTTCTCCATTGGTTTCAGGGTGCTGTGAAAGTGATGGCGAAAGATCTTATTCGAACGCGGCATCAGATTGAAAAGTTTTATAAGCTTAAATCACAACTCCAGGGTGTAGGCCTCAGAATTCAGGTAAATTTTGCAAACTTCAGTTTACAATTGTGTTTTGGTGCCATGGTGCTTTAATGGAATTTGCTTCCTCACCAGACTTTGAAATCAACACAAGCCATGGGGGAGGCAATGAAAGGCGTCACCAAAGCGATGGGCCAGATGAACAGGCAGATGAACTTGCCATCCTTACAGAAGATCATGCAGGAATTTGAGAGACAAAATGAAAAGATGGAAATGGTAACCGAAGTGATGGGAGATTCCATAGATGATGCATTGGAAGGAGATGAGGAAGAGGAAGAAACAGAGGAATTAGTGAGTCAGGTTCTCGATGAGATTGGCATTGACATCAACCAAGAGGTACTTTCTTCTCCCATCATTTTATATATGATACCCAATTGCTCGAGCAATGATGTTGAAATGTCGTGTTTTTAATTCAATGAACAAGCAGCTCTTGAGTGCACCTTCCGGCTCTGTTGCCGCACCAGCTGCCAAGAACAAGGTTGCCCAAGCTGAATCAACAGGGACAAATGAAGATGCTGGCATAGACAACGACCTGCAGGCAAGGCTGGACAACTTGAGGAAAATGTAGGGTTACCACAGTCATTTCATTGTGAAAACTATGTATAAATGAATAAACATATACCAGTAAAAAGGATAAATTATTAATGCAGCCCTGCAATATTTGTGTTAGTTGAAATTTCGTGTTGGAAGCAGCCTCCATTTTTTTATATATAGAGAGGGAGAAAGCGGGGAAAATGCTAACGTAACGTGGGCAGTATGTGCGGTTATGGTTACAGCCGATATTAGCATCACTCTATATGTATGTGTCTTAATTTGTGGTAACCTTATGTGTAGTTGAAAATTTTAATATTCTTTAACTATGACCATGGATACATTTAGTCAAATTGAAACTTCAATTGACAAACCTAGGGTTAGCCCATGCATAACCGAAGTAGCAGAGCTTGCCAGCATTAAGCAAAGCAGGGTTTGTCTTGGAACATGTCATGGGATTGGGGGTAAGAACATGACCTCAATCTCCTTAGAGATTATAATGCGATTAAGGTATGTTGCCTTACAAGGTTTCTCATCATTCACTTTCCACTTGGTATTTTACCAAGAGAAGCTGGTGAAGTGGAAGAGCCAATTGGGAATACTATTGATCATGATGAAGCAGAAAGAAGAGGTGATGGAGGTGAACATGGGGTCTCAGATTTGGAACCCCATTTATTGAAAGAACAAGATAGAAAAAGGCTGTGCTTTAATTAAGAACTCATCTATTCAGAGATTCTCATTTTTGTAATCGGTACAGAAATATGGAACGGTTTCACTAATATTCCAAGTGGTACAAAGACCCTGCTAAAGAAATCAAATCATGTCATAAGATTCTCGGTAGTGTAAACAATCACAAGCAGCCTTCGCACATATTGCGGTACAATATATGTATATGAATAGATGAAAATTGCGTGAGGTTACCAACACTAGTGTCCTAGTCCTAGTTAAGCAATTAAAAATCAGGAGGCCAACCACAGCAGCTTCTGCATACCTGATCATTTAGCTTTGGTCCACGGCCATTAAAGACCGACGACAACTTGAGAAATCAAATTAAGCAGAAGTCTACTCTCTTCAGAATAGTTCACCCTCTCAGCCTTGACGACGGTAATCTTCACCTTCTGTTCTTCCCCATACGTTTCTTCCTTGACTTTAAGCCTGAAAAGAAACTGACTGAAAATTGCACTTTTTATTATTTCACCAAACCGGATTTCATCTGGCTCTTCGTATTTCAAGTTATACAATTCTTTTGCTGCACACCCTAATATTTCTTCCCCAGATTCCTGGAAAGCTGTCACCCATGTCAATCCTGAATGGTCTTGAACTTGAGCTTGAATAAGATAACGGTAGTCACATTCCTCCATTTCTTGATTGCACCTGTCACACTGCCACTTTGAGTTTCCCAACTTTGTCACTTTCTTATTACACTGCCTGTCACCAATTATTAATGGACAAGCCGTGTAGCAGAAAGTATCTGTCTTGATGAAAGATATGGTCGCCTTCACAGTGACCCAATCTGGTTTATCTGACCTTCCAAGACCTTCTTCTTTGATCTGGTACACTGTTTTACGTATCTCATTCTTAGGGGCGAAGGCCATGGCATCTCTGGATATGGAGTGAGAAGTGACATTCTTTCCCTCCCGATCAAACCATCCTCTCAAGCTGCGAGCCTCTTGAATGTCTGGGTTGATGAAGAGTTGGGAGGCAGAAATTGTTCCTACAGATTTTCCGGTGAAGTCACTAACCTTCCCAGCTTTAACAGCCAAAACTGGAAACTCACCAAAGTGAACCATGTCCTGCAGCTGCTGACCTTCATGGTTGCAGAAATCTCCCCACAGGGTAAGCTCAACGCTCCATCCTGATCCATCCTTTAAATTCAGTGTTCTCCTCTGGGTTTCCATCCCATTCTTTCTCAGTATAGGAACTGAAGGATTCACAGATACCACAATGCCAATAACATCAAGAATTGAGTTGCTATCAGCAGTCTCAATTTCACTAATAGATCTAAAAGAGAACTGCTGTTTTGGTATAGAACCATCCTCTTCCTCACAAAGTTCTACAGTTGAAGTTGCTTCCAGAAAAATCTCCCACTCATTCTTAAGATGGTTGAAGTTCTTCTGTGCAGGTTTCAAGCTACCCCTTGATATCATATAGACTTTGCCAACCTCAACAATATCATAAAATCTGTCAACTACAGCATTGAAGCAGGTGACACGGATTTCACCACCATCTAAGTCAAGGAGATCAAAGGAGAAGACCTTGCCATCACCCTTAGCATTGTTGTAGCGGCGTAGGCCTCCTTTTGCAGTAACTCTTGCCTTGATAGCCCATCGCCCCTGATAAGGATTCAATGCAGCAATTGGTATTATGCGTGCTGGGGCCTCATTCTTCAAAATTGGTCCATGATTTCTGTAACTAGGCGGGGGTTGGAATGCAGGCTGAATAGTTGTACGAAAATTCTGCATCTTGTCAGTAGGCTTTTCTTTTATTAAATTACCATTACCACTTCTCACTGCATGCAAGTTGTTTTCCTGAACCACCTTCTGCACTGTTGAATCAACTTCACTCAACAATTTTGGGTTTCCAATCATTTCACATTCAGGTATTATTGTTTCCATGTTCAGCACAACAATTATCCTGCATAGAAATGGAACCCATAGTTTTACTAGTAGAGATTATTGACTGAACTTCGAAAGTTTGGAAGGAGGAGTCTCATGTCATGATGACAGAGCATAACAGAGTAAATAAACTGATACTACTACAGTGAAAAAATAAGTAAGTTGGCACTAAAAATCAAACATTGCTATAATTCAAGCACTGTTCAAACCGCAACATTACAAAACATATTTAAGATTCTATCTATGGGAAGCTTTTGCCGAAAAGAAACACTGAAAAATGATATGTAAGGAAACCAAAAATGTAAGCGGAAATGATATGGAAGTCTCCCATCATTTTGGAAACAGATGACATGGCTTTCACGAGCATCGGAGCAAGTAATAAAGTACACAAACGATAGTTTTCGCAAACTTCAGGTTACTTTTACGATTATTATCAGGATAATAACAAATTCACGATAAATTCATTGAAATCATCTTTCAACCACACTATTTATCAGTCCCTTACTAACAATTAAAGAACAAAACATATACTTTTCATTAACTTCACATAATTTTGATGATTATGAACAGGATAGTAAAAGCCTTACCGGAATTCTTTTAGACTCAGATTTTTAAAAAAGCATTTTCCTGGTCCCTCTCTAACCATAAAAATGTACGGAAGATACCTTCACAAACTTCAGATAGTTTTGATGATTATGATCAAAATCATTAAAGATTTAAGCAAAATCTTTTTGGAACTTAAAACTCAAACAAGTAATTTGTTGGTCCTTTTCTGATTAAAATGCGCTAGAGATAGCATTAAAAAATTCAGATAATTTGATGATTATGATCAGGATCATAACGAATATACGCAAATATTAATGAAATCAGTTTCTGAGCAAGCTAATTGTCTGTCACCTTGAGTATATCACAAATTTTAATTTTACTGACTTGATGTCATTTCGATAATTATGATCAGAATCACTAAATAGATTACAAATTGCTGCAAATTTATCGAAATCGGATGCTGAACAAGGAATTTATCGGTCCTTCACAGAAAATTAAAACTCAGGCAAGCATTGGGGCACACCGTCACAGTATCAGAAAAATGGAGAACGAGGAGCTTACTTTCGTTTCTGAACCGTGCTGCAAATGTAATCGATCAACTGAACGACCGATCCTTTCCGAACTTGGCCGTTTTTGACTCGGTCGTTGAGTTGAGTAGCCAGCATCGCGTGCTGAGTCGATCCGGAATCGGACAGCAGAAACCTGTACCTCTCTTGCGTGTTTCCTATGAGCTTGATGTCCAGAACCTGCAGGAGCGGCTTCGCGTTCACGTCTCCCGCATTGATCGCCGCGATTGCGTTCTGCGACAGATTTACCGGCATCGCTGAGGCGATCGATCTGCAACCAGGAGCTGCAGCATCACAGAGAGAAGAACCGAAGCGAAGAAAAAAATTAGAGCAATAAGTAGCCAGAAAATCCTAGAAATTGAAGATAGCGGAGAATCAATCGTTTGAAACTGCAGAGACAGACGAAACGCTCGAATCGCAAAGAGACCTGATCGATGAAATTGACAGACATAGGGTTTGAGGAGATCGAAGGAAATGAAAATCGATACCTTAAGAAGAATCAGGAACGAGCGTTTTGCAGACTGAATGTGGAGACGACGATATGACACGGTTCGAAGCTTGACAATGGCGGGTAACGATGAAACCAACTCGCATTGTTTATGAGAGAGAGAGAGAGAGAGAGAGAGAGAGAGAGAGAGTGGGTGGGTGTGTGTGTTTTGGGGCCAGTCAGCGTACTAGGGGTCAGAGCCTGGAGTTATTGGGCTTTGATAAAGCCCATGATGGGTTAGTTATTTACGCATTAACATATTCGTGAATCGTGGTGTTCTAAAATCTGTGCAACCCCCGATATGTCGGACGATTAGAAGCAAATTTTCAAATTGATTTACGATTTAAAATTTAAGGGTAGGTTTGATTTTTTTTATTTTTAAAATATAATAGTTATTTTTAAATATAAAATAATAAAATATTATTTTTACTTGTTAGATTTAAAATAATAAAAACAACCTTATTAGTTTTTTATTTTTGATACTTGAAAATAATTATGATATTTTAAAAATAAAAATAAAAAACATGTAAAACAAACATGCTGGTCAATAAACTATTTAAACTCCCCATCATCCGCTTGGTTGGCTGGTATTCTAATCTTATAGTAATGCTTTTCGAGAAACCAATCCAATCCACTAATAGACTATTTCTTTCATCTTTAAAAATGAAGTTACTCCATTAATATTAATCTCAAATTAAACCAATGTTAATGTGTGTGTAATTATACACACACAAATTTAGGTTTTTTTTAAAACTTTGATAAAAATATATTTATTATTATTTTTAATTATAAATTAAATATTAATATCAACACTTTAAAATCTTCAGTTTTTTAAGTTACTTTTACTTTCAAAAATATTCTAATAAGATTTAAAAAAAATTTTAAAGAGTGTTTATAGTGAACTTATTAAAGTTAAATTTTAGCTTAAAAATAACTAAATGATATAAAATCAGTCTTATAATAATCTCTCTATTGGCATATTAAATTTGGCAATTAGTCAAATAGCTTACTAAATATATATTTTTTGTTATATTCTATGTCAAAACATTAAAACAGTTCAAGGAGTTCTACAACTTCTATGTCCCCTACAAGAACATTGACATCAAGAGGACCTTCAAATATTCCTCTACCCATAAGATTTGCAATGAATTTATTGAGATATTACTGGAGTTTCTAAAATATTAGATTTCAATCTCAACTATCGAAGCAATGCCTTGAAAGTTGCCTTGGGGCTCTATCTTAACCGTTGGCACTATCAAGGACAAGAATGAACAATCAATGATGAGATCGAGTTTGATGTGGGTTTTGGAGGTGTACTCATCCGATTGGGATTGCACGACGCAATCTCGATGGAGAAGGAGCGAAGAATCCCACTATCACTAGTTGCAAGATCTAGAATGTTGTCCGCCTCCTTTGGCGTTAGAGTTTCCAAATGGATACTTCCCGGATTTTCTTATATTTATTTATTTTAAAAAATATAATCCTTTTCAAAATCAATAATTTAATAAAGTGATGAAACATGTGATAAAAAATAGATAATTAACTTTTATAAAATTAGATTCTTTTCTCAGATTAAATTTTAATTAAATAATAACTAAGTTATTGATCCAATTATAAATAATTTTCGACTCCTTATATTTTTCACTTTTTTGAAAGAAAAATTTAATATTCCTACCCTATTTTTTAAATCATTTTCTACTTTATAACTATTGCAACATGATAATTCAACGACATAACTAACTAAATAAAACAAAATTCCAAACACATTTTGTAATTCAAATTTTGTTTTTGAATACAGAATTAAATAAACCTCCAACGAAACAAACCCAAATTTCGTTTTTTATTTCTTAATTGTTTTTAAAATATAAGGTACAATTGGCGATTTAAATAATAAATTTGACCCGAATTTTATTTTATCAACTATTTGTATAATTATAGTTGATTTTTATATATGAAAAGTGTTGTTACCTATAATTTATTTAATTGTGGATCTTGGTATCATTTGTATTTTTTTAATTGTTTTTAATATCTTGGTATTACATGTTGAAATTATGTCAATAGACTTATATTATTCAATTTATATTATATTTAAGATTGTTTTCAAACAATAATTTTTCTTTCCAAAAGTACAGTAAAATTAAAAAAGAGAAAAAGATCACCCGAAATTAGAATACTTGAAACTCGAACTTCAATATTAGTGTTGGGTATGAAATTTGATAAGAATGAGAAGTGAATGGGATGAAAAAAGAAGAGTAAATGAAATGTGATCGAGTCTTCGAGAATCAAGTTATGCCACGGGAGTCGAAAGAAATAATTAAAAAAATTCAAGAAAATGAAAATGTATTAGTAATGAGTATTTGGTGAGTTTTGATAATGAATTTATGATTAGTTAATTATAATTTATATTCATACTTAAAGAAAACATTGGTTCGAAGTCTTCTATATATAAAAGTAATCCCTCCTACTTGCTTTGAATTATTCTGTCACATTTGTTTATTTGTGAAAAAAAAAAAAAAAGCAAGTCATTTTGTCTTATCTTTGGACTTTTTGATTGAAATTTTGTAAGTTTTCTCACTTTAATTGTTGGTACATTGCGATGCATTTTTTTCGTTACAAGTTAAAGTGAAATTATATGAGGAATATAGACCCCGTGTGGGCCTGTCTCTTGTGAAACTAGGATGGTGGAAGTCTTCAAATTAAACACGAAATTAGTCATCATTGCATTAATGTTATTAAGTAGTGGCTGCTGATCATTAGAGGCTTAACGTTTTGACGGACAGATAGAATTCTTCTCACGTTGTTAAAACTGAATCTGGTAACTTCAACTTACAAGATAATCTCATCTCGTGATTTATCCTATTTATTTAATGGTCCAAAATAGCAATTCAAATGATTTATATTTCTTTCAGCATGGAATTACCATCCCCTTTTCACCAAACGTATAGAAAACGAGGGGCCTGTAAAATTTTTTTTTTTTCGGGTTTTGAAAGGAGAGGAAAGAAAAGAGATGGCAATTGTATGGAAAATAAAGTTATTTTTATGAAAACTAAAATGGTAGAATTTGTTATAGAAAAGTGCTGAAATTATGAATTTTTTATATATCATATAAATTTACCAAATTATTTTAACTTATATTACTTTTGTCCACAATTTTCTAAGGTCCCCCATGGCTGAAATTGATATGTTTATTTAGGGGGGAAATCATTTCCCTGTGATGACTTGATGACTTTTATTATGTTAGGCAATTTATGACCAAATGATATTATTTACATAGACTTTAATATTTTTTTTCAAGTTATTATAACATACAAGTATACCTGTAAAGCCTGATCTAACGTTTTTGTCTAACTTTCTAGTAATTTATTATTTCATGGTGTATTTTAATTTGTAAGCAAATGGTCCAAGGTGAGAGAACAAGACCATTAATAAAAAAGAAAACATACTCAAATTAAAGTGTGCCTAGTAATATATTATTTGATGATGTATTTTATGCAGGAAAAAAATTATAGTACATTATAAAAAAAAATACTACATTACAATTTTATAATTAATGCAAACTTTCGAAGCATCCAAACTTGACACAAATAAATAAACCAATGAAAAAAAAAGTGGGATATAATAAATCTGGAGAGACAATGATTTTGGTCAAATTTGTTGGGTTCACGTACACCAAATCACCAACAAAATAAAACAACAGTCAAATATTTTTATTAACAGCATTGATGACAAATGAAGCTCAAGAACATAGTCG
Organism: Taxillus chinensis; assembly: GCA_023512835.1. Classification (NCBI taxonomy): domain Eukaryota; kingdom Viridiplantae; phylum Streptophyta; class Magnoliopsida; order Santalales; family Loranthaceae; genus Taxillus; species Taxillus chinensis. Next base: position 13,043,635 of record CM042086.1, read on the forward strand.
TAAAGGCAATTTACTGCATTATTGCGTGAAACGGAGGGTTGGCCAAGAAAGAAGGAAAAAAAAAAAAAAAAAGAGGAGATAAGCGTGGACTAGTTCACCAACAATTTCAAAGGCAGGGCGTGGAGATAGGCGTGTCAGCACCATTTTCAGAAGAAAAGAACCCATTTGGGTCCCTATTATATGTCTTTTTTTAGGTTGGGGATGACCCGTGTGTACAGTTCTAAACTTTTATCAGTGCATGATACATTGATATTAGACACCTATTTTTGGACCCAAGCATTAATGCATATGATTATCTTCTAGAAGGCAGATGTCAATTTGAATCTTTCTCATGTTTTCACATAATAGGGGGTCAGGGTGGTGAATTTTGGTCTGGATTATGATAGTGATATAGTTTGTGGAGGAGAAATTGGTCAAAAAGGTTATCATCACTTGTCATTCAAGTCTGGGTGGTATCTGACTAACCGGAAACTAATCTGTTTGACTATAGCTACAAGGCTGTTTCAATCTGCTGAGTTGTATAAAAAGTGATGGGGTTACAATTCCCTCCTCCATTTAAAGGCGAATTCATGGGAGAGAAGATTAATTTTTTATTGCATTGGTTCTGTTTGTCTTCGTGATGCGTTAGTTTGAAAAACATGTTAACGTCTATTAATAGGGTGATTAAGGAATGGGGTCATGGGAAAACTAGAAAGATTAATTGGTGTAGGGTGATTAATTGTGTTTATGAGCTTTGTGATCCAAATTCCAGTGAGCTCAGACTTATGAAGCAACATAATCACCTCCTCAATGGGATATCCACTATACTGTACTTTCAATAAAACTTTCGATGTCACGGGAGATCACATCAAAACTAATTAAGCCTGAATTAAGCATATTTATAAGGTAAATTCACTTAGAGCATTAAATATAGATTATCTAAAATTTTAATTAAATATGTTTATATGAATCATAAATTATATTTGAAATTTATATTTTGATAGTTGATGTCTTGATATTTAAATATAAATTTTAAGTATGATTCGTGACAAATAGATTTAATTAATTAAAATTTTAAGAAGGATTAAAAATGTCATTTTCTAAGCAGTTGGGTTTCGAATTTCGGATTGCTCATATTTTGATCCAGCCGGCCCTGTCACATACACTTGTTGCCTCAAACCGTGAAGAGCGTAATATTAAAAATGTTATAGGATTCTTGGCTCTGATTTTGTGAGATATAACACATAATAATATTAAAAGATTTATAGTGTCGACTAATTTCAAAAGATTTATATATCTCAAATTCACTAAACTCACACTTAACTCACTTAAACTCTTTTAAAAAGAAAATATTTTAAAAAAAATTACTAAACTCAAGTTTGATTGGTTTTTTTTTAATAATAATAGTCTTACATTAGACATAAATTTTAAATTTTTTAATAATAGTCTTACTAAGCAATATTTAAATAAATTTTAAATTCGAACCGATTTTATCTTGAATCCATATTCATTTTGAATCCGACCACTCATTTATAGGCTTACTCAAATTTATATGCCGGTTTTTTTCCCTAAACCCCATCATAAGCCATCACTGTGACTTCCGACAATGTTTTATTGTATAGCCAACAGTATCTCTCATCATCCAGTGATCTCTACTCACCCTGGTGATCCCATGTATTTTCATATCTACGAAAAATATTTAATTTGCGCTAATTTGATGAATCTTGGAAAATAATAATAAAAGAATGGAGACATTTTTATTTGACAAAAAGAGGGAAAAACAATATAAATTTTTTAGAAAATATTTGGTAGGATGTTATTATTTTTAAAAATAAAATTATTTTTTAAAATAATAAACTTAATAAATTTAAAATTATTTATGACCGATTAAAATTTATCTAGATATAAAATTTTAAAATACAGTTGCATTTTAAAGAGTAATATAAATTTACCAAAGGTCACATATGATATTTTTCAACAATCTTTAATGAATATGATATGATATGATATATATTTGTTGATACCGATAACATTTCATTGGTCAGTAATTTAATTAGATTCCATGGTAATTTGATAAAAATAATAAGATATTATTAGGACATGAAGGAAACTTGTGAAAAAAATTATCATTCATATATTTCACAACTTTATCTCTCTCTTCTTGCATGTCTTGATTTTAATGCATTATAATACCATTAAAATTCGGTTAAGGCCAGGGATTGCAAACTCAATTCTAAGTGTGTGTATATATATATATATATATATGGGATGATTAATGAAAAAGAATAGAGTAGTTTTATCATTGTCGACGCTTAAATTCCAGTTATACGGATTTAATGGAAGAAATTAAAGTCACATCCTCCTAATTACGTTTCTCTAATCAGTAACATTTTTTTTAAATTTTTATTAAAGTGCGCACGAAGGCAACACGCGCGCCAACAAATGAGGTGATGAATATGTATATTAATTGGATTATTAACTCATGGCCTAACCCTTTTGTGGCCGGGCGCAGCGGGCCTAGTATTGGAGTAGTCGCCCTCGGAGGACGGCTGGACAGCTGAGGAGGACTTGGCCAAGGAGGTGGACATGTCGCCGTAGAGGTCGACAACCCGCCGGATGTTGTTGTTGAGCTCCCGGATGAGGCTGACGTTCCGGGTGAGGTTGTGAGGCATCTTGGACTCCTGGTTCTGGTTGATCTCGTTTATAAGCACCCTGTTCTGGTCCAGAATGATCTGCACCTCCCCAAAGTTCTCCTGAAAACTCTGCACCGCCGCCTTCCCTGCATCAGTGACCACATTCCTGCTGCTTTGCTTCGAGTACTCCCCTGCAAACACGTCCCTCTGATCCATCAATTCGTATGACGCCCAAAACAGCTGCAGCTTCAACCCGTCTACTGGAACAGCAAATTAACCCTGCAGTATACGTAAGTAGATCAGATTAAGACCCAAAAAAAAAAAAAAGGTCATGCAATTTATATTGCATGCCTATACAACAATACAGTTATTGGAATGTCCCTTTATTATCTCCACTTCGCTGAATTAGTTTCAGAATATGGGGGTTGATTAGTGCTATTTTTGATTGGATTACTATCTCCACATGTGGTGTGTCGTCACAATGTTGCATTAATTGACAGGGCCGGCCATTTCGCGTATTTTGTTTTTTGCTTTTATATATATATATATATATATATATATATATATATATATATATAGATGTGGTTGTTTACGTATATATTTGTTAAGGAGTGCAGTGGTATCATGATGAGACGTGGAAAAGCGGATCCTGATTCCATTGTAAGGAACACTTCTAGTGTACTATAAATAAAAGATAGTCTACCTGAGCTTAGAAACATAACTCCAAACAAAAGCAAACAGCAAATTTATATCAATATCATGATGCATTAATTATGTTGTACGAACACAGAATTAATATTATTTCAAAACAAAAAATAAGAAACAAGAAACAAAACAAAAATAAAATATGAGAATATTAAGAAAGAAAGTCGAAACACTCTGAAATTCTTGAGTTGCAAGGGGACACAGGCAGGGGTTTAATTTGGATCATATATGAAGTATGAAATTCTACAAATTTCGCAGTAAAATCAATGCCAAAACCTGCATAGAGAACTTTCCTAGAAATTTAATAGCAAATTAATTAAATAGCAAATTATGTATGTATGTGTTATATATATATATATATATATATATATATATATATGCATATATGCTCACATTCATTGCACCGGCAAACACAACGCAATCAAAACAAAAACATAATTATAAACACGCGTACGAGGAAGAACTATATATATAAATTTATGAGGAAACAAAAAAAATTGCCATTAAACTCAAGTAGGAAGCTTCATGAATCAAAAACTCAAATTAAAGGCTGCAGAGAGAAAATTTCTATTTTCGTACCTTGAAAATCCTAAACATTTTGTCGAAAAGCACACAGATCATCAGAAAGACAGGGAGACCATGATTCCCAGGGACCAGAGAAACAGCGGTTAATCGCCCTCAATTCAGTGCTTAATTGAGAGAGAGAGAGAGAGAGAGAGAGAGAGAGAGAGAGATGTTTACAGATTTGACAGTCACGCTTCGATCCCTTTGTATAATAGTAATAATACTCTATCGGTATTCTTTTGGCCTCTCTCTCTCTCTCTCTCTATATATATTATATATACACATAATATATTCGATTTTAATATTCTTTTTCATTTTTTTAATACTTAAATAAAAGAAAATAAAATATGGAGAGAAAAGTTACAAAATTTCACGACACTGTCTACACAGCATGAGTTCTCTATCATTGGCCCTCTGGTTCTCTTGACCTGGGCTAGCTTTCAGCTATGGTCTGGAGATCAGATCCAGGCCTTCTGACAGTAGAACACGTGGCGAATTCCTAGTGAACGCACTTGCTACGAAATATGGGACCGACCTGTTTGGAACTCTGGTAAAAGGAAAAACAAAACAAAACAAAAACATTTGACGAGGATAGGGAGGGAGGGCCCGAATCGAACACCTCATCTGGCCCCATTTTTTTCGGCCGATATTTAAGGGCCACCTTTTTTTTATACATGGGATCTGGTCGTGGATTTTCTAAGACGTGTCGCCACGGTATTGGCTGTAATCCGGACTCCTTCTCGTCTCTCGTCTCCGCCCTTTTCAAATGCCTTTTGGTGCGACTTTTTCTTCTCACTCCATCTGCTTCCATTTAAAATCTCTTTCACTTTCTTTGCTCAAGTAAAAGCGTGTGTGAAGTCGAATTCAAAGGGATTGACAAAGGAACGTTTTGAAACTTGTATCCAACTCCACCCCCCCAACCAATAATGCAACACCAAGTTAGTATATAGTTAAGCATTATTATTATTTTTTTGATTCACATGCCACAATTCAACACCAAAAAAAAAAACATTGATCCGTGATAGTAAGGCCTTCAAATGTTTATGTTTGGAATTAGATTGGTTAGATTTTTTTAAAGTACCCTCAGCATTATCATTAATTTGAGTAATTATTATTATACAATAGTATTAAAATAAATTTTCTCCTAAAATTTTTACACTAAGACACATGCTTCAAATTATTTCCTAACTTTTTTATATAAAAATGAATATGTGACAGGTTCAATATTAATGTTTTTTTCCTTTTGAACTTAAGTAACAAACTATGTTACATTTAATAAGATGATGATGTTTTTGAAGTACTTAAAATTTAATACTTTTGTGTTTTAATGAATGACATATTTTGATTACTTACATGTACAAATAAGATATTTTAGATGGTAAGTATGTTTTTTTAAGACAATTTTTTTTAAAAGATATAACCATAAACAACATGTACCCAATAACCACTTGATGATATTTTAGAAATTCTAATGTGGAATAATCATGCAATAAGAACACTCTAGCCAACCTTATATAAAAAATATTAAAAGGTGTGTTTCAACTATAATATTGACTAGATAAAGTCATTAAAAAAGTTAACATAAATTAGTAACTAGAGACTATAGATGAACTTATCAAACCAAAAAATAATGTAAGCAAATCAAACAAATGAACTTACTCAAGAAAACCTTATGAATATCGAATTACTAGTTACAAACAAAAATATTACTCAATTGATCAATTTGGTAACTAGTTTAAATTATTCAAATGACTTTGAAAATAGTTTTATATATAAGTCAAATTCATTCATTAATGAATAAATGAATTGAAAGACTAAAGATATTAAAATTTGCATTCATCCAAATTAGAGTTAAGAGTACATTTAAAACAAACCTTATATAAGAAACTTCATTGAAGATCTCAATAAGACAATAACAATTAAGAACTTACCATCAATTGAATTGAATGACTAACACATTAGATTAATTTGGATGAACAAACACTGAAATCTAATAAACATTGAAATTTTAAAAGTTGACTATGGTGAAGAAAGACTTTTCGACTTGGGCACAGAAAGAATATTTTTTTATCTCTATTTTTGATGGTCCTTGACGGGTACAAAAGGGTGGGGGTTAATTGTGAATAACCTAGCTAGAAAAATTCCCACATATAATATAACACATACTTTATAGCTCCTTGAATTTGCTTACGAGTACCTATGAATATAACGTGAAAGGCAAGTGAACCAATTGGTCTTAATATTATGAACCATAGTCTGCATTTGGAGTCAAATGAGTTAATTACCAGGTAAATGTTATATACATGTGAATATCGAAAATAATATTTTAAAATTTATTTTACATATCAATAATCATCCGCAGGTGTAATTATTACATGTTACCATCCGATTAATGAAACCGAATGAGTTAGATTGACATCCGATCATTATATATATATTGTCGATCATTTTTTCTTTCTTTCCCTCCTTCCTCCTCTTCTTCTTCTTCACTCGTCGCTACTTTCACACGCACGCAGAAGGTTCATCGCTCCATTCACCGTCCGTCCGAAGGGTTCGGCCTCTGATCCTTGCTAGCATATTACTCCATTCACCGGCCATCTGAACGGCGGGAAGGGTTCATCGGCGTCCATCCACGTGCTCCCATTCCGCGGCAACAACTATGCCTATCTCTCCCTCTACTGCCCATATGCCTTCACCAACGTCTCTTGAGTGGCCGAAAAGTCAGAGCACTGAGGCTATAATCTGAAGCATTCCCAGATCGACAATGAAAGTGGAAAGCTTTTTGTCGTCAAGTCCTAAAATGGGGATGACATTCATAATTGCATTAAGTACGGTGTTTGGGCCGGCACTGTTAATGGAAACAAGAAGCTAGGTGCAGCAGCATACCCAGAGGAGCCAGACAAGTATCAAATGTCCGGCTTTCCTCTTCTTCCCTGTGAGTTTACAATAGTTCTTATAATAGAAAATAATTGAAAATTGGGTTTTCCTTTTTTTTGCTGTATTGTTTGGACGATCATAGCATCTGTCCGATTGATTCATGCGGTAGCCTTGAAAATTAATTTCTACGCTAATTTGAAGAATACCCATGTCCTGCTGCTCTGCTACCATATTTTTTTAAAGGGTTAGTACATGGTAACCTGTAAGAACTGCTAGCATACTTCAGCCAACGCATCTCGTTCTGCTCACTGTGTTTATTTTGGTTCTTGTACCATACAAAATGGATTGTGACCGGTGAGTTTTAATGATGCTGGATCTTATGTGCTAGCTATTATTCATTATATTATTTATTATGTGAATTTTAAAAGGTTGGTTGCAATTTTTTTAGTCAAGAAATTATTGTGATTTGTTATTTTCACATCCAAAATGTTGTAGGAGTGCAGTAGAGTTGTAGACTGTCCTTTCATAGAGAATCATTCGCTTCTGATCGATCATATTGACACGTTGTCTTCAAATGTCTACCCTTTACTCTGGAAAATAGTTTTTTGATTCAGGTCAATGGGAGTGGACAGTTTTTAGGGTAAGCTGAGATGACTGGACCGGTTGATTTCAATAAAGAGATGAATTTCTGGCAGGCTGACAATTGGAGTGGGTTGTTCCCTTTGCGGTGGCATATATAGTAAGACATTCCTAACTCACAGCTCTGCCATATCACCCTTGAAAACAATGATAACAGGGCTATAACGTACAGCAGGGACACACAGGAGCATCTTCTTCCATTTAAATTATGTTTGTAATCTGTTTGTGATGTTATTTTACCTTATCATTTTTTCTTTGTAGTCTGAGTTTGGTTCCCTTCATGACTCTTGATTTGTGCGTTTAACATCAAGGTTGGAATTGTTTTCAAAAGCATTCTTCCCCATTTGGCAAAGAAAGGCTCGTGCTCGGCTCGTTTATAATTTATATTTGTGGTGGGAGTGGGATTCATGGCATCCTGGTGAGCAACATGTGCTCAGTGCTCACCGCCAGGAGGGACTTAATGCCTGTTTTGAAATTTGAAGCATTTGACAGCAGCTTAAACCCACTCTGCTCCTGTATGTCTCTCTCTCTTTCTCTCTCCCCGCTTAGTGCTCACAGGCACGAGGATGACGGTGATGGTATGAACGATAGGCCATTCAATGCCGGTATACCCTCCTTCGCCTCCGAATATAGTGGCGGAGACTTAGGTTCAAGACACTGTGATATCAGCAGGGTCAAAGCATGGCTGCAATAACGTCAAGCTCAAGCCCTCTGATGGTGGCAATGACGACAAGTCAGTGAGGTCTCTGATGTGCGGGAAGGGGCAGGAAGTGCTGTTCAAGATTGTGGTTCCATCAAAGAAGATCGGAAAGGTGATTAGTAGAGTCGGGTCGAGGATCCAGAAGAATCGTGAAGACACTAGAGCCACTATGAAGATCGCTGATGCCATCGCCACGAGTTCGTTACCTCTCTATCTCTCTCTTCCCCCATATTTGTGGAGCAGTAGTCATTTTCATGGAGTGATATTGAAGTCCATTTGGTGAACAAATCTTGAACTCCAACATTGTTTGTTCGGTCAATTGGAAACTAAGGAGAAGAATAGAAAGCTTGCGTTTGATTTGGCTTCTCAGAAAGCTATGAAGAATATATAATAAATCAACAATTCAGATCCGGTAAAAAATCGGCCTAATGCATGTTAATTTGCAATGGCTTTCAGGTCTCAGTTGTGTCCGGTCTTTTTTTTAAACTGTTGTTGGAAAATGAAATGAATGGTAATGGGAAGGTCGATTGGATCTTATACTCATTAGTTGTCCATCCCCATAACTATGGCTTCAGTATTTACATGAGCATGCTGGTATAAGCACTAGCACTGGATTGACTGCAAATTCTGTCGGGAACTTTTCCGGGGTGTTTGGAACTCATACTGTCACTTGGCACCAATGTCTCTTTTCATACTGCCTCTGGGAACTTTACAAAATTGAATGGTGGGCTTTGTCTCACCAACTCAGACCTTATTGCTGGATTGACACCGTGAGTGATTTTTAAGCTAGGAATAGATTGTTTGTTTATATAGTTGATTATGTACTCAAGCTCTTGTGCCTTCATCCTTTTTAAGTTTATGAACCTAATATTGGTATGACGTATTAGCTGCAATGCATGTCTGTGCGCATGTACTGGCTTATGTGTTAATAACGTGCTTGTTTGATTGAGGTGGTCTTCCATACTACCACATTGTAAGCCCCCTGACCAATACGGCTGTTGGTGCGGAACTGAACCCGTTAACAAAGGTGAAGGCACGGGTGGACGACCTTGGCAAGGCAAGCGCTCTCATTCAGCATAAGTGGCGCCCAATATAACTTTTCACAATATCAGGAGAGGTTGACATAAGGGCAATTGAAAAGTGATCCAAGATTGGACTGGCTGTGGCTCTGAAGCCATAGAACCAGCTGCCGTTGAGGTTGTTCCCAAAAGATGGATAGTAATAAGTTCTTTTGCCCAAGAACTCTTTGGTTGGTTTTGAGGTTCTTTGATTTCATGACAAGGTTGTAAAAAAATAATTCCAAGTTGGTATAAACAACTGTTTTTGTTTTGGAAAAGCACAATGTTATGGAGGATAATTCCATGTAATGAGCAAGAACTGGTGGAGTTTTGGTCCGAGGTTAAGAACCCTTTCATTCTTTTGGATTGTGTTGGATTATTTACTCTTCATTGCTGAATCTTTGAAGGTCTAACCTTGTGATTTGGATCTGTTATGTGTTGGGTTTTTGTTTTGTTATGCAATTTGGTTGGAGGTGGTGTTAGTGGATTGTGTTCTCTCATGCAGACTAAAATCCAGGGTTTCACTCAGTTTTGAGCTGATTTTATAGCTGCACTCCAATTCATGACCAGACTGTGTGCAGTCCCAAGCGATCGAAATCTCAGTTCATTTCTTTTTGTTTTTATTTTATTATTATGATAGTACTTTAACCTCGGGGTAAACTATGCAATCATTTGTAATGTAGAATCAATGGCGTGATAAAGCTTCCTTGCAGTATCTAGGTTCATGATAGCCCATGGTTAAAATGGAGTACTGGTGTTTTCCCCATACCTACACTTTGGAAATAAAAAATAAAAAAAATACTGTGTTAATGTTAGCCCATCTGCCCATGGTTAACCCTTTTGAAAAATATAAATAAGTTACAGAATCTTCACCCCTGAATGGACATTAGAGACTAAAATGGAACTAGAGATTAGGAAAAATGGCTGAAATGGAAGTCTGGACTAAATCGGAATTGGAAGACCAATGAATAAAATTAACCTTGATTTTGCTACGTTGTGAAGATGCAAAGTAAGTAATAAAAATAATTTGCAGTTCCTCAAAATTAAATATAAAATGGGATTTTGCGGCGGTTTTTTAATAAGCTATTAAAATTGCTTTATTCAATCTATAATTATGGTGGTGACCAAAAAACATGCGGACCCAAATAAGAGATACAAGCAAAAACAAGTACACGGATACCAGATCTATGCGGCTTGGTTAAGGTAACCTATTCAGGGGGATGCTGTAGATACAAATGGGGTGGCACAATAAAATATTGGTAAAAATTAGTTCCATCCTTGAGGAACAAGTTCTAATGTTGAACGAAGGCGAGTAATAATATTCAAGAGTAATCAATACTGGTTTTCAAATCCAATCCCACAGCACAAACTTAAAGTTGGCGTACCAGCTGCCTATATTTGGGGTTAAATATTGATAACAGCACAAACTTAAAGTTGGCTTACCACCGGCCTATATTTGGGGTTAAGTATTGATAACACTGCATTTGAATGTGTTATTTTATCATATTTTGGGCTGCATTCGGAGAGAACGCCTATTTACTTTGTTGTTTTGTTGTTAATCATTATGTGTGCTATAATAGTGCTTCGGAGTTTTTTTTGGTTTTAAGTGTTATTTTCAGGAATTTTTACACCACGCGAGAGGAAGGCAATGGACTGTATACTTATGTGTCGAAGAGGTCGAAATAGACCAAAAAGAGTATTTGTGACAGGGTTGGGCAGATTATATTATTTAAAAAATTAAATTTTTGATTTTTGATTGAATTATTTAACTTGCTAGGTTTATTTGATTTCGATGCTCCGTTTATCAAGTTGATAGTTTTTCTACTTATTCTTAACTTTGCTAATTTTTCACATTAAATTTATAATATTAATACAAACTAAAATGCAAAATTTAATACCTAACCATTAGGGATGTCAACGGGACGAGTCGGGACTGAGTAGTGAGTGACCCGAATCTGCCGCGGATGAGTTCGGGTCAAGGCGGTCACGGGGCGGGGCGGGACAGCTAATACCCGTGACCGCCCCATTATCTTATTAGGGTGGAGCGGGAAAAAAGAGCCCGAGTGGAGGTGAGTTGAGCCAGAATTGTCATCCCTACTAATCATAGCAAATCAAATCAAATAAATTGCTACTATAAAAAATATGAACCTAAGAAGCTCGCAGCTAATGGATTTTCACATTCAAATCATAAAATATTTATCTTTTCTACTGTGTTAAAGAAAATTTCTCATTTTAAAATATTCGTTCAGTTTGAACAGGTTACATCATTTATCTAATCAGTTTATCCAATTTTTAGCTGGATTGATGTGTCACTCAATATGCCTAAATAAAAATTGAATTATTCAATTTTTGATTTATTCAATTTTTAATTAGTCAAATTATCATCTCAATAATCAACTAATTACATTGGTAAACTATTTTATAGTACTTGAATTATTAAAAAAAATTAAAATATATATATATTTAATTGATAAATTATCTATAATAAGTATAATTTTAAAAAATTAACAATTACTTTTTTGGTAACTTATTCAGGGCCAGGCCCGAAATTTATGATTCCTAAGGCAAAATTCAAATCAGGCCTCCTCTCCTACAATGCTAAACAATCTCTAAGTGATAAATTAACTTTCAAACAATGTTCATATCATATTTCATCTCTAACAAAGACAAGTTAAAGACAATCAACCAAAATTACCCCAAACAATTCAAAACAATTTTTTTCAAATAAAATTATGATCCATTTGCAAGCTGCTGCATAGTTTTCAGGAAGTGACAATAGAGGGGTATAGGAAAGCAATTCAAAATACTTTTTCAAAAATAAAATTGCCACAAACAAAGTTCATATCATATTCCATCTCTATGTTACAATAAAAAACTATCTACCAAAACCATTCAAAGGCAAACCAACACTATGAAGGCAAAACTATGATTAATGATTACCAATGTCCAAAACTCAATGCCTCAAACCTATACTAAATGAGACACATCAAATCAAGTTCAAATTTTAAAATCATATCTCTCCAGACTTCACCAAAACACAATCAACTAAAAAAAACCTATATACAACACAAAAAGCTATGACATTGTGATTACAATGTAGTTAAAATATATGTGGGTGTGTGGGGAGAGAGAGAGAGAGAGCGCCAATGGCCTTGCATGGAAATTAGGTTAGCTTAAGTTATGTGAATTCAATTGCGATAGATATACTAAGGTAGAAACAAATTTTGAAATCCTATTTTTTTGTCATATGTTAGGACTTAATTACAAGCCTTACTTGTCTGTCTTTAGAGCCAACCCTAAACTTATTTAATAGGTAAATTATTTTTTAAATTACAAAATAATTACATAAATAAAGGTGAATACTTTCTTGTTCTACACATATATTCTTTCATCTCAACCCCTTAGTTGTCCACTTCAAATTAGATTGAACAAACTTTGAGCATACTACATAGATATTGTTTACAAAAGAACCCGATTCAATTCGGTTAAAGTATTAATGTTTGTTTGGACATCAGAATAACACTTATTTATAGTTCTAGCATAGACAGGAGCGTCTAATGTTGGCAGTTTTTCATTTTAAAATATTAAATTTGTTTTTAGAATTGTATCGTTAATTCATATGTAATTTAATGTTATAGTTATTCTCAATAAGTATTTAATTTAATCAGTAAATTATTATAAGAGTAATTAATTAATTTAAATAATAAATTCTTTATAATGGAAAAATTATTTTAAAAATTAGTAGTTATTTTATTAGTAACTTATTTAATAGGTAAATTAACTTTTAAAATCGTAAAGTAAAATAAAGAAAAATAGAACAAGTGTTTTTGTTCCATGGTAAAATAGGGAATAGAAACACACTCGAAATCATTGTTTCTAATTTGGGGACAAGGATGGAACATGCAATTCAATTTAAGATTTACTTTAATAATATTTGAAGTACATTAACATAATAACATTAAATACTAGCACGAATATGTTTTAGGACCCACTAGTATCTTTATTCTTTATATTTTATAAATAATTTATTTGTAAATATCTTTCTATGAATAAAATTGTTAAAAAAATAATTTAACGGGAATAAAAGTATATTTGTGTGATTTATCTGATGTCTGTCATACAATTTTATATGAAAAGAAAAATTAAAATATTACATTTTGAAATTATGTACTTTGCGCGTTATTTGGTTTTAATGGAGGGAATATGTAAGCACACATGACATTTCAACCAAAAGTTCAAGTCCAGATGTTAGCACAATTATATATGATTAAAATTTGTATAGTCAATTGCATGTTCTATAAGGGAAAAAGATTGGTGGTTGAAGTACAAATTTAGTATAGCTTTTAGTTGGTAGCTAGTAGAAGTCCAAGTTTTAATTCAGCAATTTACCATCGAAATTTTGTTTAGTCAAATCACATATTCACGTGCTACTTCTTCTTTTCAATTGGTGTGTGTGTATATTCTTGCTAGGGATGTTTACAAATTACTTTCGCTGCTTGAATTTTTTTGTAACAGTGTGGATAATAATACGGACCAACTAAAATATTTAGTTATAAAATATTTATTGATTTTATTTGCCATTAGCCACGTGCAATTGTTGTGGTTGATTTTATTGTTTATGTTCGTATTAAAAGTGTATTTTAAGAATAAAATCATAAGATGATGAGGAGCATGTTTGTTTTAACTATTTTTTATTTTTATTTTAAAAAATATATTAATTATTTTTAAATACAGAAAATATAAAATTAAAAATAATAAAAAATATTTTTATTCTTTAAGACATAAAAAGTAAATTTTTTATTTTTTATTTTTTATTATTTTCTATTCTCATTATTACATTTTAAAAATAAAAATAAAAATTATTTCAATCAAACATACCTTAATATATTTAAAACGATTTAAAATGTATAAATTAAGCAAAAAAATTCAAATGGTGTACGAAAAGAAACATTGTTTATATTTTTAAAATAATAAAAATTATTTTCATTTTTAAGACGTAAAAAGTAATTTTTTATTTTTTATTTTATTTTTATTTTTTATTCTCATTATTACATTTTAAAAATAAAAATAAAAATAAAAATATTTCAATCAAACATATCTTAATATATTTAAAACAATTTAAAATGTATAAATTAATCAAAAAAAAATTCAAATGGTGTATGAAAAGAAACATTGTTTATATTCTTACTGTGCAATTTTTTATATATGTAATAATTGAATAATAATTATGCATTGAAGTATAAAAGCTAATTAATGAAATTCACCAACTGCAACAAGCATAGGTATTGGAATGGTAGTGTTTTAAGCTCTTAACAACTTGAGCTAAATCCATTATTGGTTAAAGTTTAAAGTTTTAAATAGGTTTAGGCAAACTCATTTAAATTTAACTCGGCTATAATGTGAGCTCTTGTTATTAAGCTATAAAAAATTAAAAGACGGAGTTTATTTTGGTCAAATTAATAATAAAAAATTAATTTTTTTTTCATCCACTCAAAGTATTTTTTTTCAACAAATCAATTAGTGGTTTTGAAATCAGCTCATAATTTTTTATAAACCTATAGTAATAATTGGTTAATCCAAAAAATCCTTAAAGAGTTGACACATCCTTCAACAATAGCTAATCTATCATAACTTTGATCTTTTGTGAATGAAACTTCACTCTAGCTCGTGAAATTATATGACCAAGATATTAAAATTTTTCTTATATAAAGTCATACTTAGTTATTTTAATAAAAAAAGTAATGGTGCTCTAAAATTGGTTAATCCAAGAAATCCTCAAAGAGTTAACAAGTCCTTCAGCAATAGCTAGTCTGTCATAACTTTGATCTTTTGTGAATGAACCTTCAGTATAACTCTTGAAATTATATGACCAAGATATTGAAATTTTTCTTATATAAAGTCATACTTAGTTATTTTAATAAAAAAAGTAATGATGCTCTAAAATTTTCAATGTCGTCTCCAAATGGTATAACTCAATACACACAGAGCTTCAATGAGTCTAAAAAAAATCACGAGAGTAAGCACAAGCTTAATTAAAAAAAAAAAATTTTAGAAAAAGAAGAGTGAATTGAAAGTGAATTAATTAATGAAAATAGTTCGAGTAATTAAATTTATAAGTAGAAAGAGGCTGCCGTACGTTTGGAGTGAAATAAAGAAATAGATAAAAAAACTATTTTAGAAAAAGCTATTTCAAATATATATATATATATAATGAACTAATTAAGTGCAATATTATAGATGATTCATACACACGTTGATTTTAAAATATAAACACAATTTCATTTTGATATCTCCCTAATGAGAATGAAGTGTCCATACGGACCATACCGCGTTTTTGGTACGCACTTGGTCCACCGTCACCATTAAAAGCGATGCATGCAGGTGCCAAATTGCTGGTAGATTAACATAAATATGCCAATAAACACAATTAGCTAGGTGGTTAATACAATGAATGTGTGTGTGTGTGGGACTGTGTGTATTCTACTGGTACAAGGCTTTCGCTTTAGTCTCCTCAGCCGGTACATATATAATTGGAGTTGGCCAGTTGGGTCGAGGATTGAGTCAAGAACTGTCCGTGTCCACACCGAACACGGTGGGAGGGAGACGTGAACGGTCCGTATGTAGCGGTGACGTGGCGCATTCATGGGCAGCGTCGCTTGCCGCTCCAGCTGGCACCTTCCACCACTGACTGCCACTGCCCCTCCTCCCTCCCTCCCCCCATCCCGTACCGATGGGCCATCCCTCGGCTGACCGTCGGCCCTTAACGAACTTTCAACAGACTGGAAAGTTAGCTCGATGGGCCCGCGTTTGAGGCGAAAGCGCCCACTATAAAAAAATAAAAAATAAAATAAAAAAAACAAAAACAAAAAAACAAAACAGGCCCATGATTTTAGTTTGTTTTTGCTTTATTTCCGACAAGCACATTACTGCTTCAGTTCATGGAACAGGCGCTGTTGGGGACTATTTGGTTTTGGCTCACGTGACTTCCGTCCTTCTGGACAGTTTTTTCATATAAATGGAACGCAATAATTCCTACACCCATCGCATATCCTGGCTGGCCATCCCGACTCCCCACTGTTAGGATTTTATTATTCACTTTTTACAGTCTAGCACGGATTCAGTGTTTTTTTTATCATCATCATCATTATCACTATCATTATCATTATCATTATCATGATTATTATTATTATTAAAGTTAATGTATATTGTCCTAGAGGAATTGGCAAGTGTGTTCACTGATGAGTTTGAGACGGTCACTGCAAATATATGTGATGGTTAGTGTATGTATCCAGCAAAAGAAAACAAAATCAATTTGGACGAGAAATGAGCAGAGATTGAGACGTGCATCGCTGATCCGTAGTCATCGCGCGCGGTCGTGGCGAACAAATTTAAAAGTTTCTTTGTATTTTTGAAGAAGTTGTTTTTGTGGCCAATAATACACACATGTTTCAATGAATAATATAATTACTTCTGGGGGGGGGGGGGGTGTTTCAAGTAAAATAGAAAATGAGTTGTAATGATAAATTAAATAGGTAAAAATAAAAGTGAACATAGGGGGGGTTATGAGTTGTAATGATAAATTAAATAGATAAAAATTAAAAGTGAACATAATATAATGACTACAAATTTTGTTGGAGGGAGGGATACACAAAAGTTAAATATATTGAGTACGTATGCATCCTTCTAGATGCCCGGCCTATCAATGTCGTAGCGACAGCAACAACAAATATGCCCTTTTTTAAAATTATTATTTAGAGTAGCCACAACATATTACTACATTAGCTGCTAAGTAAACGTAAGGGACGTGCCCACCTGGGCTGCTTCAATTGTTTGTGAGAGCGCTTGCGACTTGGGGGATGTGAACTTGGTGTTAAGAAAAAAAAAATTTAAAAAGTAAGAGATGTGAAATTGGTGTTAAGTTTTTTTTTTTTTTTGGGATAAATCAGAAAAGGCTGATATTAATCGTGTTGGGATCTCGGAAAGTTTTTAAGGTAATTCCTGAACGTGTGCCTCCACTCCAAAGATTAAATGAGCATCATATATTGACCATTTAAAAAAAAAAAGTCAAAGCATGATTTTACATTAACAAATTATTTTTTATCTCTCGAGTCGGGGGATAAAAAATGAGAAAACACTGAAGCTACGTAGATCCTTCTAGACGCCTTGTCATAGCCACAAGTATGACATTTTCTATTATTTGCACATTAATTGTAAGGGTCCATTACTCCATTATTATAGGGGGGTTGTGCGATGTCGTGGGATTCCATTCTGGGGCGCTTAATATCGAAGCGGTAGGTTTAAATTATATTTATGGTCATAAATAAAAAACGACATGCTTCATAAATATTTATAATTATCTTATATTATCATATATGAAATAAATATTTGTATAACCGGTTCGCGGTATTTTTGTAAAATCGTGAGAAATTAGACGGTTATGATATTTTTTTTTTTTCTTTTTTTTCCTCCGATAAATTAATAGGCTATCATGTCATTAGTTACCCAAAGATTATCCAACTCCGATTATATAATTTTAATTATATTTTAATTAAATAATTAATTTTTATAAATTATGACTTTTCTTATCCCTCTCCCTCTCTTTCAAGTTTGAATTTGCTGGAAATCAAGCTTAGCATACCACTGTAAAAATCTGAATAATTTTAATATTAAATTAATATTTATTTTAAAAATTAATTATTTAATTAAATATTCCTATATTATGTGTATTTAAATTTAGATTTTTCCTAATTCAATTTGCGCACAAAAAATCATTAGATTACTGTAAAATTTGATAGGCATAATATATACTATATGAATATTCTATATAACAATTAATTTTAATTTCTTAAAGAAATATCAATTTAATGCCAAAATTATTAAAATTTTCACGATTTAGCAAATCTGGACCAACTCCCCTTTCCCCCAAGTTACTAATTGTTATCTCAACATGTTGCTTTCCCTCATATAATAAAATATGATATATATATATATATATATGTGTGTGTGTGTGTTATTTATAGCCTACACGTGTATTATATTATATTATCTAATAAAATATGCATATGTGCTTAGCGGTCAACCGAATTTTTTTGTTACAACTTTGCACTTGGAATTAGAATGAGTTAAAATTGAAATGATTTCTTAAAGGTATAGTGTAAGTTTTGCTGGTTGGAATCATCTACTTTGATTATGTTTATGATCATATTTTAGAAGATATTTATTTCATTGGGGGCGGGCAAGGTAGTTGTATTGATAGTGCATGTGGCGGAGTATTAATATGATTGTTCATGGTATTATTACCCAATATGCTGACATGGTTGACAAGTTTGATTTGGATGGGGAAATTACCTCATTTCCCCTTTCTTGCTCTGTTATGTTCCACTTTCCTCGTTTAATAAAACCAAAAGGAAATAAAATGCTTTTTGGATGACATAAAAGAAAAAAGTGAACCTAAAAAAAAATATTGAAGCGCTGGTAGGACTGCTGTCCACATATTATTAAAACTTTAAAATTTAATTCCAGACATATTCAATCACATGGATTTATTCTTATTTTTAGGCGTGCCACACAGTCGAAGCTCAGAGCTACGTCCAACTATATATTGGAACACTCCCCAGCCGAGCGCGCAATACTTGTGGGTGATCGACAGGCACATCGACGCACACTTCCAGTGTGGGTGTGTGTCTGTGTCTGTGTGTGTGTGTGTGTGTGAGAGAGAGAGAGAGAGAGAGAGAGAGAGAGAGAAAAGATGGGGAGGAACCCTTGCTGCTCTAAGGAAGGGATGACGAAAGGTGCATGGACTCTGCTTGAAGATAAAATTCTCACAGATTTCATCAAGAAGCATGGTGAAGGCCAGTGGAGAAGTCTCCCTAAAAAAGCAGGTTGATATTTGATATATATATATACATATGTATAATATATGATCAGACATATTTATGAAAATTGGAATAATATTATTTATTTATTGTATTCGCGCAGGCCTAAAGCGATGTGGGAAGAGTTGCAGGCTCCGCTGGTTAAATTATTTGAGACCAGACATTAAGCGCGGAAACATATCGTCTGATGAAGAAGAGCTCATCATCAGGCTGCACAATCTCTTGGGCAACAGGTCCCCACGTTTCCTTTATTATTATATACTTTTTTTTATTAATTATTTCCATCCTTCTTCTTTTGTTTCCTTGTTTCTGGTCTCTGTCTTTATTATGATAGATATAGCCATCTATGCATTTAAACTCGACCATTCAAGGAACACGACAACTTTTGGGTTCCCGGGGTATATTCATTAATAAATTCACGATGATAATATTGCTCTATTTAGAAGCTATTTTAAAAGCGGTTTTACCTTATTTTTAGATCTGAGATTACATTTTCCATTACAAACTCATCAATCTTTTTCAGTGTTTCGAATCAACACTTTAGAGTAAATGTAGGTCTAAGATTTATGAGCCTATAAATTTAAATTTTGAAAACAATATATAAAAATCTCAAATAACAAGTGGCCGATTTTATACATTTTAAAAATATTTAAAATTGTAACTCCTTTAGCTGTAAATCCGGTTAGTATAAAAGTGTAAAAGTAGAAATGCCGTATATTAAAATTTTGTAATTTTATTATCCTTAATAAGGAACTCATTTTAAAAAAATAACAAGAGTTTAGTTATAATTATTGTGGTAAATGGTAATAGATATGATTTATTTGCGTCATTTTTCTTTTTTTCTTTTTAATTGAAAAAAGACATTAGTATCATTACATGTGGGGCGAGATATGATTCAATAATGTCAGAATTAAATAAACCATTATTCTAAAACTAAATACACACGTTTGTTTGACTTTATGACATACCAGTTATTTTAAAAAAAAATGTTAAATATTTACAAACAATTTAATTACAAGCACGATAACGATTATTATATTTTGGTCATCAGGATTTTTTTTTTAAATAATAATAATAATTGTCCCAGCAAATTTTCTTTCATATTTTTTACTAATAATTTTGGTACCTAACATAACGAAATGCGATATCTTGTGTAGATGGTCTCTGATAGCCGGAAGGCTTCCTGGGCGAACAGACAATGAAATAAAGAACTACTGGAACACCACCCTCGGGAAAAGGCACCTGCGGCAGGCCGCCGCCACCAACTCCCAGGAGCACCGCCCTAGAAGTACCGCCAAGAACAGGCGTCCCTCCGCCGCCGCCGCCGCCTCACGTCCGCGATCTCTGACGCTACCTCCGCCGCCAGCTACTCAGCCGTCGCACGTGGTTGTCCGGGCCAAGGCCGTACGGTGCACCAAGGCAGTGGCCGTAGCCGTCTCCACACGGTCGGTGTTGCACAAGACCAATAATTTAAACGACAAGTACGCCACCTCAGAAGGCTTGTTCAACCGCCGCGCAGATCCAGCGGCCGGGGAGGAAAAACCGGAAGCCGAGGAGGAGGCGCCGCCGTTCTTCGGCCGGGAGACCGATGACCAAGCCAATGCGGCTGTGCCATTCCTGGAGATGGATTTTATCGGGTCGGATCCGGGAGACCCGATTCCGCTGCCGGATCTCCTCACCGATCACTACTCCAACCTGTCGGACCTGATGGGGTGCGACAGCGAGTACTTCAACAACTACTGCAACGTTAACAGTAACAATAATATTAATGAGGGGGAGGACGGCAATAATGCAGATCAGTACATTCAAACGACGCCGTCTACGTCGTCCACGGCTTCCACGTATTCCTCGGATGAGCCTCTGTTGGTGTTTTCCCATGATCTAATGGAGGATTGGCTGGGGCATTGCGCGTGACGGGTGGACAAACATTATAATATTAATTTACTCTTGCTTACGTAACTGCTGCCTTAGTAGTGAGAAGTGAAGGGCTGAAGGCCTTGGCGTTTAACTAATTAAATAAATAACCGCGACCCCTTCGCGGTTCTGGCCTTGCCAATGCCCCACCCCCACTTAATTAACTTGTAAGGTTGTATATATCCTTATAATAATAACAAATAAGTGACGTTATGAGATTTGCAAGTGAAGAAGCTTTGGTCTCTCTAAGAAGGGTTACCGGCGGCGCCGTACAAATCACTTGCCACCTAAGTTTCCGTGTGGTTTGACCCGGATTGCCGGACTAACACAACAATGTTGTTGTTGTATAAAACTAGTAATGTATCTATAGGCTCCTCTGAATATTAATAATCCCTATAATTTGAGATATTAATGATCTCACCTTTTGTTATTGTCCCCACTACCTACTCAATTTGGCTTCTTACTTTATATATATATATATATATATTTATATAGATGTCCAACTGTCGGTCATCTAAATATTTTCCCATCTACATCATTAAACATCTTTCAATTTTATTTTAACAAAAAATACTCGATATCCCAACTCTAAATAAAAATTTTATTTTATTATCATCTTTAAAATGCCAAAAAAAAAAAAAAAAAGAGTCTCCCTCAGTCTAGCCGCGGCTTTCGCGCCGTTTGTACGCCTATGGGCAGGCCTCAACTGCTGTTGATGGGGAAGGAAACGCCGCGCGCTAACGGAGATGTCGTCGTCGGAGGCGGCGGCGGCACGAAGTCTCGGACAGAGGGCCGTACTTGACGCCGGAGTCGTCAGGAGGCTTGATCCTTAATGACGGCCCGGGAAAGCGGAGACGAGGACGATGAATCAGCTTCTGGGCCGGGCCGGTCATCCTTAACTGCCGATTGATCAGCACGAGGACGAGGAGAGGAGAAATGGATGTTTCAATATTATTAATCAAGATTGAATTGATTAATAAATAATAATAGTCTAGTAGCCACTCGTCATGCTCCAAGAGGTCATGACGTGGTTGAGCATGCCACTCGTGATAGTTTTCGTTAACTGCATAATTAGCATTTACGCGGAGGCTTTGCTTAATTAAACGAGTGGCGTGAGGCACGCGTTTCGCGTCTTCCGCGATATTAGTCTCCTTTGGACACAAGGCATCGCCTTCAGAATTAATTAAGGATTATAAAAAAAATTGAATAATAGTCATTTCATAACTTTAATCATATTTATTTTATCTATCTATATCATCTCGAAGTCACTCTACGTACGGTTTTATGTGTTAGCTCATTTTGTAAAGAGAGTTTGTTTGTTTTTTTTTCTTTTTTACCTACGGTTGATTTGGGGGGTTGTTTTTATTTGTGCAAGGCCCTCAAGTGAAATTGTAAAATGAGGTTATTTTATATTTTGTATATGTTTTTTTTCTCTCTCTCTCTCTTCATGTTATAATTATTGTTGGTAGTTAAATTTTTTAATAAATTTATGTATATGAAATAATATTAATTAAAATTTAAGAGAATTAATTAAATTTAACTAACTACTGTCACAAAATTTATAATTTTAACTACCTCCCCATTAATGTGTTTAGCCTCACCCAGTCCCAGGTAGATATGGAAAAGAAAAAAAGCAGACACAACAGACATGCGGAGGGGCAGGAAATAGACGTTGACAATCGGATACAATGGGATGATCGAAAAGTGACTGGATGGATGAAGTATTGAAGTGCAAGTGCTGGAGACTTTTAGTTTAGCTAACTTTTTTGCACATTTCGAAGTTAGCGAAGCGCATCGGCCCAATAAATTTGACTTTGAGGCAGGCGGTCAGGCAGAGACACACTCTACCTGTGATTATAATAACATAAATATATCTCAAGCCCACCTCACTTCACCCTGCTATTCCTATTCCTATTCCTATTCCTATTCCCACAAGTAACATCAGATTCAGAGGGCTACGTCAATGTGTAACCTTATTCTAATACAAAAACTAACCTTCTGTCAAACGAGTATTAATTGACATCCAACCTCAGCATTTAAGAAGCAAATTCGGAAAAACAAAAAGTTAAATTCAAAAATAAGAAAAAAAAAAACAAAACATGATTTGGAAGTCCAAAGATTTGAAAATTTTCATTACACTTACCCATGATGCCGCGCTCAATTTTGGATACATTTTTACAAAAGTCTATCAGGCCAGTTTTGTTCATTTGTTACAAATTCATTAACCCTGAATCGGTAAAAAATCTAATGTAAAAAATCTAAGGTAAAAAATGTAATATAAAAAATTTGTATAAAACTGAATCGGTAACAAAAATGGGTGAAGTTTTAGTTTTCTAATGTTTCGAAGGCCTAAAAAATCTATTCATATTTTTTGAGTGTAGAAATAAAGATAGATATGATATTTTATCTATTCATGTTTTTTATTTTTTATTTTTTATTTCAATTGAAATTATAATTTTTTTTTATTTGCTACCTCAAACAAATAATAATATAAAAAATGAAATTTTCATTTTTTTTTTCTTTTCACTTTTTTTATTCATACTCTTTGATCGCCTAAAATTTTCCCATCACTTTTCTGTGTCCTACCAAATAAAGGATAAAAAAAGAAAAGTATTGCGGGTCTTAATTTAGCAAAGTAAAAGTTTAGCTACTCATAAACAAACAATAAAACACATAAAGTCATGATCGGCGGCCTACGTGCGCCTTCGCTCGCGAACTACCCTCTGGCGGGAGTCACTGTCGGCAGCCCCCCCGTGTACGTGCAAGTCTCGTGAACGCATTGGGCACTACGTCCCTTCCCTTCTTCCTTCCTCCAGCCATTCGTCAACTCCGCCCACAAATTTCTTTATTTTTCTTTATTTAAAAAAAAGATAATAATTTCATTTGCTCTTTTTTTCTCTCTCCCTCTCTTCACGCTAGTCCACCTCCTACTTTTTCTACTCACATCACGTCGCTCACGATCCCGCTTCTCACCGGCCCTTGCTGTTATCATGTTTATTTATTGATAAAATTTAAATTTATTAGTAAAAATTTAGATACTTTTAGCATTAAATTAATATTTATTTTAAAAAATAAATGTTAAATTAAATATTCATATAATACATCATAAATTAAAAATATAAATAAAAATAAATTAAAATATAATTATTCAAATTAATTTAGATTTTTTCATAAATTAATGATTTATCAGATCATCATAAAATCTTACATATATAATATATATTATATAAATATTTAATTTAATAATTAATTTTTAAAACAAATAACAATTTAATACTGAAATTATTTAAATTTTTATGAACATACCTACCAACAAATCAAATCAGAATTCCTCCTCAGCACACACATATAAAATTAAATATTATTAATTATATTAAAATTTTAATATATATATATATATATACACACACACACAAAAATTAATTAAAATTTTCCTGCCCTTAGTTCTTCTAAATTAAATTGTGACTTTCAATTCATCAACAAAATTGTATCGGAAATAAATAAATAAATAAATTTTCCAACCTTTTGGTTTATGCGTTGGCCTCTGGGTGACTGGGACGCCAGACACTCGTTCCTTTTTTTTAGATATCTTTTCACAATTTCAACCAAAAAAACTCTGGTAGAACTTTTAATAATAATCAAATAATAATAATAATAATAATAATAATAATAATAATAATAATAAAATTGCTCTTTGCTTCTTGATAAATCTTGTTTATAGAGAAATTTACGGCCAGGATCACGACCAGTCGCTGTCACCACGGTGCAGGACCGCAGGTCAGGATCCAATTGTACGATGGATATTTGATGAGTGAGGAACGGGTCAGGGAGGGCTTGATCCGAGGGGGGAGAGACCCCCCCCCCCCCTACGGTGGTCCCTACGGGGCGCCACGGCCACCACCTCTACGCAGTTCCCATCCTTCGTGCCTTGGGAAAGAAGAAGACAAATTGAACTGTTTATTTATATATGCATTTATCGTTATATATATATATATATTTATTTGTTTCAATTTTTAGAAATGCGTCTACAAACACACATAAGATCTTTTGGGCTTTTGGCTTTGCAAATGCCTGATCCGAAATTTAAAATAAATCCAAGCCTTAGTTTGAATTCACACAGAATTCTTGTATAAGAAATCAAAATTAGACAGAATTCTAGCTTTCTCTTCATTGTTATTTTTTTCCAAATAATATTATTTTTCACTTTTATCGTGCAAAATAAAATGACGATGGTGTTAAATAAAAAAAGGTTAGACTCTAAAGTATAATATATAATTTTTTACATCAAATAATCAAAAATTATCATGATTTGTTTTAAAAAAAATTACACTAAAAGGGGGAAACCGTTTTTGCATGCATTTAAAATATTCAATTTGAAATTTTTTTGATTCGACCACTAGTAATTGTTATGATGTAGAATTCTTGTTTTCACATATATTCAATCAGGATTAATACCTAGTGTGACTTGAGACCTGTAGCTAGTAGCTAGTAATGTTTTAAACTTAAAAGACTTGTTACCTTTTTTGGGCAGGCATCTGTTTTTCATTTTTCATTAGATGTGTTAAATTGTAGCTCCTGACAATAAATATTTTTATCTGGATGATATAATTGGATTGATAGTTAAATAATGACATTCGAACGATGAGTTTTTTTAAAAGCACATCATTCAGAAAATATTACACTATGTCATCTTTTTGATTGTAAAATCATTATATCATCTTGATGAATATCAGAATTATCACTCAAATGATGTCTCAAGATGTATTTTTAATCGTTAAATTTATTTTTGTTAACAAACCTTATGATAAACTTAGATAAATAATAAAAATCGAACCACATTTCTATGGATTTGATGGGCACAACGATCCGGTCCATTTAAGCCTTTAATTCCGTTCAAACCGTAGGCTGATTCACATGCCATTTTATAACCCCGCCAAAAAACATGGATCGACGGTGAGGCGAAACTGAACATATGACATTGGTAACGGGCAAAAAAGCACAAAAACAGTCCTTGAAGTGTAGAAAAAATGAGTGACACGACAAACTACTATAACATTGATTTTCAAACGTTTATTTTATATCATCAATTTCGCACCCTTTCCCGATAACTTCTTCTGCAGTCCGCACGTTCTCGCTCACATACGGCAGCTGGCCTTGTTATTGTTTTTTGGCCTAAAAAAACTTTTTTTGAGTTCCACACTGTTGCAGAGAATACAGTCGAGCAGGCCAAGTTTGAACAAGCCCGGCAGCCATTTTTTACTGGCATATATCCACACACGCACACATACCGGAAAGAGATAATGTGTGACGTGAGAAGAGATATTCACACACACACACACAGAGACATATATATATATATATATATATATATATATATATATATATATATATATATATATATATATATGACGAGCTTGAACCGGGACGGTGATGCATCGATCGATCATTTGAACAAGTTCCATTTACATGGCTTCTCTACCTGGTATGTTGTTGCTCTTGGCCTTGATTTTCATTCCCTATAGTGCTTTTGTATTTGCATATACCATCTGGTGGAAACCCAGATGGCTGGAGAAGAGACTGAGGCAGCAAGGAGTTGAAGGAACACCCTACAAGCCTTTCTTTGGGGACATGAAGGAGATTGCGAGGTTAGTCACAGAAGCATGGTCCAGGCCCGTTGCACTGAACCACCAAATTGCCCATCGGGTCGACCCGTTCACTCATAATATGGTGCACAAGTATGGTAGGTATGACAGTACTCTTATGATCTCATAGCCAACTCAGCTTAGTAAAAACTAAATCTTTCACTCATAAAATGATTCACAAGTGTGGTACCACTCCCATCTCATTTAGAACTCATCTTAGGAAAATGACATCATTTAATCAAAAATCTGCTGGCTCCTAAAAAAGACATTATCAGTTACATCTTAGAATTTGGATGTATGGGTTTTAAAAACCCAGAATGAGAGCCTTAGGGATGTTCAAGGCCCTGACAATGTTTTGGGACATTTAGCTAAGACATGATTGGTAATTACAGGGAAGATATCTTTGTTTTGGAACGGGACGACACCTAGACTTGTCATCAAGGACCCAGAAATGCTTAAAGAAGTTCTGTCCAACAAACAGTGTCACTTCGGGAAGCCACCGCTGAACCCTGAAATTTTGATTCTAGCAAGAGGCCTACCAACTTTAGAAGGAGACTTGTGGGCCAAGCACAGAAGATTAATCAACCCAGCTTTCCACCTTGACAAGCTTAAGGTACCATTTGTTAGCTTCCCTTCGGTCAAGGGGAATTTTTCTTTCTTTCTTTTTTTTGGTCCAAAATGTCTTCTCCTGAAACCGAATTTCCATGGAAATACTCAGGTCATTTTACTATCACGAGTATTCTCCTAGATTGCTTACCCTCCCTAGATGAACTACCAGGAAGTAGAAAAATGTAACCAGACTTAGCTATTTGATAATTTCACAAGTCTCTGTGAAAGCTGAGGAAGAAATTCCCCAGCTTGTGTTAATTCATATTCATCATCTTTTTTCCTTATTGGGTTTCCCTGGTAGGGTATGATGCCAGCTTTCACAGCCAGCTGCAGAAACCTGATAGACCAATGGGAGTCATTAGTAATTTTTGAAGGGACTCATGAAATTGACATTTGGCCTCAGCTTCAAGATCTTACTGGAGATATCATATCTGTAACAGCATTTGGAAGCAACCATGGAACAGGAAAGAAGATCCTTGAACTTCAAAAAGAGCTGCAAGTACTAGCAATGGAAGCCATGCTAAAACCAAGAATTCCAGGTTTGAGGTCAGTTTGGCCTTTAACAATGTAAACTGAAGCTTCTACTAGTAAAGCCGTCAAAATAATGAAAATACCAACTAGCATTTCAATGTTTCAAAGTCCACAGGAATGCCTTCTAAATTTACGGAAGAAACCTAAACAGTGATTCTTTTTTGGGTACAGGTTTATCCCAACAAAGAAGAACAGGAGAATAAAGATACTGGACAGAAAGATTGGAATAATGTTAAGAAATCTGGTTAAGGAGAAAGAGAATGCCATCATAAGTGGGCAATCCCCGGGTGATGACTTATTAAGCCTGCTCTTGCAATCAAATAACTCACATACTAATATGAATGGCATGAAAGCTGATGGCTTGACAATTGAAGAAGTGATAGAGGAATGCAAGGTGTTCTATCTAGCTGGTCACGAAACAACTGCAAGCTTGGTTACGTGGGTGATGATTGTCTTAGCTATGCATCCAAACTGGCAAGAGAAGGCAAGGGAAGAAGCACAGAGAACCTGTGGGAAAAGTGACCCTGGTTTTGAAGCCATAAGCCACTTAAAGATTGTGAGTATTAATTTCTACATAAATCCAAAATAATAAATATAAAGGGAAAAGAACATGCAAATGCTTACATTATAGTATCTCTCTTGCAGCTATCAATGATAATTTATGAAGTTCAAAGATTATATTCATCTGCGATCACTATATACCAACATGCTTACAAGGAAACCAAAGTTGGAAATATTTCTGTACCTGCCGGAGTTGATATTATACTGCCCCTACTACTTATGAACCATGACCTGGAAATCTGGGGGGAAGATGCACAAGAATTTATACCAGAAAGATTTTCTGAAGGAGTTTCAAAGGCATCAAATGGCCAATTTGCATTCTTTCCATTTGGATGGGGACCAAGGACCTGCATAGGCCAAAATTTTGCCATGATAGAGGCAAAAGTGGCTCTAGCCATGATTCTACAACATTTCTCATTTGAGCTATCACCGTCCTATGCTCATGCACCATATACTATCATGACTCTACAACCTCAGCATGGTGCTCAACTTATATTGAACCGAGTTTAAGTTATAAAGCTAGCTAAAAGTATAGGAGTGTGCTATGATGATTCAACTGAGTATATTATTTGGCATCTAATGAATAAAAAATGAGAAATAGAACATTCAGTTTTCCCATTTACTTCTTTATTTTCAATTTTTCATCTCAAAATTTATACCAAAAGATACCAGGAGAATTTGATGAAAATTCTAAATTTAGACTAAACCAGGAAGAAAATACTTACTTTTTTTTTTTATAGGTAATAAGAAACTTTATTAAAAACAAAGTGATTGGAACAGAATTGCAAAGTGATTGGAGTTATATCTCTAATTATAAAGACAATGGGAACCACAAAGTGATTGGACAGAATTGCAGCTATGATATTTTCCTATCCAAAGTTTTGAGTCACAATATTTTTTTCTAACTGAAGCAGTTGGTTGCACATGTACCCATCTAATTTCTCACTTGTTGAGCTGACTGCACCGCAGCGATCAATTGAGCCATGACTGCAGCATACTGAACAGCTGTGTGTTGTGACGTGTAGTGGTCAGAGAGGCCAAAATCCTCAAAGTTTGGTTCTATGTGCATAAAATGACCTGGTAACGATCTTTTTGAGACAGCCTCTTGCCACAAATCAAAAAATTCTTCCATTATTTGCTTGGCTTGTCCCAGCGAAGATATGGGAAGATAGTCTACCTGCAAAGGACAAACCAATTTAAAGCAACCATGGCAGGCAAATATCACCAAAAGACAAATAAAGACACCTTCTAATTATAGAAAAATATACTGAAATACTCTGGGCCAAATTGATGAATGGAATGTCATTGTTATGAACATTTCTGAATGGAATGTCACTAAGCAATGCATTAATAAGAAACAAATCATATTGACCAAGTGAGTGGTTCATATTTTACATGAAAAATTACAGACACATCTAATTTTTTTAGTTTTTACAAAGCAATTGCTCATTCAGCTCCAGGTCGTCTAATGAAAATGAGCAAAAGAAGAAGACAAAGATATCAATCATTAATATAAATAGATAGGATGAGTTCCATTCTTTTAAGACCCCGTCAATATCTCCAGACTACTTTGTGATTTCAATTTTTTTTTAAATGTTTACTTTAGTTGTTGTTCTACATACATGTCATCTTTATTTGACATTGAAATCACAATTCAAACGAATGTAAAATACCAAATATTATGCATATGTGTGTATAAATATTGATGAATTAAAATTCAAACTTTATATTTGAAAGAAAGCATTTATTATCCATGCATTCACCAGTCCTATTATACTGATTTAGCCATATATCATTCAACATCTAGTGACAACAAGAGGCACATCTACATATGACATAACTGCATGTTGAGGAACAATAGAAAATACATCATAAAGAATGGGTGTTTAATTCTAATAAATAATAATTAATGTCAAATTCGAATAAGATCAGAATGCTGCTTATCAGACCCATGTCAGGAGCTTCCTAAGCCAATTCTTCTCCAGGCCGACCATCAAGATAAACATTTGAAATTTACTAGTGTGAAACAAGACTACTACAAATTACCGGATTATTAAAACACCCATCAATAATAGTAGACAATCAGATTTCATAGAACTTTACACATGCATAAGCAGTGGCATACATCCATTTGAAATTTACTCCAGGCATAGCTATATTGGGGGAAAAGAATATAAATTGAGAGTTTACCTCCATTATTATTCCCCTCAAATTTTCAGAGTTCACAGGAACAACTTTTCCCACCCTCAGCTGGAAGTCACCAAGTTGATACTGGACTCCCTACATATATGTAAGGGTGAATTAGATGAATAGCTGTAGTTGTAAAGATTTTTACCAACCCGGCAACCCCAAGGTGTTGGCAACAATTAACCTGTTGAATTTGGTGAATGAGTTCAGATAAATATACAACACACAGCAGGTGAAAACCAGACCTCAAAATTAAGAGACACCTTTGACTTGTAAGATTGCAGTTTTTCCATTATTGTCTGAATTGTAGAATCTGCCTCAAGAACTAGTTGCTGCACACGAAGTACAAAGTAGTGCTTCTTTGGCTGCTCTGGGAGCGAAATCCCTATGAAATCCCGCGGGAACTCATGGGATTGCGCCATTTCTGATGATTAAGCAATTCATACCATATATGAAATGAAGCAATTAAAAAGAATTAGATTGAACAAAAAACAGTTCATGGTTCACAATTGCTGACCTCGTACTATGGGTCTGTAGAAGGTGAGTGTGGCTTTCCACCTCCCTTCCTTGGTGCCATTGAAGCTCTCAACACACTGAGAGACTTCGTTGAGGATTTGACTGTTCACAGTAGCTCCGGGATTTGGTTGCCAGTGCAAAACCCTAGAGAGAAAGCACAAAATGTTAATGAGAACATAAAATCCCTACTATGCAGCTTTCTGTACTGGTGTTGTACTGGGTTTTCTGTATTCAAAAACTACTTTCAATTTTTGTACTCAAAAAAACTATTTTTTAGTGGAATTCAAAACTGGGTTTCTTGTTTGGTTTTGTTTTGAATGAAAATGGATTCCATCTCCTGGCGGAGCCTCCCATGTGAGGCCGATGCACGCCACCCCCTCTGACTTCATCTCCTGGCCAGCCTTCCATCTCCACCCTCTTGACTTCATCGATGGCGTACACTTAGGACCTCTTCTTCCATCCCACGCTCCTCATGCTCTTTCCTCCTCCAGTATAGCTCGATCAGACCGATTCCGGGGGCTCCACGCTCATTGCAACTACGCCAGTTCTTTTTCGAGCAGATCTAACCACGGGAGATGAAGGTGCGCACAGATCGATCGGGGCGATGCAAGAGAGAGTCAAAGTCAGAGAGGATTGATTTGCCCACGGGGGATGAAAAGAAGAGGCAGCTCTCTTCACAGCGCAGCCGGAGCCATAACCAGAGCCGAACCATACATTTTACAGAGAGGAGGAAAAGGCGGACGCGGGGTTGGAGAAATCGCCAAATCCAAAGAAGAAGACCTACCCGAGCCTCCCTTCTCAAGCCGTTGCACACTGGTCGACGCTCCTCCTCAGTGATGATGCTATTGAGAGAATATAGAACGAATACAGACAGAATACCAAAAATGAAAAACACATGATGATGCTTGTTTTGAGTAATCATTTAAACGATGCTTGTTTTGAGTTCAACCAAACAAAATGAGTCCACAGGTTTTCGGAATTCAACTACATACTCACCATTTGAGGGGCATTCTCGCCGAAGTGGTTACACCAATGCCCTCCTTGAAGCCTATCAGACCTTCCTCCTCCTGTACAAAAACCAACACCAAATATGTAAGAGTATTATTTTACTAAATCAATTAAAATATTTATTTATTTATTTAAGATTACAGCATCTCTGATCATTTTAGCAAAAGATAAAGCAAAAATTATATTTACCTATAATTTCTCTCCAATACATTAGTTATATTATTAAAAAAAGTTAAAAAAAAAAGTCAAATAAGACTTTAGCTGACGATGTCACCTCAGCAGATAAAAATGAGTTCCAATCTCATCCCTTTCTTGCATCGCGTTCCCCCACTTCTCATCGTGTCTCCCTGCATCTAAGCTCACTGCACGTCGCCATCCCCCATTCCCTCCCTCATCGCCCCGTCGCCATCCGAACCCCCATCCTCCCCTCATTGCCCCATCACCGTTCGAACCCCCATCCCCCCTCACCTCCAATCACGTCACATCTCCCCCAATCTCCCCCCTCATCGCCTCGTTGCCATTTGAACCCCCATCCCCCGTCACCGTCCGAATCCCTCATCGCCCCATCACCGTCCGAACCTTTAGGGGATCGATATCAACGGCGAGATCAATGCATGTGTCTGTCCTCCAATTAATTGATATTAGCGGCGAGGTCGATATACCTCTCTACAAGCCTCCTTCCCATTCAACAGGGTGGCCTAAACTCACTCCCTAGATTCTTAGCAATGCCCGCAGTAGCTAAGGGAAGGCTAGGCTTTGATTGGTTTGGTAGGGAGGATAGTTTAGAAAAAATAAAGTTTTATCAAAAATATAAATGACATCGGATAATTATAGCAAATTAAATATAACTTTAATTACCTAACTAATAAAAATTAAAAATACCCTGAATTATTATAATAAAGTAAATTACGATTGTGTACATCGTTCATAAATTGCACCTATCATTTTTTTAAATTTTTATATTAAGATGGCGTAATACGAATTAAATGATGAAAAGACACAAACGTCGCCGACTCGCCGTGGTCGTTGAAGTGAAGGCAAAAAACCCGGCACAGGCTAGTGAGGCAACCAACAACAATAATAATCCCAGTTCAAATTTCAATCAGAACCGAACCCTCATACTTCTTCAATTTCTCGCTAAAGAGAAGAGAGGCGTTGCGGTGGCCCGTGGCGGTGGCGGTGGCGGTGGCTTGCGGCGATGGCTTGCGTGTATATCCCGGTGCAGAACTCGGAGGAGGAGGTTAGGGTTGTGCTCGATCAGCTGCCCAGGGACGCCTCTGATATCCTTGATATCCTCAAGGCCGAACAAGCCCCACTCGATCTCTGGCTTATCATCGCGGTCCTCTCTCTCTCTCTCTATCTCTGTCTATATATATGTGTGTGTGTGTGTTTACTTATGTACTTGTGTACTTATTTTGTTACGCACTTGAAATTTTGGTATTTATAAGCTGTTTATCTTCGTGGTTTTACAGTTTTTGTGATGTTTATACTTAACTACTAGATTGTCGAGCTATGGGCTTCGACTTACATTGCACTTAAATTCTGAAATATATTCAAATTTGGTATTTCCAATTTGTTTCTCTTCGGCTTTGACTGAAGGAAAACAGTTTCCATTTGGAAAAGAGTTTCCTTGAAAATGAAATTATTCTTCAGTCGGGAAAACACATTTTCTTGCTTGGAATAAAAAAACAACTCGTTAATAGATAAAACCCCAAAGGCCACATTCCACACAACATTTCATTTAACTCTGCATCCCTCACATTCCCAACTCCGATAAAGCTGCATCACAGTGTTTTATCTCCTTACCAAAACCCACAAAATCAACTCACAACCCATTCAACGAAAAGGTCCTTCATCAAATCGTTTTCTAAAAACCATTGTGTCTCCCTCTTTAACAACACTGCACCATTGCCGCATCCCTCGCTCTTCTTATTCCCTACTCACACCATCTTCGTCTCTCCTTGCTCTCGTTGCTAATCACCCATCTTCTCTGCTAATTGGACAAGTAATAGATATGAAAATGATACCCACTCAAAAATAGGTGATAATACCTGTACCCATTTATACCCTACCCATAAGTACCCATTTATTATTATTACTACCATAACCATTACTGTTACTATTATTACGCTTCTGTCAAAATTGGAAGATGGAATTAAGGAGGAGATTTTGGATGAGGATGGAGCCTGGGAGTAGGGAGGTTGATATATAATAGAAGACAATAGATCGTGGGGAGGTAGATGATTGGAGAAAGAAGGGGAATCATGGATGGCATTGCAGCAAATTGGTCCAATCCTGTTCTCGCCCGAGAAGCCACAAAAAATCACTTAGTAGCTATCCCTTGGAATTGCAGTGGCTATCTTGCTCGTTCATCATATCAGTGCTCCTTAGAGTTACCCAGCCGCACCAGATAGTCTTGTTGTCACTTGTCACACTTGGTTGCATTTTCAGTTGTGAGTTAATAAACCAAAATGACAGATTTAGTTCATGGGTTGACAGATCTTGTCTTGCCAAGCTTGCCTAAACTTGTCTTTCTAAGCTCGTTTAGCCAAGCTTGTTTTGTTCAATTGTGAGAAAAATTATAAAATAATTACATTCAATGATAGATTCCTTGTCTTGAGAGGATATAACCAAACAAAAAACAGATAATAAAATATTTTCAAATAATAAAAGTACAGTAGAAAAGAGATAGGATTGAATAATATTCCTTGATAATCATATTGAAAAATACAACCTCATTATATACAACTCACCCATAGTCTAATTTAGGTATAAAGTCTAAGAATAGTAACAATGCTAATTACATCAATCAAATATTCTAATCTAATTACACAATCAATCAAATATACCAGTTTGTTAGGATATGGCCAAGGCGCAGGTCCACCCGCATGTTACAATATTGTCCGCTTTGGGCTTGCTACATTGGCCCGCACGGCTTTAAAACACGCTGTGACATTTTGGACCTACTTTACCATATAAGCTCATTGAGCTCTCCTTTTTCTTCTGATGTGGGTGATAATTTCCCAACAATCTCTCCTTTGTCACATATTGAACTACATCATAGACTAGAGACGCACCTATGGAACTGATGAGTTGCCACGATGTGAGCCGTCATGAGAGCTCTCCCTCAATATATTACCTAAAGATAAGGATTTGTATTCCAAATCAGATACCGCCCATTATATACCACTCACCCATAGTCTAATTTAAGTATAAAATCTAAGAATAGCAACAACGCTAATTATATCAATCAAATATTTTAATCTAATTATACAATCAATCGAATATATTAATTAAATATTCTAAATATTTGACAACTAATTCCAACTAGTACAAATATATTCACATAATAAAAAGTACATAAAAATACCAACAAATAACAGAAAAAGAAAAAGAAAAGTCCTAATAGGAAAAAAGTAGATGTTGCAGGTTTGTTAAGTGATGATGTCATCAGTTAATTCTGTTTCGTACCACAACATCCAAAAATGAGTCATACCTTCTACTTGTTTACTGATTCTTTTCTTGCCAAGCCTAGTTCTTTTTCCAAATGCACCTATGAATATGTAAAATTGAAATCAATATATCGTGTGAGAAATCTGGGGCTAAAAAACCAAAACAAACAAAAGTTACCTTAGCTTCAATTTTAGATCAACAAATTTCAAGAAATTATTTATCATTAAAAAAAAACTAACATATCAAGGAAAAAAAACAAATCTCATAATCAACAATGTATCTGAAAAGCACCAGATTTGTAATAAAATATCAAATTATTTGAAATCCATCTTTGATAAAAATAACATTGAAAACAACAATAATTAGTTTATTTCACTGTATTGCTTGAAAAAATTCGAGAAGGAACCACAAAAATAAATAATAATCTACAAGTGATTGGTTGAGACTGAGTAATAATAATTTGTTCAATAACACAATAATAACAATAATTGGAGAAGGAAAACACTAAAATAATATGTAATGCAAGAACGGGGAGGTTGAATGAAAACAACTTACATGTGCCGCCATCAGAAGTAGAAACGGCTCAATGATGGTGAGGAACATTGGATCTCCAATGGGAGCAGTTGATGGCTGCAGCTAGTGGCCAAAGGAGTTGAAGATCCATCAGTGATAGCAAGGATGGTGGCCAGTTGATATGAGTGCCTGGTGCTGGAAGGTTCGTAGATGTCTGTTTGTCTGGTGTTGGTGACTGCCTGATGTTGGAAGGTCAATGCGAGCACTTGGTCCTGTTGGTGTTGCAGTATTGGATAGTCTATTATAGGAGAGGCATGGATTGGAAATGGGAGAAGTGATCAAATATGCTTTCTATGGTATCATTAGGGTTTTCAAGAGGAGTGGATCTAGAGTTTAAAATCCTAGGATTAGAGAGATCGATGGCTAGAGATGTAATTGAAGATTTAGGGCTGCAGCGTGGGCTTGATGGGTTTCACGAGATGAGCCTGATCCCGAGCCCTATAAGAGCCTAAGACTGATCATGTTTGCAAGATTTGCGAGCCAAATACTAATGGATTTGGGCTCAGGCTCACCTTAAATGAATAAGGAACCAAACTGAGCTTCTTGTCGGTTGATCACGAGCAATTCACATTAACAGCCCTATTAATGTTGTGTGTTTGAGGTTAATGAGTTTGGTCACAAAAGGAAAAAGTGGCTGAGACTAAAGTCTAGATACTAGTGTATAGCATATTTGGAATAAATGTATGAATTTCCACTTCCCTAGCGCATTTTAGTGGTGACAATTGAATATGTAGTACTGCTTTGCGGGGTTGACCAATTAATGTTTACCCCTTATTTTTCTTTGTTCCAATTGCTTTTGTCTTTATTTTTTTCCCATAATAACACTGCATGTCTAAAAATTCAAAAAAATTGTTTTCAAACTTTTGTTACCAAGGACTAAGTCCTACATTCCAATACACACACACACACACACATATATATATATAGAGCGATAAAATGAAATTGGTTTAATGATTTTTTATATTGTCAAATGGTAGTTTTTTTTAGTGGAAAAGTTAGGCAAGCTCTTGCATATGTATTCAAGCACGGTGAAAACTTTGAAATTATTATTATTTTGTTTAGCTTACTGTTCCATTCTGGTAACAGCTTCTACCTGAACATAGGTTTTACCGTGGAACTATGCAACATAAGCATCCTTTGTTCATGCAAACGTAGGAGCCTTTGTGCACTTTGTCCAACCCTTCTAATTACTGTTACACTCTTAAACAAAACATCTTACTAGATGGGAGCATATAATTATATGGTATTATATTTTTCAAGTCCCATTAGGGTCAAACACTTGCATTACTGTTAATGCGTAAGACATTCATCTTATATTTGGTTTTACAACTATGAGTGTCATGGTACCTTTCGAATAGTTTTCCCTTATCTTATGCTCACACTTTCGAGATTTACTTAAAATGATGTTATGTTTTCTGCTACTTATTTTTCTTCCTAATATCATATATCTGCTATGACTCTCACTGTTATTCATTTTGGTTCAGAGGGAGTACTTCAAACAAGGGAAAACTGAACAGTTTCGGCAAATTTTGGAGGAAGGGTCTAGCCCTGGTATTTCTTTGGCATTTCTTGAACCTTTTTCCCTTTCCTTGGGTTGGATTGCTTTGGTCATGGACCCATGAAGAGGGTTATTTTATTTTTACTATGTTTCTCTAACGAGACAGTTTATTGTCAATTATGGTTGTGTTTGTGTGTATGAGCATTGTGGGGATGTTATGGCGTTGTCTTCTGAAAATTCTTTGAATGACCCAATTTTTGAGTTTTTGTATGGTTGCAGAAATTGATGAATATTACGCAGATGTGAAATATGAAAGGATTGCTATTCTGAATGCTTTGGGAGCTTACTATAGCTACCTTGGTAAAATTGAGACAAAGCAAAGAGAAAAAGAAGAACATTTTATTCTTGCAACACAATATTACAACAAGGCCTCAAGAATCGACATGCACGATCCTTCTACTTGGGTTGGGAAAGGTGAACATCATTCAAAATCTTTATCTTTCTGATGGCTGTCCAAAACTTTTAAATCTATTCATATTTGGGGCCAACATGGCCATCATAAGGGTTGGCGGTATGGGTGCTATGTTTAGATGCGAAGGAATTTATTTTGAGAATATTGAAGTTAGAACTAAGGACCGATGCACTTCAATGAGAAGACATTTATTGACAATGCTTTGTAAACATAACGAGTACACCCTTTCATGTTTGTTATCTACAGGTCAACTTTTATTGGCTAGGGGCGAAATTGACCAGGCGTTTGCTGCATTTAAGATTGTGTTGGATGGAGATCGTGATAATGTTCCTGCTCTTCTTGGTCAGGTACCCTAGTTTAATTGTTTGAGTTCGATCCCCGTATGACATAAACTGCAGTCCTTCGATATTTTTGGAATGTAGGAACAAAAGAAAATACATCATAAGAATGAGTGTTTACCACTATATTATAAATAATGTCAACTTCAAATCAGATCAGTTGGCTATTCGGTAGGCAAACCCATGCCAGGAGGTTCTAAAGTCAATTATTTTCCAGGGCAACCATCAAAATAAACATTTAAAATTTACTAGTGTGAGCCCATTTTCAAATTAATTTGGGTAAGAGACAAAGCTATTACAAATTACCAGATTATTAAAACACTCGCCAACCATAGTGGACAATCCAGATAGCTTGCACAAGCAGTAGCAAACATATATGTGAAATTTGCTCCAAGCATGACCATATTGGGAAAAAATATATAAATTAAGAGCAGTTTACCTCTATTATTATTCCCCTCAAAATTTCAGAGTTCACAGGAACAGCTTTTCCCCCTTATCTGGAAGTCACCAAATTGATACTGGACTCTCTATATACTTGAAGCTTTTCACCCTTACTAGTGCAAAGTAGTGCTTCTTTGGTTGCTCTGGAAATGAAATCATGCAGGAACTAATTGGGTTGTGCCATTTCTGTTAATTAAAAATGTGTGCTATGTCAGTGGTTTGGCGAGCTGTCCCTTATTGTCTTATTTGAAGTCTTTGGCGAGAGTAAAATGTCTAAGTGTTTGATAATCGGGAGTGATCTGCCGTTGAGCTTTCTTATTTTTTTTTTCGTCATTTAATGAGCGAATGTTTGTTACGGGAGTGTACTATGATGTTGTTAATGGATATTCATTTTGAACTTGTTGTATATGCTCTTTGCGCACTACTTGCGCTTTTTTTCTAATAAATTTATTATTTATAAAAAAAATGCGTGCTTTGTTTTTTTTCTAATAAATTTATTATTTATAAAAAAATGTGTGGCATGCATGAAATAAGCAATTAAAAAGAAAAAAAATAGTTCCTAGTTGCTATGTCTGTAGAAGGCGAGTGTGGCTTTCTACTTCCCTTCCTTGGTGTCATTAAAGCTATCAATGCACTGAGGGACTTTGTTCAGGATTTGACTGATGACAGTAGCTCTGGGATTTTGTGCCAGTTGGGTTGGACATCTTATCAATAGATAGTCCACATCTGGTTTTCCTATGTTTATAGGTGGCAATCTCATATCATGGAAGATTACGAGGCAGGATGGATCTAATTGCAAAGCAGAGTATTACTCTACGACCAATACTACTGCTGAGATTTTGTGGCTGCAACTGTTTTTTACTGTGTTAGAATATCCATTTGAACATCTTACCAGGTTGTAGTGCGGTAATTGGTCAGGGTTATGCATTGGAGATAATCGACTCTTCCATGAGCAGATTAAACCCATTGAAGTTGACTATTATTTTGTTTAAGATGCTTTCTCAAGGATGTTCTTCACGTTGGATATGTGTGTACAAGTGATCTGTTTTGGAGAGAATACCCAGAAGCAGAATTGAGTTTTCATTATAAATGTTGTAATTCATTAAAAGAATTTTGTATTACAGAGCACGTGTGTAGGTGGGGGGTGGATTGTTTCTTATTCTGTCCATGTGGACTTTAAGGTTGAGGTTTTCTCTTTAGACCCATCAACTTCCATGAAGCTTTTTGCAATTCAAAGAATTTATTTCTCTGTTCTTCTATTATAGACACATGCTCATGCGTGTACACATTCCTAGATATGCATGTGTGTTATGTTTACCTGTGTATGAATTCTGTATTGCGATAGAATTTTTTATGGCTTCTAATTTCACTAACCAGGTTGAATAACTGCAGGCATGTGTTCACTTCAATCGTGGACGTTACACAGAGTCATTGGAATTGTATAGGGTATGTTAACAAAATTTTCTGAGATGAAATGGCAGCTACTCTCTCTTTCTCTCTTTAATTCTCGGTTTAACATTTCATATATGGATTTTGGTAAGAGGGCCTTGCAAGTGTTTCCAAGCTGCCCTGGACCTGTAAGACTTGGCATAGGTCTCTGTCTCTACAAATTGGGTCATCTTGAAAAGGCTAGAAAAGCATTTCAGCGTGTTTTACAGGCAAGTGAATTAGCAATAGTAACTAACGTGCATTATTGAAATATTTGAGTGCTGTGCAAGGTGCTGCATCTGTACTGATGCTATTGTACATTCGTTCATAATTTTGTAATTACAGTTGGATGAAGAAAATGTTGAGGCCTTTGTGGCACTAGGCATTATTGATTTACAAAAAAATGATGGTGAGTTGAAACGTCATTTACTTTATGGTGAATGTTTCTAAAGGCGCTATGATTTTTATTGTTTTTGTATGTTTCAAAGGTTTATGATTTTATATTTTATTTTTACTGATTTTACATTTGAGAGGACTGGGACTGTGGTTCTGGTGTCTTTCTTTCTATCGTTTTTTTTTTTTTTTTTTAATTTCTGACGCTGTGTTATTGTTACATATGTATAGCTGCTGGAATCAGGGAAGGTATGGAAAAAATGCAAAGAGCTTTCGAAATATATCCCTACAGCGCAATGTCACTGAATTATCTTGCAAATCATTTTTTCTTCACCGGTCAGCATTTTTTGGTTGAACAACTGACTGAAACTGCCCTTGCTGTTACCAATCATGGCCCAACAAAGTCACATTCGTACTATAATTTGGCACGATCTTACCACAGCAAGGTTTGAAAACTGACTTTTTTTTTTAAAATATAATTTTTAAACTTCTTTTGTTGATCTTTTATTGTATTTTAGTTGTATAAAAGGTTTGCAGGACTTAGTGAGTATGCACCCTAGGCTCTTTATCATGTGGACAGAGAATACACATGGGAAAATATGTCAGTTTGATATATGGCATTTGGCCTATTCCCTAACAGACAAAGCTTCTATTATGGAGTGGTTGTTTAACAGAAACAGAAAATTTATGTTGTTGAACAGAATTATAATTACACGAAATCTCCCATCACTCGGTGTGTTTGTGTATAATTATGAGACAGATAAGAGAATACGGAAAATGGATGAGATCATATGGAAGTCATTGTTGAGCACCTTGTTTTTTGTTGATAGAGAGAGAAGAATAAATTTTATATTAGAATTGATGTGAGGTTCAGGTACAGACACACACAAAGTAAGTCCACTTACTCTGCCCATAATATATATTTCATTCTCTAACAATTTTTTTATTGAGAATTTGTATTTTCCATCTTCCATTGTCCTGGTTACAAGCTTTTGCTTTAATAGTACAATTTATTGTTTTTGACTTCAAACGGAAGAAACTTAACTAATACTTTGATACCACTGCATATTGTATTCATTATCATTTCTGGCAAAACTGGTCCGATCTTATGTCCCATGTTGAAGTGTGAGTAATTGGATGGCCAAAAGCACTTCTCTCTTAGTGCACTTCTTGTGTACTTTGTTTTTAATAAAGTTTCTTATTACCTATAAAAAAATTGGACGGCCAAAAGCTTGTCAAATGTCATTTACTAATTAGGTTTGCCAATAAACTTTGACCCGGCTTTGGGTATGCTGATTGTATTCTGCTGTTCTTGATGGAGTATAGGGGAACTATGAAAAGGCTGGTCTCTATTACATGGCATCTGTCAAGGAAATCAGTAAACCTCATGACTTTGTATTGCCTTATTATGGTTGGTGCTTGTCCTTTTGTGTAAATTTTGTTATTACGTCACCATTCATAAATTATCTTGTACATTTTACAATAAAATTTAGTTTAATGTTACATTACATTTTTTTCCTGAATTTTTGCTTTCAAAGATATGAAGAGCAGTTGATTTAGTAACAGCCCTAGTAATTTGCACCCTCTTCTCTGTTAGATATTTTCTAAATTGCTTTCCAATTGATAAATTTTCACCTATGAAAAAAAAGAAAATGAAGTTAACTGTTATTGAATTTTAGGGGAATCAGGTCATAGTGTTATTAAGTGAGAGCGTTGTTGCATTCTCTTCTATTGTTATGACTTTTCCTTGTTTTTTCTTTCTTATTGTTATTTCCATTTTTATTAGAGGC
The DNA here is from genome assembly GCA_023512835.1 of Taxillus chinensis. Classification (NCBI taxonomy): domain Eukaryota; kingdom Viridiplantae; phylum Streptophyta; class Magnoliopsida; order Santalales; family Loranthaceae; genus Taxillus; species Taxillus chinensis. The sequence goes on from CM042086.1 coordinate 13,086,019, forward strand.
ACGGTTCCTTTTTTATTGATTTATGCATTCAAACTTTGCTCATTATGTTCTAGGGCAGTATTGGTATTTATTTTGCAATTTTTTGAGGAGAACTAATGTCATAACTCTGCACTCATTGATTGTATTGTACTTAGCATTGAATTTCGTTCTGAAGGATTTATATTTTCAATAGGTCTGGGACAAGTGCAGCTGAAATTAGGAGATCTTAGAAGTTCTCTTTCAAATTTTGAGAAGGTCTTGGATGTCTACCCTGAGAATTCTGAGACACTAAAAGTGAGTAATTACTAAGTATCTACCAAGGCATATAGTTCTAAAGTGTATATTTTCTCTTGTGTTGGTGTTTGATTTTTTCTTTACTTTGGCTTTAGGTTGTTGCCCATATATATGTTCAACTTGGGCAGACTGAGAAGGCTATGGAGTTATTGAGAAAGGCTATAAAAGTTGATCCACGGGATGAACAGGTAGTTCATGCTGTTATTTTCTCCCGTAAAAGTTTCAGTATGGAATGAAGAGCAGAAAATTGTGGCCTCAATTAGTAGCATATTAGTTTGTCCCAATGAAAAGTTTTTTTTTTTAAATCATGTGATCTGGGTGCTGGTGAACAAGCAACAGAATCATATCTATTATGTATCCTGTTTTTGGGGAGTTGGGCTGGTAGAGAACTGTTTTATGTAAAGTTATAAAATGTCCTGCCTGGATTCATCGGAGCTTGAGGAAGTGCAATGTGGGAGTATATTCTTTTCCTCATAGTAGGGGAGGTTTATGCAACAAGCCTGAATAGAGGGAGGGCAAGCCCATGTAGTTTTTAAAATTAGAGGGGACAGAATGGTCTGCTTTGACGACTTTCATTGTTCATTTATCACTTGATAAAAGATTCCTACGATTTTTCTGTCCTCTGCGGGGCAATGTTTGTTTGCTGAGTATTTCTTGTACTGAGCTAGTGGTTACCTCTACCTTTTGGTTTTCACAATTATATTACAGTTGCTTAAACTCTTATACAGGCATATTTAGACCTTGGAGAGTTGTTAATTGCAACTGAAGGAGGAGCTGCTTTGGATGCTTTCAGAACAGTAAGCAGCTTATTTTATTAATTTAAAAACTCAGCTGTTGTGGCCAATGCTTTACATTCCTTCCCGAATGCTGTACATAATATGACAAATATAAAATATTGATGTTTGTGTAAAGAACTGTTCTGTCATTCTACTTAATTAGATAAAATGAGTTTGTTTTCTAGCTGTATCTAAGTTCGTGTAGGGAGAGTCTGGGTTAAATCTGTTCCACTGCATTGGCTGGATGATTGAGTTTTCTAGCTGTATCTAAGAGTCTTGAGTTAAATCTGTTTCACTGCATTGGCTGGATGATGACTTGCAGTCACATCAAGTGTAAGATAATGGAAAAATTAGAAATTGTTAGATTGAAATCAACAACTTTTTTTTCCTTGACGAAGTAATGTTGATAAAAAAGAAGGAAAACAAAGCTACATTGACTTCATAGTAAGTATGAACATTGAAGATTGCGATTTGTGACTATTAAATGTTCTTTAAGATTCCTCCAAGAAGTAGCAATGTTTTATTCTGTAGACAGTTCTTACATACAATCTTCTACTCAATTAAAACTTATACACTTTAGCTCGGTAAGCATTATTAGTTCATTTATTATTGTTTTTGTTTATCCTCTGTGAGGTGAGGTTCGAATCACTTTTCTCATCTAGGCTTTGGCCTCCTTTTTAAATTTGTTTTAGTCTCTACGAGAATATTGATGTTAATGAATTAACACAGCTCTAATTTTCAAAAAATTTTTTTTTTTAAAATTTAGCCTTTATTATTTTACTAATTGTAATAGTTAATACATTTAATTATCTTAACATTTTAAAAAAGCAGTGAATCTTAGAGTAACGATAAAGTTACTATCTTGTGACTTGAAGGTCACGAGTTTGAGTCGCAAAAACTGTCACTTGTTAAAATATTTTTAAGGAAAGGCTGCGTATAATTGGCCTAAGTGTAGCCTAACCCCTTTTTGGATCCTGCAGTTACATAACTGGAGTTTCGTACATCAAGTTTGTCCTTTTTTAACATTTAATATATGAATTCTTCTTTTACAAAAAGTTACATTCATTAAACAACTTTTTATTTTTTATTTTTTTCAATGTTAATTTATTTGTTAATAGTAATTTTATCTTACTTGGATCCATTTAGATAGAGTTTGAGCACATTTTCCACGTTAATTTTTTAGAAAAAAATCTATTAATTTTATGGAATTAGTTTGGCTAGCACATGCTAAAAAGAATTGGCATACAATGCAATTAAGTGGCCTACCATGACTTTCAGGATACCTTTTAAAGCTCTCTAATATATTAGCGCAAATGGTCACATGTGTATGTATTTGTTCTTGTCTGCATTGTCAAATATATTCATTGAAAGGTAGTTATAGGTGTATAAAGCACCTTTGGCGTGCATTTTTGACTCTATTGTTTGCATTGGCAACTACAGTGTTATTGCAATAAACAAATTGTCTTTTCAAATAATTTTTTTGTCAATTGAAAGGTAAAATGAAAACACAAAACAGCAGTAGAATTGAAAATGAATTTATTTTACTAATTCTAACAGTATACTTGAATTCTATATTCTTTTACACAAATTGACATGCAGTCAGCAAAATTTTATCAATTTTTCAATGGTAGTTTGTTAGAGTAGCTTATTTTTAGTAGTGATTTCATCACACTTGGATCCATTTGGACCGGAGGTTGAATACATTTTCCATGTTGATCATTTAGGAAACGTCAATTAATTTTTATGGAATTAGTTGACCTAGCACATGCTGAAAAGAATTGACTTACAATGCAATTAGGCAGCCTACCATGACTTTCAGGATTCCTTTTTAAGCCCTCTAATATATTAGCATACTTTGTGCTGTGAGTGAAAGAAGCACAAATTGTCAAAAATGTGTATGTTTTTGTTCTTGTATGCATTGAAAGGTGTATAAGGCACCCTTGATAAACATTTTCAGCTCTATTGTTTGCATTGGCAACTAAAGTGTTGTAATAAACAAATTGTTTTTCAAATATTTTTTGTCATTTGAAAGTTAAGATGAATATACAAAATAGTAGTAGAATTGCAGATGATAGAAAGGAGAGAGTGGAAGCACCAGAGTCTGATGTGATGGACAAACTGACCTAAAGGAGGGGATAGAATATAGGACAAGGCTAATCTAAGAAATCTTGGTAGGAATAGGTTTTGTGGGTTTTCATTGGGAAATCCATAAGGAATGGTGCATAAATGTTGCTCACTTGCTCTTCAATTTTTTAGGAATTAGGGTTTTATTAGTTTGATAATTATGTGCTATATATATTGGATTTTTTATGTTCCTTGGAACGACAAAAGAAACAGTATCTCTAAACTTTTGGAAATTATGATTTGCATTAATTTTTAAAGTAAAAGATATGACATTATTATAAATTTATCAAATCTTAGTATACTTTTAATCAAGAGAACAGTTTTAAAAAAATTAGGCCTCCAAGAAGACAATAAACATTTGCTTCATCATAAAAGGAGAATATTATTAATAATTAGGCCCCCAAGAAGGTGGCAAAAGGTCATAACAAATGGGAGAGATTGAGAAGATCAAAACCATCACCACTACAAGGGATACAACAAGTTATGTTTAAACATCACACACCGTCTTGGAATCTTAAACATTAATTTAAACACTGATCACTATCACAAGCATTAATTTAAACACCGGCTTGGAATATCTTATTTAGAGGGAGATATTTAAACAGTTTATGTTTATGCCTTTAATTTTATAGTTTTCTCAATAACTCTTTGCAGGTTTAGAAATCTATTTTTCAAAATGCGTGCACATGATCATATTTATCTTGTATATTCCTCTACTCATATGGTGAATTTTGGGTGGACATAATATGCCTCATTTTTCTCATCTAGTGCTTGCTCTGCTTAATTTGGTTGATTATGTCAAATTGATGTCTTTTTACAGGCATATGGTCTTTTGAAAAAAGCAGGTGAAGAAGTACCCATAGAATTGCTCAACAATATTGGGGTTCTTCATTTTGAAAGAGGGGAGTTTGAGGTTTGCAATTTATTTATTTTCACATCTCTGTTTTATTATTTTAATTATTTTTTTTTTGATAAGTAAGAATAATTTATTGATTATTCCATTGGGGCTGTGTGTGGGCTCTGTGGATGTTATTATCCCGTCCTTTATTAATGTAATGATATTTCTTTATTATCCCGTCCTTTATTATTTTAATTAATTGCAGAATAAAATTGTAGGTTCTATATACCTATCATAATGCTACTGTGGTACTTGCTATAATTTTGTTGTAATGATATTTCTTAGTGCTCAGTAAATGTGTAATTGATGTGGAAGCTAATATATGAGAACTGATCATATCTTTGCAAGGACTCAAAATGGAAACAGATTTAAAGAAAGCAAACGTGGCTTTATAATAGTTTGGCCAATTTTGTGGCGCCTACCCCTTTTTTTTTTTTTTTTGGTTTTCCGACTCAACAGCTACCGTTCCCTTGCTTTTGCAGCTACGTAAATACCTTACAATGCTGTTTTTTGAGGTTTAATGACTACTGTTACAACATTGTTTTTATCTAACTAAACAAGAACCAACTAATATAGATAACAACCTTGAAAATAATTTGAGTATTGTTTCTAATTAAGTATATAAAAGAGAAAAAGACAATATTTTATGTAGACCTCTTGCTTGTTGGTTATGTGTTGATGGTGTTGGGAAAATATTTTTACTCCAAGAAGTCACACACAGCCGTTGGAGATGAATTGCATAAGCATTGTGGTGTATAGCGCGAATCCTAAGGCTTACCTTCCAATTTTGGTAAACAGTGCATTTGAATTTGAAATTAGGTTCAAATGGCTATATTTTTTAAATCCTCACGGTCTAGTAGTCAACTGTTGGTGTGGAGCAACCAACTGTTGGTCTTTTGAAAGTTTTTTTTTGGTTCACTGCCTTCTGGAGCCCCTTGAACAATTGGCTTCTACTTTGGGCAGGTGACCCCTAACCTGGACTTAGCAATCAACTATTTCTTCTTGAAAGTTGACTTCTGGTCTTGGAACTTCTTCATTCTATTGTGAGATTTTGTGTTGGAGATACTTCTCTCCCTTTTGTAGATGACGTTCTTGGTGTCTAAGGATGTCCTTTTGTCGAGTTTTCTTCCATGTTTAGAACCGTGTAAGCACTTAGTACAAACATTTGAAGGCTTAATGCCTTCAAAAAATGCATTTGATATTTACAAAGTGGAACGCACCTCATGTGCTGGCTAGAGAGATCTCCAAGGTGCCTATAAAGCTGCTCCTAGGTTTTGTGCTTGCTCTTCTTGATTTGCTTCTTCTGGCAAATCCTGGTGTTTCATCCAGGTTCTTCCTCTCGCTCCTGGAGGATCTTTGCCATTGTGGACCTCTTCAATTCCAGGCAACCTACACACGGCCTCCCAGGGGCTACTTCTGCCTGCTCACCGAAGCTCCCTTAGGCCTTCTCCCTGTCTTTCTCTGTTCCAATCACAGTGATTTTGTGGGTGCTCTGTGACTCCGGTGAAGCCAAGGCATTGACTTCTGGTGTCATGCTGTTCTGGTCTTTGGAGGCTACCTCGGCCTCCTGGTTTGCCGGATTCTTTGTAAGTTGGATTGTTGTGATGAAAGGCAACGATTTGCAGTCCTCAAGCTTTTGGTTTTTTTCTGCTTTCTCTACCGTCTCTTCTCTTTTCTCTGGGTAGATCCTTCTTGGTCTCTTAAGTTAATTGCCGCTTGTGGTGGTGTCAACTCCATAGCTGTTCTTCTTGTTGCCTGTTCTGGTGATTTTTGTGGTGCATTTCTATCCCGCCATGATGCTATTTTGGGATTTTGTAGACGATTTCTGAGCTTCCAAGCTCCTCCTTTGGTTGTTTCTTTTCTGCTAATAGTATCTTGACATTTCTACGGCTGTAGGGTGTGGTTGTAGTGCTGCCTTCTTATGGTTGAATTTCTCTGCTTGTTATATTGTGATGTTTGCCTCTATTCTATTCTGTATAACTTTTGGCTAAATTATGGTGTGCGATGGTTGTAAATGGTATGGTCTACACGTCTGTTGTTGGCCTTTCTCCAACTATGTTGCCGCTGTATTGAGTTCGGTTTAGTTGTGCTGCTGTTGAGTTGGTCTCCAGCTCCTTATACCTCACCTGTTTTTTGTGCTTCCCGGATGTGTTATGACTGGCTTTGCTCCCTGGTGTTTTAAGGATGGCCACAATGTGCTTCTTGTCCATTGTATTGGAGTGGGTATTTGCTACTGACAGATTATTGGTAGAAGCTCTTTGTCCTTGTTTGGATTGTGGCTATTTTCCCTCTCTCCTCACTGGTATGCTGCAGGTTTTAGCTAGGACATTGTGTGCTTCTGCTGTTGGCTGCCCTTCTGTGTAGTGTTTCAATGCTTCAAAGCTGGCTGATTTCTGCTGTTTCTTGTCACGGACAGTGCTGTACTGCCCTGGTGGTTTGTTTGTTAAAGGAAATTATGCTTCTGTCTTTTGTAATCTCTTATATTTTATTTCTATCTATTCCCTTCTGTATTATCTTTGTTGTTTCCCAAGGGGTTTGTCCTTGGGTTATCTTTCCCCACCCCCACCTCCATGTGCTATCTTTCTATATGTAGGTCGACACCTCTTTCTTGTACTTTTATTTTCCAATTAATAAAATACATTTGTTTGTTCGTGGTTAAAAAAAAAGTGATGTGAACAATATAAATACAATGCAAGTAATATTTTTGATAAATAATTGAAACATTAGTGAAGTGTTGATTTCTCAATAGTCTATGTGCATTTAATAGTTATAACTTTAATACTCATGTTTAAATAGCATTGACATTTTGTTATTTATCAGCTTGCTGAACAAATTTTGAAGGAGGCTTTAGGTGATGGCATATGGCAAATATGGCTTGATTCGGTCGATGGAAAAGCACATCCCTATGCTGTTGAGGCCAATGCATATATCCACCAGTACAAGGACATGCAAATATTTCATCGGCTTGAAGAAGATAGTGTTCTTGTGGAAGTCCGTTGGGATAAAGTTACTACACTATTTAACCTTGCCAGGTTACTTGAGCAAATGCATAACACTGGCCCTGCAAGCATATTGTATCGGTTGATATTGTTCAAGGTGCATGTTAATTTTCAATTTGAAGCAAAAGGTGCATGCTATTTTTTTCCTTGCTGGGATTTTACTTCTGTTCTTGCACGTCTTATGGGTAGTTGTTTGGGCATTCCCAAGAAAGAGGTAGGAGTTATTCGAAATATCTTAAATCTATTGGGATAAAGTTACTGCAATATTTTATCTTGCCAAGTTCCTTGAGCAAATGCATATAACACTAGTCCTACAAGAATATTGTATCGGCTTCTTGTTTAAGGTGCATGATAATTTTCAATTTGCAGCAAAATAAAGTATTAAAACATTTCCAATCCATTAGTTATAGCAAAACTTATATCAAAATTTATCTCAAACTTATCTCTAATGCATTGATTATATGAAAAGTTATAACAAAAAAAATCATATAAATTTAGATAATTTTTTACTTTTAGTAAATGCTGCCAAATCAATCCATCACCTTCAATTTTTCAAATATTCCTAATAATATCCTTTGTAGAAGAAAATGTAAACACAACATGCTGCCTTTGCTCTGTCAACCAACCTGCTGCTTCCTTGTAGCCGTCTGCTCTGGCCTTCTTGATCACGTGGTTGATGTTGCATGATGCTATTCCCCTCCTTTGGATCAGCAACTACACCGTCCTTGTACTGGTGTTGCGCGTCAAGTATGCTGGGCTCGTTCCACATTGTGCCCAACTGCTTGCTGATGGCTAGAGACTTGGAGCATCTCACGCCACCATTGTGCTGCCGATCCTTGTTGCTGGCGAGGAGCTGGTGGTCGACACCAGCCGGATCAACTATGTGAGGATCAAGCACCCGAGCATGGTGTTCAACAGAGGATTACCATCCACGACCTATTCACGCTGCTGCCGCACCTCAATTTGGTGTCTGAGATCTACTGATCCTAAAATGGACTGTCGATGGGGCTCCAAGTAGAGAGAGAGAACTTGAGCCCGCTGTTGCCATCGCCGCTGCCTCAAACTTTTGGAATTTTGGAAGTGGACACCGGATGCACTGCCGCTGTTGTGGTCCCCATGCAGGATATGAAGTTGATGGTCTAATTTCAGATTGAAGATCAGCACGGTCTGTGACTGTGAGTCAATTCACTGTTGTTGTTTAGGAATGTTTGCTAGGGTTGGGTTTATGAAATCGATGGTCGTACAGAGATCACAATGTGGAGAGGAATATCATGCAGGAGGGAGGTTGTACATATAGGAGGAGCTGCATTGAAGGGTTGTATGTATAGGAGGAGTTGCGCTAAAGGATTATGCAAAAAGGAAAGAAGACGGCAGCAAGGGAAAAAGAAATTTAAGGGTATATTGAAAAAATAAAATTAAGGCAAAAAAAAAACCAGTACGAATTAGAGTATCATTAGCTAAACTTATAGTTAAAAATATTATATTATGTTAAATTTGACGTTAGTTAATTAAATTTAACTAGCGTGATTGGAAATGCTTTTGTATAGTCTTCTTATATAGAGTATTTTCTAGACCACATTACTGTTTAAAAGAAAGCAATTCTTTCCTTACTGGGATTTTCCTTTTGTTCATGCACATCTTATGACCAATTTGGGCATTCCAAATAAAGAGATAGAAGTTATTTTATCCTTTGTTTAAATTATGATAAATATTCTTAGTTTATATATATATATATATATATATATATATGTTCATTAGCAAGCTTAGAAGTTTCCTATGATATATCTATTATCTTAGTCAATGATTTTTTATATAGAAGTTCGTTGCTTGTTTCTGGGATTTTATCTAACTTTTATGGTTGTTTTTTTCAGTATCCAGACTATATTGATGCTTATTTGAGGCTAGCTGCCATTGCAAAAGCTCGCAATGATATTCAATTAAGCATTGAAATGGTTATTATCGCCTAATAAGTTCTTCCATTCCTTTTGTGTTGTACTTACACCAGTGTTGCTTTACGAATGTGTGTGCCTGTCTCTAAATCAATGAGGCGATTCTCATCTTAGGTTGGAGAAGCCTTGAAAGTGAATGAAAAGTGTCCTGATGCATTATCAATGCGGGGGGAGTTAGAGCTTAAAAATGATGACTGGCTTAAGGCAAAAGAGACTTTTCGTGCTGCTCGAGAAGCATCTGATGACAATGATTCTTATGCTACCCTTGCTCTGGTGAGTAAGCTGGACCTGCTTTTTTCCTATAATAATAATAATAATAATAATAATAATAATTATTTATTTGTTTATATTTCAGATGGCTCTTTGATAAGCGTTTTAGAGGTGTTTATTGAGTTTATTCGAAGTAAACATATGGTTCAGGATATGCCTGATTTCCTGTTGTTTCATATTCTCCCACCTATTATTGGATATGCCCTTTGGGTGTGTAAAAGTGGGACTGTTCAGAATCTCATGTAGCTTACTTAAAGTGAATGTATATATCCATGTCTAGTTTAAGCGAAGGTAAATTTGTAAGTAAATGTTGAAGGTCTTAATAGGCCAGAAGTTCATATTCTCAACTTCCATTGGGAATATGATTCCTGCTTTGACGCGAATCTTGCATTTGCTTATGTCACATATTGTCAAAATACTGGCATTCCAATAAATGAATTGCCAATTCAGAGTGATGATACATATAATAATGATGCAGTTTTTGTACATATCTTGGAATTGTTTTCTTCTTTTTTTTTTTTTTACTGCCCATGCTATTGCTGTCAATATTACTAATGTAAAATCCTATGAATATATCTCATTTGCAAGGGGAACTGGAATTACTTTGCAGCAGTACGATCCGAGAAAAAAAATCCCAAGTTGGAAGCCACTCATCTGGAAAAGGCAAAGGAGCTCTACACAAAAGTAGGATGTTATTGCCTTTTTAATTTCGCCTTTTTCGTTTTTTTTTTTCATGGTGTCTTCAGTTATTTGTGCTGTAGCTAAAATGTTTGTTTGTGTAGATTTAAATGCATTTTTAACTTTTTCATGTGATCCTATTCTTGTGATACAGTGAACTTAAGGTGATTCTTATGCTGTTTGCCAATCTTTGGCGATTTTGGAAGTTTGCTTAATAGACCTTTCTCTAAATGGAAAGAATAATTTTCATTTGTATTTAAAAGTAAAAATGGACACCGTAGACAAATTGCAATTTACCTAATGACTGATTAGTGAATGAATTATGGATTATATATATGTATTAATTTTTGTTTCCTTTTGTACAACTCTTATTCTGATGTAACAAAGAACCTCTAATCTTTCCATAATGTCAGGTTTTGGTACAGCATAATTCCAATTTTTATGCTGCCAATGGTGCTGGATTGATTTTGGCAGAAAAAGGCAACTTTGATGTTTCCAAAGATCTCTTTACACAGGTAAAAAATTTCACAACTTCACCTACGGTTTTTACTAAAATTTGATAGTTTAATCGTGATTTGTTACAGGTTCAAGAAGCTGCAAGTGGAAGCATATTTATCCAAATGCCAGATGTGTGGATAAATTTGGCACATGTTTATTATGCTCAAGGGAATTTTGCCCTGGCTGTCAAAATGGTTGGTTCATCAGAGTTATAGTACCCCGTCCTTTCGAATTTTTTTTCCTACAGGTACACAGAACACTTACTCGTGTATTTCGTTACTGCGTGCTCACATATGCCATTTCCTTTTTTTCAGTATCAAAATTGCTTGAGGAAGTTTTTCTATAATACCGATGCTCAGGTTCTTCTTTATCTAGCTCGTACACAGTACGATGCTGAACAGTGGCAAGACTGTAAAAAGGTTTTACTAAGAGCCATCCATTTGGCACCTTCAAACTACACAATAAGATTTAATGCTGGAGTTACTATGCAGAAGTTCTCAGCATCAACACTTCAAAAGACAAAGAGGACAGTTGAAGAGGTCTATTAACAAAACCCCTCACTTTTTAGTTTTTAGTTCTGCATTATATGTCAAAGGAACTTAACATTTTTAGCTTAGATTTAGTAACTGTTCTCAGCATTAATATTAGAGGGTGTTTGTGATTGTGGGTGTCCTTTTATGTTTATAAACACCAGTTTAATACACTAAAAGTGTGAGTGAGCTTATTTTTATCACTTTGGAACTGTTTATAAGCATATTTTTATTCATAAGTACAAGTATGCCTCTATTTATAAACAAAAGGAACTCCCCCAAACGTCTTAAAATTTTAAAATTTGTTAAGTGTATTTTGACAGGGTAGTGTTTCTTTACATTAGCTAAAGTTGCTTTTACAAGTAATTTTTTTCCATTATTGTATAATGTTCTTTATAATAAGGATGGTAATATTGAAGTTGACACTGCTAATAAGATTGTCAGAATTTGAAGAGGGAAGATGATTTTGGTTATTGGAAAAGAAATTGCCCTTAATCAGACCTTTTATTTCAGATATATGACTATGATATGCACAGGGTAGCTTGTTGTAAAACAAGCAGTGGTACAATTCGAATCTAGATATGAATGCAAATATTATGTATCAAAAAAAAGATAAGAATGCGAATATTGAGTACTACAAGTCAGGAAGATGACATGATAAGAGGTAGCTAGCTGAGATGGTCCGATGTTAATAGGATAATTGTACTTTTAGTGTGAAATCTTTAAAGTGCAGTAGATATCAGTGCATAAGGTAAAGAAATAAAATGCTTTACAAGATATATATATATATATATATAGAGAGAGAGAGAGAGAGAGACGTGCTAAGCGTCCCACAGTTTATACCAATCATGTACCACACCCCTGCGTGGCATTTATTAATTATTTTTGTGTAGAAAAAACCAACACTTCAATTATTATTTTTTACGAAATATAACTCTCATATCCCTCAGCCAACGACCCCACTGCCTTTCTGGCCATCTGCTGCCACTCCAGCTACTGCCGCTGCCAGTCTAGATACAGCTATCACCAGTCCATGCAGTAATCGTGTCGGTGCTTGCATATATAATCATCAGTATTGCCACTAATGCAACAGCACCACTCATGGTTTACACTGGCGAAGTGGATATTGAGAATTCCGATATCTTGTGATTGGCCATACACTCATCACTGATCAACAACATCCTCTGCCTGTTGCTGGTGGACATGGCCAATGACATTTCCAACAAAAGAGACGGTTAGTCTTGGGTTTGGTTACTTTGACTGCCTGTGTGGCAATTTCTTTAAAAAAACTAAAATTCCCGTGCAGTCTTTTCTCCCCTCCCTCGCTAAATAATTTTTATTGACTAATCATCTTCCCCTGCAGCAAGATCTCAATGATGGCCTCATCAGGAAAATTGCACCCACCTAGCTACCAGATCCCTCTTATTCCATTTTGGCTAGCTACCCCGTAATGTTTGACAAAATTAAAGATCATGAGCGCCAACAAGAATAGTTGTTTTATGCAGTCTCTCAGACCAATGAAGTAGAACAGTAGGTGGCAGCTGCATCCTCAGGCCCAACTGAGTGATACATGCCACTCTGCTCCTTCGGATCTCGATAGCCATCTTCATCTGACCGGAATGTACCTTGTCCGTTGGGGACTGGGCCCTGGTGTGAGCACTATGTATTGCCGCCCTCCACCACTTGCTGACATACTGGACCACCACTGGCAAGGGCTGTAACAGTCATGGAGGCCAGTGGGTCACTCTCCCTCGTGGCTCTACATGAGGTTCATGATCCACTTCCCCCATTTGGTGTTGCTTTGCATCTGTCCTTGACTCCATGTAGTACTTGAATCACTCAAACAAAAGAAGGAGAAAAACACTTCACACAAAATGCTAGTGTTTCAATTGCCATGCTGGCAATTTCGGTACAGCCTTGGTGCATGGTGTGGGATGTCTTGCATTTTACACACACACACACACACACACACATATGGATTCTGATGGCAAGGCATTGCCTAAATTTCTGGAATAGGTTTTGTTCTACAATTTTAACATGTAGCTGAATCTCCACATTCGTGACTTCTAGACATCTAGTTGAATTTTATTTTTTACTTCAATTTAAACAATGAAAATTATTTGAAATTTTTTCATCACTAGTGTGCCTTTTAACTCTTCAATATCATCCAAGATTATTTTTTTTCAGGTTCCTCCCACCCCCCATAATGTTATTGCTATTTTTGTATTTTCTAGCATGCTGGAAACATTAATGAGCTTTTTACAGTTTGATGTGTTCTCTTTCTCAATGTTAACTTTTTATAGTGTTTTAGGTGCGTTCAACAGTTTCAGAGTTGAGGAATGCTGTACGCATATTTAGTCAATTGTCTGCCGCTTCCAACCTTCACTTCTATGGTTTTGATGAGAAGAAAATTGAAACCCATGTTGGCTACTGCAAGCACTTGCTGGAAGCTTCTATAGTACATTGTGAAGCAGCAGAGCGTGAAGAGCAGCAGAATCGGCAGAGACAAGAACTTGCCCGTCAGGTCTCATTGGCTGAAGAAGCGCGTCGTAAAGCCGAAGAACAGAGGAAACTTCAGGTCTGCTGTTTCATTTTGCCTATAGTTCTTCCATTGATTTGAAAGAAATTGAAGTCCCCTCTCTTCCATTCATCAATATCATCCTTGATAGTGTCTGATCGCTTGTCTGGATGTGGCTGTACAGTTAGAAAGGAGGAAACAAGAGGATGAGCTTAAACGGCTGAGGCAACAGGAGGAACATCTCGAACGTGTAAAGGTACATATTGATACTTATATGCTAAGCGACACAGTTTTTCCTTAATGGCAATAGAACTAAAATTATACTAGTGAAATTCTTAGAGCTGGAAATTATGCCCCGGTTCCACATAACAAGACATGTCTTCTACAGTAGGTGTTAAATCAAAGACTCACATCAGTCAAATTAAAGTTATACTCCTGACTAAGTTTATGAAGAGTGATGATTGTTGATTATATTACTATTTATTTCAGAATCATGTATTCAATGTTGAATGGTTGAATATGCTATTGAAGTTTGAATCTTAAAATTTTTATTCTCTATTCATATTGTTTTTCAAGATTTTGCTTTCCTCTAGGAGCAATGGAAAAGTAACGCTCCTGGTTCCAAGCGGAGAAGTAGATCCCAGATTGAAGATGATGAGGGAGGGCACAGTGATAGGAGGGGAAGAAAAGGTGGAAAGAGAAGAAAGAAGAAGTCACGTTATGAAATGGAAGAAGTAGAAGCTGACATGATGGAAGATGAAGAAGAGATGGCAAATGAAGAAACCAACATGAACTACGGCGGGGCTGCTAATCAGATAAATGGTCCGGATGATGATGGGCAAGACAATGCTCAGGATCTTCTTGCAGCAGCTGGGCTTGAAGATTCGGATGCTGATAACGACTTGGTAATATTTTATTTAATTTTTTGGGCTGATAACGACTTGGTAACGACTTGGTGTAGTGTAGGGATGAGTTAGGGGACACAATGATTGCTCTTTACCCCTCTAGTATAACTACTTTATGGATGGCCTTAAAATAAGATGCTATATTTTTAATTTGTTGGTTGAGACACTGAATTTGTTTGTTGTTGCTGTTTTTCCACCTTTTTGGTGAAGGGTGCACCTACATCCATAGGTCGCCGAAAGCAAGCCTTTTCAGAATCTGATGATGATGAACAAATAGATAGGCAGCAAGGCTCCAGTCCTGTTAGAGAGAACTCAGCTGAGTTGCATGGAAGTGATGGAGAAGTTAGAGGCCAAATGAATGGGGATGCTGATGCTGCTGACGATGAGGATTGAAGTGAAGCGATTCAAAGGAGTCGATGAGGGTTGAAGTGATTCATAGGAGTCTCTGTAAGGCCACGAAACTCACTCAAATGCATGTGTAAAAGGATCCTCTCATGGAGTTATACTGATGAGAAAAGGGAGCGCTTCCAAAAAGAATGATCGTTAGAAGAACGTTATGAGTTTTTTTTGTAGATAAGACGGTGATCATTTTTCAGTGATTTAATGCTGTTATTCATTCAGCCTGTCTTAGTTTGGGAATCATATCAGAAAGTGCAGCTATCACTCTTGAATGATTACTTGTTTTACCACCAGCAGTTTCCTACAAATATCACGGAAAAGCAATCTAAGTATCTTATTTACCATCATTTTGTTAGTTGTCATTAAAATCCTGTCTGGGTTTGGTCCTGTTCAGCTGTATTTGTTTGACTAATTATCATGACTACGTCTTTCGTTCTCATGTTTGGAAAGTTGGAAATGGAACTCGGTGTGGCATACGCAGCATTTCTCACTATTCACTATGAAAATGCTCCATGACATCGACAGAGGCATAGATTGCTCTCAAACTTGTACTACCAACTGAAATTTCACCAGGGAAATGAAAATGTGGACTGCTGTTCCATCTCATCGTCCTTGCTATTCATGTTGCTTTTCTGCTCTCTAAAAGAACTGTTTGTTTTCTTTTTATTATTGGACAGCGATAAAATAAAGCCCACATCTTATCTCTTTCATCAGCAAAAAATTAAATTTGTAGTTTGTAGTTTCAACTGGTAAAGGGGCTTTTTCTGCCGGGTCTAAATTGTGGACAGGCTAACGAATAGATCAACAGTGCAGAAGAGACTCCATTCACTTTATTGGAGATTAAGACCATACTGTTCTAACTGATTTGTCACTTTGAGCTAACTAGCACCCCTTTATTACTTTTGGTATCACGCTGTTTGTCCTTATTGCTACAAAGGATCACTAGTATTACCATATTTATCATTTGGATACTTCACTCAACTCGCACTAATTCCAATTTTGTGGCAGGCTGTGGGCAGTTCAAATTTGTCAATTTTTTACTTTTGGTATCACTCTTATTGCTGCTACTAGGAGCATTGACTTGCAAAAATTTGATAAAATTTTGGTATCACTCTTATCAAATATTCACATTAGGTTCATACAAAAAAATCACTTTAATGGCGTTATCTGCTCTCATCTCACTTGATGTTGACCCCCTTCTAATGTCGATCCATTTCTTTCCCATCCAGTGTCGATCCATGGCCATCTCCTGATGTTGACCCATCTCTCCCTAGAGAGAGTTTAATGATGTGACAGAAGCTTGTCAAATTTGATGAGAATTAACAATTACGGTAACTCAAAGTTTAAGATTTAACGTTTAATGATATTAATGTCGTATTTTTTATATTCATTAACTTTTTGCATTTTGATGATGCAGCTGTCGATGGTCTAATGAGTACTACTATATAGCATATTTATCATTTGCATGCTTTCCTCAAATTAGCACTAATTCTCACTTTAGTTTTAGATTATGGAAGGTTCAAATTTGTCAACACATGTGGAATGGCTAGTGTAGATCCCAAGATGACTGAAATGATGCATGCATTCAATGCATCAACAAAACTTGTTTTTTTAAATTATTATTATTTCAACCCTTAACGTAATTGTCTTGGGCGGGAAAACAATAAAACAATGTGCCTCACTAGTAGTATGTAGAGTTATAAATAAAGCAAACGTTCATAAATAAGTTTGCGTTTGGCTCGGAAAAAGATTATTTATTTCATTTGTTAAAGAATAATGTCATTTGTGAACATCATTATTATATTCGTGAATATGTTCGCGAACGTTTACAAACAGTTTGTGAATATCGTTCATGTTCGTAAAAATTATTAGTGAACGGAAAATTAAGTAATCAATTAATATATATATAAGTTATTTTATTAAATATAAATGTATTTTTATTAAATATAATTTAATAAGCATATATTTTTACATTATTATTAAATAATTTTTTATTAATTTTTTTATTATTACTATTATTATAATATTTTCATAAACTACATATAGTAATTGTTTAAACATATTAAACAAAGATAATACAGTTTAATAGTTAATTAATTATACTTTTTGAATAAATTTACTTTGTGAATTCTTTTTATAAGTTTTTTTTGATTTTATAATTATGTTCATAAATATTCGTGAATAAGTTTATGAACATATATTCGTAAACTGTTCGTGAACAATAAAGTAACGTTTATAAATAGTTCGAGAACGTCATAGTTTAAGGTTCAGTTCGATTCGTTAATGAATAATAATGAACATGTTCAAATACCTTATTACTTGATTCGATTCGATTTATTTATAGTATGAAATTTTAATAAAAATTTTAATTAAATAGAATAATTTATAATAAATATTATTTTATATAAATAAATTTATCAAAATATTTAATTAATTCACCATCAAGCAATTTTTTTGAATTTGTATCCGTAGTAATTTTAATTTTTATAAGTTGGGTATTTCGTTTTTCTTTTAATAACAAAAGCAATAGAAAAAGGACAAAAGGGAGAACCTGCAACGCGTACCAGGAGATTTGGGCCAGGAAAAACTAATTAATCAAGTTTTCTTGTTTCTTAATTATTGATATGATATTTGGAAAGGCTATAGAAAGTATATTGGGTTGTCTATTTGTTTCTTTTGAGACTAGAGTTCCAGGTAATAAACAAAGCCCTAAATAGATTTTGGCATGTAACCTATTATTCATCATCCAGGCCTACTTTAAATAGAACATATTATTCTAATAGTGGTCAGCTGGTCCCTACCCTTCAATTACGTCTCCAACAACTGCAGAAATAATTCCAAATGTATGGAAGTAGGTAACCATGGGAAATTCCAGAACAATTATAATACAACAATAGCCCAGTGATCCGCACTATTTCAAACTAGAAGTAAACAAGTAATTTTTTTTTTAATAATAATAATAATACAAAAGACAGCAGCATACATGGGTTCCCTTCATTTCAACATCTCACCATTTTCTTTTTCCTTTTTTCTATTTTTTTTTCTTTTACATTTGAAAACATCTTCCGGATCTCATTCCAAGCCAAGTACACTGGCCATTTTTTGAGTCAGACATCTACTACTGAAGAACTCAACCTATAAGGAAAACCAAAAACCCAGGTTCATATTTAAAAAAGAAAAAAGAAAAAAAGAAAAAGACTGACCATCAAAACCCAGAACAGTGAAATCGAATGAAGAATCAATTGAAAATACAACTACGTATACCATTTTGGGTTCTGGAGTTGAAGCTGGGGATGGAAATTGACAGCTGGGTCATGGAAACTGGAGTCTTATCCTCAAAAAAGTTATGAATATTGAGCTTTATTTCCATGGGCTTTTCGGACCCAGTGTCTTTACTGAAAAGAAAACTATGCTTCCTCTGCTGCTTAGAGGAAGAGGAAGAAGAAGACGAACTCATTGCAAGTGGTGTCAGCTGCAGGGAATCATCCGCAGAGGAATTAGAGTAGCTTCTCATAGTCCTCGATTCTTCTGAGAAGAATGAACGTTCATCCAGTTGCTCCTTCTGCCCATGAACATACCTGTATCTTCTTGGCATTAATTTAAGGAAAACTAAGTTAATGCACAAAGAATTAAGGCAGTGGAGCTTTCAGAGTAGTGGTGTTTTAATAAATCTGCACAGAACGATAAATTGACTAGAAATCTAGGGAACTGCCTCATATGGGTAATTTTCGACAATGTCTTCTTATTTATTATTATTATTTATTTTTGTAGAATTACCCAAAGTTTTTTTTTTTTAGTTAGCAGAAGCTGGCATATACAGACCTGTAATCTGGGCCACTGTGGACACAAGATCCTGAGCCCAAAAGCAAGTGAGTAGTGTCGTGCTGGGGTGGCAGCTCAATCCCACTTCCAGGCGGTCTCGCAGAAAAATAGTGGCTTTGAAGTAAGTGATTCGGAGAATCACTCGCGTAGTGAGGCTGGTGACCTCTGTAGAGGTGGATCTTATTCGTTAATGGAGAGAATGGATGAGAAGTCGGGATGCTAGAGTGGTCTAGGGTGGGGAGGTTTCTGGGTGCTGTTGTTGATGGATTTGTTGGTGGTGGCGGGTGTGGTGGGGATGAGAGGTTCATGGCTTCCACAGGCTTTCTTGAACGGTTTTTGCCTCTGTGCATGTGTCTTTCACAGTACTTGGAATCTGGGAATGCTTCCTTTGAGCACCTCCACTTCTTCCCATCTGTTCTCCTGCACCTTCCTGGCTCTGGGTCTACTTTTCTGCCCAACCCCGTCTGCAAACTGCTCCACCCTACTACTGCACAATCAAAAGCCAACATATTTTAGAGTTATAGTAGGAAAAAATAATGACAAATCGATGAGGAAAATATATGGGAATTTTATTAAAATGATACTGAGTTTAATTACTGTTTTGGTGTTGATGAGGGAAGAAGGATGAAGAAAGGGCAGAGTCCAAGCTCCTTCTGATGGTTAAGAGGAGATCAGGAGGGATGGGCATGCCTGTGACCATGTACTTGAATGCCAAAGCTTGGTGTTCCAGCTCTTGCCACTGGGATGCAGTGAAGGGAAACCTGCTACTTCTCCCACAATTACTATTCATCGTTTTGGTTGTAAGAGATGCTTCAAAAATAGAACAAGGACGGACCAAAATAAGAATGGGGGAGGAGAGCGTTTAGAGAGCATTTGGAAAGCATATTTATTTTAGGGACCACTGGGGAAGCAAAATTTTGTGTACATGGATAAAAACTAATGATTCCCATGATAGTGCTGCCACTTCCCATGTCTCTCTCTCTCTCTCTCTCATGGGTCTGATCTGGCCCTGCAAATATTATGACTGCACCTTCCTGTTGCACATCTGCTGCCCTGTGACAGTGCAGCTCCTGTCCCTGCCACCCTCTTACAGAAACCCATAAACTAAAGTGTATGGGAAAAGAAGGGTGTGGATTAAAAAGAGAGATGACAACAAAAAAAAGTTAATAAAAACAAAACATTATTTTAAATGACTGTGTCAGGTGTGAGAGTTGGTGTCTGAAACCGATGCTTCTGAGTGAGGGGCATTGTATTTGTATTTGTAGTTTGTACGGGTGTCAGCGGCTGCTTTTACTTTTTCTGTTCCTTTTTACCTCAAACGCCATACAGTCATACACCCACTCACAACGTGGCTTCTTTTTCCAGTATTAGCAGACTTTTGGAAGTGGGAAGCTCTCCCACGCCTGAGTCACAGGCTTCAACTAGAAACCCCCCAACGTGTAACCCCTTTCTGTTTATTATTAATGTTGTATCCTTCCTTCCTTCTTACCTTATTATTACTATATATTTATAAAACTTATCTGTTACTGTTAATAAGGAAAATTTATTTACTTCCCCAATAATGTTGTTACCTTAGCAGGAAAAGTGGCCCTCTTTTTAAAAAAGTAACATGGATTTTCATATAATATCAAATTTGAATAATAGTATGCACAAGTTTCAGAGTCCCGGGCATGTGAACCCAGCTCTACCCTCCCTCCCGATTGAGTTTTACACAGCTACAGTCACTGAGATCGATTAAAGGGTAAAATAGAAATCTCTCTCTCTCTCTCTCTCTCTCTCTTCTTCTTCTTCTTTTTTGTTTTTGTTTGAGGGGGTCAATAAGTTTTATTCTATGATTATTTATCTCTGTTTTTCGGACGCATGGTTGAAAGCAAAATTTTATTTGTATGTAAGTTATTGGTAAATATGCAACTTTTTTTTTAAAAAAAAATTATCAATTCAACAAGAACTACCTGTCTAAACTACGTGTATGTATACAACACGACTGCATCACGCGACGCGAGTTGCAATAAATTTATTGCGCATGTTAGACTGTCCCTCCAACTAAGCTTCACTGCGTACTAATGGACTATTGACTACACGGGTTTGAGGCCACGTTGGACCACACCAATTATTATTATTATGAGCAGAAGCTGGTGGAGTGGTGGTCGCACATGCAAAGGTAATATCAATATTATATATTATTTAGAATGAAAATTAATTGCACAAGACAAACAAAGAATACCGGTTTGTTAAATTTAATTTTTGTATTTCGTTTTTTAAATTTTATTGGAATTTATGTTAAATTATAATTTAAAAATAATTTATATTTAATAAGGAAAAGAATGTGTTTTAAAAAAATTATATTTTTAAAAATTGAGCCTCAAAAATCTTTTAAAAATTTCATATTTAATATATTCAAATAATAAAATAGAGAAAAAAATTATTCAAATTTTATAACATAATTGAATATAAAATTTAAAAATAGAAGAATTTTAAAAATAAATTTTAAAAATAACTATATGTTTCATTTATTTAAAAAATTAAATTATTTTAAATTTACCTCTAATCATAATATTTAAAAACAAATCACCAAAACTATGTGCACAAGTTTTGCATCGACTCCTCACCATTACTTTCTATTTCGGCAATGTGCATAATCAAAATGCAACTCACTTTTTAATAAAATGAAATTACATGTTATAATATTTTAATGACATTAATTTGGTGATTCGGTTGTCAAGTTAGAACGAGTCTAATCAAACATTCCAACGCGCAACTAAGAGTGAAAAAAACTATTATCATATTTGTGTGTGAAAAAATCGGTTTAAATACATAAATTAATTTAATTGCAATCAAAGTATCTAGCTCCAAAACTAGATAAAACCCTACTGACTAAGCTTACATATCATATTTAAAAGTACCAAAAATTTAAAAGTACCATATTTGACAATATGAATTTACCCGTACATATCAAAGGTTATATTTGAGTAGTGAGAAATAGTTATCAAATTATATCTTTCTCATGAGCCCGGCTAGTAAAACCCTACAGGCTAAGCCTACAAACACCCCTTCAAAATCAAGCGCTATTATAACAAGTGATGCAATCGTGAACTCAAAGAGGACCAACTTAACCAACAAAGTAAAGAACTAACATGTATAGGCGACACTGAAAAGCATTTGTCAAACATCCTCGTCTAACACATCTTAACATTGTATTTAATTTAACACACTAACCAAGACTAACGGACAGCATATACAAAGATGAGTACCCCTATATTTAAATTAATGATCAATTGAAAATATTTAATATATAGTTCTAAAGACGCAGAGGTTTTACTAATACATTTATGGTGGTTGCGAGTTTTACTATTAGTTGCTCGTAAGTCCTAATCAACTGTTTGTCATAGGTAAGTTGTCAATGCTTTATTATTAGACACTTGCTAAACTTCTATCTATTCCTAGGAAATGCATATTGGTAAAGGGTGAATTTCTTAACATAAAAACCTTTTGTACTTTATGAGATGTGTTTTATTTTGAGGAAAAACCTCGTGACACATACAAGAATTATTTTTTGTCTAGAAAAAAAAAACACTTTAATTTTTAAGTTCTCAGCTATTTTTTAATTAGGTGCAAAAACCTAGGTTATAAGAATTACTTTAAAATATATATGGCATTAATAAAAAGGCAAAATAATGCATGTAATTGATAAGTATAGTTTTGATAAATTATTAAAACGTGTTAATAAAGTGTGCGTTTCTCAACAATCTACCTATTTTTATTAATTTCATAAACATGTTCATTTGGGAGATGATTTATAAGAAATTTTTAAAAAGAAAGATGTGGAGGTGGTGTGATGGTAGTTTTACTCTCCCTCCAAATATAAACCGGATTTTTCAACATTTTGAAAGGTCTCCTCTTAAATATGTAATCTCTTCAAATATGATTTTTCTTCCCATTTTTGAATCATCCTCGTCAAAACTCAAAATATGTATAATTTTGAGGCATAGATAACATGAAATTTTACTATGTATACACTGAGACCGCCTGTAGTCTCAAATTGGGACCGTGTTGGTTCAGCTTCATAGCTACGCCAATGGGATTTGGGACCATGTCGATCAGATCTTATGGCCATGTACAGGGACCATGACGGTCTAGCCCTATAGATACATATTGTGGTTAAACCATTACATGTACTATTCTGGTTGAGAGAGGCCTGTCAATAATTTGTCCATATGCCATGTGTTTGGTGAAGAGCATGGACTCTATAAAGCTAAATTATAACTAAAATAATATCAAAATTGAAAAAAACAACCCACTCGCTATTATTATTATTATTATTATTATTATTATTATTATTATTATTATTATTATTATTATTATTATTACCGCATCCGTGGTTGTCATCACCCCCGGCCAATTGTTTGGGTTGCTCCCTATATACAGAGAAGTTTTCACCACCATCAAAAAGAAAGGTGTTCATTGTCTCTTGGCTAATTGTTTTATTTTGATGTGCCACAAAATCATAGGAGAAAGGCTCATTGTGGACAGAAAATTGAAGGCCAATACATTTAGTATCTGCACAAACGCAGAGGACGTTTGGCTTAAATTGGCTGTTATGGGCATTGAACCAGAAGCTCGATCTGTATATATATGTATACCCACAAGGCAAACCCTGCTGACTGGAACTTAGTGGCATCGAAACTTGGTCTCGTCAGGCACCGTCCCAGCCCATCCATTTCCAGCCCCGGACTACCCCAAGTTAACATTTGCTGGCTGCAGTGAGAACCCCTTTCCAATTGGGGTCCTAGAATCTGGGGAGCTGGAAATCAGCACCTTATTTGATGAGGAGCAAAAACTTGAGATCATATATATAAAAGTGTCTTCCGATCCATCCCCGTACGCGTAGTAAAAGTTGGGTCAGTCATCGGTCTTGATAGCGTCGAGGGAACAGCCAGCGATGGCGCAGAGGTTGGAGGAGGAGAGGGAGGAGTGGGCGGCGCCGCGGCGGCACAGGCACGGGACCTGCAGTCGACGAGACGACGGTGAACTGTGTTATTTCAAAATATATATTAAAAAAAAACAAAATATTTAAATTATTATTTTATTAAAATAATTAATAAATTATTGAGATTATTTGGAGTTAAAAATTGTAAAGTTTTTTTACGTATTTTTATTAAATTGGTGTTTTTCAAACTTCAAAAAACAAAAAAAACAAAAAAAATGAAGAGAAACTGAGATTGATTTAAAAATAATTGTCAATCATATGGGGACATCAAAAATGATTTATACGCAGGTTAAATTAATGTAAATTTGGCACTGAATATTTTACGTCTGTAAGTCTTAGTGCGTTCAATGTCTCCCTTGCGGCGCACAAAGAAACATTGTGTTTCGCCAACCATTTTGCACTGATTCTTTAGTGAATCCACTGTTTTCTGGTCATTGATGCTAAAAATGACCCTGCTCATATTCATTAATGCACATGGGTTGACGCAGAGGTAAGTTTCGAGATTTTGACTCAATATTTGTAATTTAGATGGTTTACCAAATCATGTTATTGCCTTTTTTTCATATGCATGTACATCCAGAGTGTTGAGATGCAATTTGAAGATCTAGCTTGCAATTGAGTTTTTAAAGAAATAAATAAAAAGATACTGTGAAATGACTAAAATATTTATTAAAAGTAATAAATAATAATCTCTAATAATAACATTTAAATAATAATATAATATTTAAAAATTAATATTCAAATATTACTTTTTCAAACATTATTTTTATATTCAAATAATTATTTTCAAATAAATAGTAATAATGTCTCTCCCAAATCAAATTCCACTTCATGTCCCTTACCTCAATCAAGGAGTACATGGTAAAATCACACATGCCATATTTCAAGCAATAGTCATGGTGGCCTATATAAATCAACCACAACCAGTGCTATTTGCTTACAGTGGCATCTCCTACATGTGTAGCGTGACTAGCGTCTATATATATAATATATGAAGAGAACCTACTAGAACAACATGGGCCTGTGTTAAACCAATGACATTAAAATGGGTAAAGCCCAATGTTTTTTCATTTTTAAAGAATGAGCCCCACTTTCTAATACTGCACAGGAGAACATGCGATGCTACCAACTTCACTTTGCCATACAGGGGTTTGTATATAATTTTCGTAACTGTTCTAGGTGATTCTTGGGTTACATTCGCTTATTCTTTGTAAATAATGTAATATTTTCACATATGCATATACATATTAGATGCCCTACAGAGCAACGTGCTGAAAATATATTTTTAAAAACACACTATATATATATATATATATATATATATATATATATATCAATTGTATACGCTTGAAAGAAACAAAAACAGCAAATTAGGAGCCTTGCATATATAGATATGGACATAATATTACTATCTCTACAAAAGGTGGGGTCCAAGTTTGTGCCCCTCGATTAAAGAGCCTTACAATCCTCATGCAATCAAGCACTAGCCACGGCCCATACAAATCCACCATGGAGAGAGTTAAATGGTATAATCAAATTTTTACTATAATTTAACAAAAAATATATAAATTTATCAAAAATTCATTCCCATAAGATTTCCTAAAACAGAATATAAGAATAATAAATAAATAATAAAATTTTATATTTAAAATTTTACTATTCATTTCTACATATTTTATCTATAATTTTATAATATACATTATTATATTTTTTTTCATTAGTGATAAAAAATATACAAATATAAAAATATAAAATAAATAAATATTTAATTTTAAAATAAATAAATAAATTATATACTATCCATTTCTAAAATAAAAATAAAAATATCAAAATTTATATTTACTTAATTGCATCTCCAAAAATGTGGCCTATTGTAATTTATACGCCCCGCCGATGAGCTCAAATTCCGAAGCTATGGAACGTTCAAAGAATGTGGCCTCAAAACAAATCGAACAACGCAACTAAATATTACGAGTAAACAGTCCCAGATACAACATGGTTCCAACTCCCAAAGCATATATAACAAAATCCAATTCATAACGAGAAATAGGGTCATTGACTCAAAATTTATCATTTGCCTGAAGTTTAAACTTTAAACTGTGGGAAAAGAACAGGAAGTGTCTAAAACTTGTAGCATCAAGATAAATATAAACCTATATTAATAATTTAATTAAACATGAATACAGATTTGGAGTTAATGATACATCTGGATCATACAGTTACACCGGCCCCTATTCTTTCTGGAAGAAGGAGAGAGCTAGATCCGTATGTACAGAGAAGAGCTGCGTGTCCAAAAAATGCTGTGACAGAAAACCAAGGAGAAAAAAAATAAGTAATTCAGTTACCCCCTTGGTTTCTGCTAATAATGCAACCTGAAGAGCATCAGAGCAGTGATTGAAAGTATAATTGTTTTATCACAAACCTTGTTACATAGGTATGAACTGGTCCAAAAATAATTGTAAAAGTGAATTCTTTTTTGCATGTCACATAACAAATAGAGTAATAGTCGATAAAAAGAGGAAGGGCTTATAGAAATCCCAGAAGTTAGGCAAACCCAAAAACAAGCCAAATACAATATTAGAATCAGCCAATTTTCCATATGGAGCAGACTTGCATGAATAAACCATTGTTTATGAGAAACACTGATTCTATAACATGTTAAGTGTCCCGAAAGGTGTACCTTCATAAATGGTCGATCACGACTAGGGAATGATTCAATGAAACTCTCCTTCAATAGCAAAGAAACCTGGAGGCATGGGATGAGGCTTCAAACTTCTAAAGAGAACATATGATTTGATGCACACGAACGACAATGCATATTAATTATTAGTCAATTAATTACAATGCACCATGCATCCTGATTCCGTGTTGATGTATCAAGTGGTTTGCCCCCCATGCTGGTTACACAACTACTATTGCGCAATGGAACAACAAAATCTCATTTAAGGAGCATAGTAGAGCATCTCCTAGATATTTCAGGGTGTAATAACACAAAACGTTTAGAGGACTGAGTGGTAAAGTAGGAACCACAACATGTCTTACATTTAGGGGAGTAAAACGGGCTGAAAATTCAGTTCGGCCCATTGCAGAGACGACTTAAACGGGCTAGCCCATTAAGTCTTTATTTTTTATGAATCAGGAATGAAACTATCTCTGATCCGCAAACTAATTAAATTTTATTTTAAAAAAAAATACTGTCAAATTTTAAAAAATTATTAATTATTTCATAAATGTAAAGTCAAAATAAAGTCTTAATAATATCAAATTATATTTTTCTATATAAAATGTATTTAATATACTAATCAAATATATATAGGCAAATTTTTTTATATAATTTTTAACTGTATTATTAATATAAAATATAAAATATAATTATTCAATTAAAATATGCATCATAATTTTAGACTTTAAAAGTAAAATAACATTTAAAAAAATGGCTACCGAACTGGTCCATCGTTTGCAAAGGCTCAGCCCACACGGACTGTAGCCTATCGAACCAGCCCGTTTAAACATGTGTTTTAAACAGATTTAAATTGAAGCGGTCCAGTCCGGTCCGATCTACATAGTTCATAGGCTGATCCACGGACTGATAGTTCATTTTACACCCTACTTACATTGGTTTCATGCATTTGACATCAAAGCTTAGTTTACTGTTTAGTTAAGGGGAAGAAGCAAACATTAACCCATCCCGCCACTCATGAGAGTACTTGCACATTTGATACTCAATACTCAATGGATTAAAATAAAATAAATTCATATTAATTCCTATTATCATATTTAGTGCACTAAAAAGTAAAAACACATGAATAACTGATTTACTTGGGATTTGAATTCTCGAGTAATATGAAAGTTTTGATTCCTCCCATGTAATGATTCCCTACTCCCTAGTCCATGGGATTCAAATTACCATTGTCATACACCATTGACCATTGACTGTTGTCCATTGCTATTAACCACCTTCGTTGACCATCATTGATGATTGTTGACCAACATTAACCACCGTAAACAAGATTTAACCGTTGCCTCCTACAACTATTAACCACTATCATTGATCTTATTAGCAATAGTTAACCAGTTTTAATCAATATTGACCACCAATATATTTGGATATAGAATTATTTTCTTTCTCGTGTTCATTCCTTATTAACATACATAACATAGGTTGTTTATATTAAACTTTCATCAATATAATAAACATGTCAATCTTCCCATAATAATTGCATCACAACCTAATTTAATACTGTGCATCAAACATTCACCGAAAAATATATAACCAACCTTGTCATCATTGGACTGAACATTTGTAATTGTATGAGAGCGCAAGTTTGAGCAAAGAGAATCCAAATAGGATCTAATTACATCTAAAAAACCCTTGCTGGCTTCAATCTGCAAATTCAATAAGTACATACTTAAGCAAACCATTAATGCGACCGGAGCCATATATATCAATTATGCCTTAGGGAAGATTCGTGACCGAAACAGAGATCATCAAGGTATATTAATAAAAAATTTAAAATACAAAATACTTACTCGTGGAGTGAAAAAAGGACCATAAAACGCATACCTGGACATCAGTGCATTCATACACGGGCCTTTTTCTACCCAAGTAACTTTCTCCCACGAGTTTTGCATGGTATGGACCTAAAGATAAAAGTAACTCCTTTTGCTGGGGCAGTTGTGGTAATGATGGTGACCTCACCTAAGCAGAAAATAAAATAAAAAAATTTAAAAATAAAAGAAGACAACTTACATCCAAGGCATAAGCCAGAGGCCCAGAGTAACATGTGAGCAAGTGCATAAGCTAAATGTATTAAAATGAAATATCAGACATGTTATTGACCTTGATACATTATAAAATTTTCCCCTTCTTTTCTCCTTTACAAGTCCATCCTTCCACCAGCCTCAGCACGTGGGATCATCATACATTTTGAAGGTTTCTTTTCACAATGATTTTTATCAAGTACAACAACAGGTGAAAACTGATAGTCACAAAATTTGGTATGGTCCTCAAATAGAAACCATGGTAAGATGAGGTAAAGACAGAATCATATTTTTACTATGAATAACATACACAGTCACAACCTCCTTTACGAAGAATTGAGCCTAGAACATCCTTTTAGGGAATTACAGAAGATGAGACATGGAGCAACAAGCCAATGCTCAACACAACATAAAATAAAAATCAAATTTCTTTACATCTAATTCAGACACAATAAAGGGAAGTGGAGAAATGAATGTTCAAAGAAGATAAACACCTGGTTTTTGTTAGCATCAACCATTATGACATTTGTTAACTTCGACTGCACTTCTGAGGTTTTGTTCTTTACACCTACCTTCAGATGAGAAGCCAATCAGATTTCAGTAAACTAGAAAGCATGCACTTAAGAGGTTTGGTAATTTACACCCAAACAAAAATGAAAATCCAATCAGATACGATTAAAGTAGAGGCAGATAATGGACATGAATGAATGAAAATAAAGGACACAAGATTCAGTTTCACGCTCTCCTTCACATCATAAAAGACTACTGAATTTCCACCATTTGATAGCAATAATTTCCTTTTAGCCTCTAGCCCTCTGTGACGTGCATGTGATAACTTTTCACCACTAAGCAAACTAAATAATCCAATCAAGATTTCACTTGTAAAAATCAAAATATTATAAAAAAAAAAAGTACATATTATATTTTGCAATCAACAATAATGGAGACATGGACACTTGGAAATTGGAAAACTCACTATGTAAGGGACAGGTGCATCCAAAAAGTCCAGCATATCATTTGGTAAAACCTAAAAGTTCATACATAGTCAACAAATAGACACAAGATGCAGTTAACAGAACAACAGTTGTCAGGAAAAGAAACAATAACTACCCTAGAATATACAGATAAAACTTTAACATGAAGAAAACATACTGGCATTAATAGGCTCTGCCACTGATAAGGACGAATTAGAGGAATAATCGACAGTACTGAGGCAGAGAGGATTCCCTGTAATGAATACACATATTTATTTAAATAAGGAAAAATTCAAACAGAATTTCAGAAAAACTACTACAGAATGCATCAAAGTTTATTTAGGAAAGAAAAGAATTGTACTCAGAGTTTGTACTGCATGGATGGTTGAAGGTTCTATTCATTTCTTACTGTACTAATTCATGAGACTGGTGACTTTCTCACCTGTTTCCACCAGTGGACATAGGACAAAGAGCCAAATAACATATACCTATATGTTAAAATTTTCTTTTTCTGTTGATTTCAATTATTATTTTGGATCATCTACAATCATCTTGCCATGGAAATGTAACAAACACACACACAGAACAGAGCCATGTTCCATATAACCTATATCGTTTAAGAGGCCAACCTATAATGCCTATAATATAAAAAACAATTAAGCATGCAACCATATACAGTTGTCATAAACAGCATATTAGAACACAGATGTGCCTATAATTGCAGATTAGTGAGGAACAAGTATGCAAAAGGGGTAAGAAAACGGATTCAACATATCCTCAAACAACACTCCTAGCAATACAAAGAAGAAAAGGAAAACTGCATAACGCCATGAACAACTTACTGAGGGAAACATACCAGATTAGAACACACAATCACAATTTGCTTTTCAAGAAGCGCTCCAGCCAACATTGTCAACACCTGAAAATGCAGGAAAAAACAAGACTCCAGTCTCAGCCTTCATATGGACCTTGTAGTCATAAAATATATCATTAAGTGTGCGAAAACCCTTTAGTAAAAAAATGAAATTTTATTTTCAACTTATGTCAAAGCTATTATGAAAAGCCAAAAACTAGAAACCTAAAAACATGGAGACAGCAGGTTCAGGCCTCAAGAAAATGTTACTAAACATTTCAAAAGTGCATCCATCCTTTTCCCTCTCAAATTAGTCCAATAGATTATGAGTCCTCATGAAATCTCCGAGACATGGAATATACTAAGACATGATTTCTTTATTCCAATAACTATATCATGCATCTTAGAGACTCCAGTTAAAAGCAGTTAAAACTCAGGCAGCTTTACATTTTCAAGTCGCAAAGACCCACATAAGCATGCAACAGCCCATACTGACAAAGCAGTTGCCTCTTCCTCAGCTAAAAGAGCACTGTGTGCCTGAAACCAATGCAATGATATAGAGAATCATTATTTCATCTATAAGGAAAATTATCAATACAAAAATATATATTGTTGGAGAAAATATAATGAAAATCACGGCCCCCATTTTATATATAGAATTTAACAAAAGGACCATTATCAACTACCTCTGCAAATTCCAAGCTTGTACTGCATGATTTTAAATCAATCAATGACCCAGCAATGCGAAGAACAGTTTTATCAGGTCTATGGAACTCCACTGGATGCAGGTGTTCCAAAGGGTGGAATGTAAGTGTTGAACCCCTAAAAGGGCAACGTAACTGGTAATACTCGCATATTATTCGCAATGACCCATGATTGTTTGCCTGAATTTTGAACCAAAAAATAATAATAATGATGATGATGATGATGATGTGGTGGCAAGAAAATACTTTATACGCAAAAGGTTGAAGAGATTTTAAAAAATAAAAAAATAATAAAAAAGGAGCATCCTAGTCAAAAGAGCTCCTGACCTTCGCCCATTCAATAATATCACTGTTGTCAGTGATATCTTCTTGACCAGAGGAAGATGCCTCTTCTGTCTCTGTTTCATCCATGTCACTTCTAAAATTTCCATCCTCGTTAGGAGAACCCTGGAAACTGCAAAAGGAACTGTATTAAATATTCATAGCATAATATAGTCCACATTGTCATCAACATCAAAGTTGTTTAGCAATCCAGAGAACACAAAAATCTATAATCCAAATCCCAAATAACCAATAGACAATATTTCAATATTCCCATTTATATTTTAAGGGAGCAACGAAGTTTTCCTCAACAATTTTGGGAATCGATAATTTCAAACATATAAGAGAACTACTTTTTTGATATATATATATATATATATATATATATATATACATACCTGGGGGAAGAATCTGAACTTTCAAATTGTTGACAGTGAAGAAGCGGGAAAACAGCATTTTGTAAGTGCTTCTCTAGCGTTTGCTCAGTTGCCTGGTGATAATCAACATTGATGTCAGTTGCTTTGGAAAGCTGTATCGCAGCTCCAGATTCTTTTTTAGGTGTACACACCTCTCCTTCAGGATCAAATGGGATAACGCCACTATCACCAATACTATCCACAGGACAAGAATTTTCTATATTAAACTGGGACATTTCAGAAATTCCATTCAGCATACCCACTGCTGCACTTTCTGTCGAAAACTGATCTTTGGAATGATCTTGTTTCTGATACCCCTCTGGTTTTTCCAAATCTAAAACATCAATGCCCTTTGTTAACCGCTCCAGCCTTTCTTCAATGAACATGCTACAGAAAATATTGAGAAGCAAGGAGGAGCAACAGAAATTACTGAGTAATTTAATCATTGCTTCACATAACAACTATGTTCGTTGCACTTACAGAAAATAAAATGGTCTAAACCAGATAATATAAATAAATAAATAAAACACAACGAGGACCCTATATTTGTGATTAGTCATTCCACCTGACATCAACTCATGACAATTTACAATCCTTTTTTTTCAATGAATATACAGATCAGGCCTTATCAAAAGGATTGTAAATTGTCATGAGTTGATTACTATGTCAGGTCGAATGAATATACAGATCAAGCCTTATCACAATATAAAAATTTCTGAAAATTTATTGTGCTATAGAAATTCTGTAAATTCCCCATCCAAAGCAAGACAAATAAGTGAAAAAACAAGTTTATGCATCTTTCACCACCCAACAACGAGGCAACTGACAAGCACAGTTTACACTCCAGACAGCTGTTTTGTGCAAAATACAGGCATCATGTTCAAAGGGTCCATAATTCATCTAATCATCCACAGAACTAAATCTAAGTACTCATTCCCAGATTTGGTTCAATAACTGAATATCCAGTTTAGCTTTTCTACACTATCCAAAAGCAAGGTAACAGCTACATTATATTTCTATTTGCATCAAGGAATAAAAGTCCAACGTTTAACAAACCTATTTAATACGCCAAAATGCAATTCAAAGAATGGAAGCCTCGAAAGTATGCAATAACATCGGCGTGTTGTTAAAAGACGACGTTGACGGGCCAAGGATGGGGGCTTTTTATCTAAAATCATTGAAATCAATCCAACAGGTTTTTGCAAAAGTTCTTCTACTAAAATACAGCACCCGTATAAACTTGAATTATCAGCAACCTAAAAGAAATCCACAAACAATTCGTTAGCCAGGACACATGCCAAAGCAAATTATAGTTTAAATACTTACTCACAGACAACTTAGCTCTGTTTTCTTTTTTCTTTTTTCTTTTTCTTTTTTTAATAAGAAAAGGAAGTTTTAATAAGGATAAACAACTTAGCCCAAAAATAAAAACAAAAAACTAAAGGTGACAAAATCCAAAATCAGAAGCAATAAGATTTATTAGCTCAGGCGGAACAAGTGTAAGTTTGCTGCATCTCAACAAGCCTGTTAGGGGAAAAGGTTTCTTCTTAATGCCTGTTGTTGGAATATTAAACATTATTATATATTAACCTAAAGGCTTAGAAGGCGAACCTTCGCGTAATAGAGTTACTACCTCACAACTTGGAGGTCATAGGTTTGAGTCACGAATAAGCCTCTTGTAATTAAATTAATTGTGGGAAAGGCTACGTTCATATTGGTTGTGTGGCCCGAACCCTTTCCGAACCCCACTACTCGCGAAAGCTTCATGCATCAAATTTGTCCCCCATTAAACTAGAGGCCATAGTGGGTATAGCCCATTAGTTTATTAGGCTAAAGAGTGTTGGAATAAGGAGCAAGTATCATATCTTTATATATATGTACCATTTATATCATAACAAGTTGCACAGCCTTCTCTTTTGTAACATGGTATCAAAGCCTAGGGTTTTGAGTTTTGCTTCCACTTGTACATAATGTGTTTTTTTTTCTATGGTCTGTTTCAATTTTTCAATAAATTTAGAATGTCTGGAAAAAAAAGCATTATACAACTGCAACATCTTCTTCATGAGATCAGCCACAACTACAACCACAACCAGTGCTGTGACATCATAAGTCTGCCCCAACACAAAGAAGATGCTGTAATCTTCTCTGCCACAAAGCCAGGTGCAAGGAATTCTGGACCAATGAACTCAATTCTTGGTTGAATTCTCGCATAGGATCACAGTGCTTGTAGCCTCACTGGTCATGTGTGTAGTTCCGTAAGCCTTTCCCTGGTATACATTTTCTGCTTTTGCTATCTCCTCTGCAGGTATAATTGGTACTCAAATTCAGTCAAGTAAGGTGATAGTTTATTATGTGATTGTTGTGAATCATCGATGAGATTTCAGCTATGGTTCATTTGGTATGAGCAGTCTTTAAATCGTAAGGGGGTATGACTTGGTCGGTGTTGTGTTTATGAGGATGGGTCCTGCATATTTTTGCAATTTCATGGATGGATCAGATCTGGTGTAATCTGGACCCAAGGTTTTGAAGAAATTTTAATAAATGGATGAAATCATTCTGATTTAGAGGAAGCCTTAATCGAGCTAAATTTTACAAGTCTCCCGTGTTGCCCCAAGTGAGAAACTTGTGCTGCCAAAGTGGGGAATCCCATGTTGGGGAATCCCGCAACAAATTAGCGAGTTCAAACCCTCAACTCACGCCCAACACCTTAGGAAACATTAGAACATCTTATGTTTCCATAGCATTAAACCTTAGGAAACATTAGAACATTAGATATTATTATATATTAATTATTATTATTATTATAAGAGTGAGTTTAGCCCGTTAATTTATTAGTTTAAGAGAGTTGAAGTAAGAAGCAATTGTTTCATATCTATACATAAGTAACCTTTATATCAAAATAAGATGCTACTCTTCTTCTTTTGTAAGAAATCTTAAAGTGTGGGCCAACCTACGTTACTATTTTATGCTAATAGACTATATTGGCAATATTGAGGACTCCACTGATCTGAAATATTAAATAGGCCGATTGGATAACTTCAAGTCACCATTTGGAACATATGATAAATGGTCCAGCATATATGACGATACAAATTGTAGATTATGTATGAATTAACTGGAAAGCAGGAACCAAGGTAACAGAACTCATTTTCTTTTCATGAAGAAAATAGCTAAAGAAATCACGACTTTCAGTCAGGAGAGAATTATGGTTCGTAATTATAGTCAAGAAACTTTATTGCATCACAAGTTAAAGAGTAGCATGCAAAAATATATTTAAAGAAAAAAAGAGACAAAAACTAGTAAGATCACGGTATTGAAACTGGGATTCTATAGATTACCTGCAGTCTAAATACGAAGGACAAATTGCTCTGTTTAAGGTGTTCCTGAAATAAGCAGTATTCCTAAGATCACTGACTCGCCAATAATGGAAATTTACATAAACTAAGCAGAAAATCATCATGAAACTGCAACAATATAAGGTGTCAAAGCTTCAAGGTTCTTGATGTAAATGAGACATGCTTCAATGTCCACAAAATATGGCAATTCATCTTTAAGACACCCCATTCTAGATGAAAATAAAAGAATCACGACCAAGCCCTAAATATCTAAAAAGGCAAACGCACAAAGCTCCCACGAGTGATGGGTTCCGGAAAGGGGTCAGACCACAAGGGTTAATATAGATGCAACCTTCCCCACAATTAATTTAATTGTAAAATGCCAGTCTTTAAATGTTAAAATTAACAACTAAATGTCTCAATGGAAAAAGTGATGCTCTGTTATATATCTGATAAGATAAGCACCCACATGCCTCCCATTTTTGTTGAGCCATGGGAGAAGCATAAATACCCAAGGAATAGTGATTTTTTAACAACAGGCATGTACTTAAGGGTTGCTAAGAAATTTGCATGAAAGCAGAAAGTGTGCATGTTTCAGGTTTAAGTTGGCACAAAACATTTCTACAGATGAATAACATAAGGAAAAAAAATTCCAATACATAGGAATAGAAATATCTTGTGAAAATAAATAAAGTAAAAACTACTACACAAGTATGGGAAAAGTTTTGAAAAGACTACCTGACCAAGAAGTATTTCATTAATTTCACTCATGGAAGGAGTTCTTTCAACGGCATGAACCTAAATCCACATTAGATTATTAAAAAATAAAAAGGCATTATTATCTCGAGTAACAATGAAGCAACTACACAAGCACACATCCAACTACAATTCACTCCAATAAGTAAAAAAAATATAAAGTTGATCCTTCAAAAGATGTCATGTTCACATAATACAACAGAAAAAACATGTGTTTAATTTTTAACCTTTCATATTTCTCTCAATGATCACTAGTGAGGATGGTGTCAATAAAAATAAGATATACATTTCAATGATAAATAAATAAATATTATCGAGAAAAAAAATCAAATTAGGATTGTCAAATTTTCATTGTAGTATCTATTTGTTGAGAAGAAGAATCAATGAAACTGTAGCTAAATCTCATATGTTCTTGTTGGGTATGACTCGGTTTCAATTTCTAGTCCAACTTATGATGGATCCAATCAGACAGCACATATTTTGAGTGACCTGGTGTGAAGAAAAGTGAGATTTAGTTCATGGTCTTGGGTCAACAAGCCCAATCCATAGTGCAAGCAAACAATCATATACACTGGTGCCCCATTAAAAAATAATTTAGGACTTACTTTTTGTCTGTTGATTTCATTTCATCATAACCCTCACTTACCCTTATCACCAAACCAAACTAACCAACATTAATCCCAATAATAAATATAGGGTCGGCTAAATAAATCAAGACAAACTGAAAGTTTATATTCAATTGAATAAAAGGATCCTGCTCTTCTAAAAATTTCTATCATCTATCCTTCCTTTTAAATTTAATAATTTCATATCCTTTATTATCACCTTCATCTAAGTCATTTTTTTGTCTTCTCCTCATTTTTTTCCCTCCACAGTTACCTTTATCACCAACTATGACAAATTTATTTCTTAAAACACATCAGCAAGAAAGATTAAACCTACATATGGATGATATATTTAAACAATTGAATGTATCTTATTAATGGATGATGGACAAAACTGAAACGATATCTAAATTTCTTGTTCATTCACTTGCTACACCTTATAAAATGACAAGTGATCAAAGGATAAGCTTGAAATAAAATAGAAAAGGTCACTAATTCTTAGAACAAGCCAAAGTTCAAGTAACAAAGACCAATTAAATATAATTCCCACCTCTACGCCTCCAGGAAAGCAGAAGGAGAGGAGATCCTTGTATTTTAAAGGAAGTTGCTTTTCAGCAGGATAAGCAAATAAAACCTGAAAATAACAAAGGACGTATTTAAACATTAAACACATCGAAATTACTTTTAAAAGTAATGTATCCCTCATTATCACCTGAGGTTCTAGGTTAGGTTCAATACGAGATTGGTGCAGCTTCCCTGAACCTTCAGACTTTCTTTCAAAAAACCGTTTCTGGAGTGCTTGAATATCACAGTTAGGGTGAAGTCCAACAACTACCATGCTCTCAAAAAGCCTTGAGGGTTGTTTTAAAGATCTATGATCCTGTTCATTTAAAGGTCAAAAAATAAAACAAAAAATAAAAAACAGGACCAACAGCAGGAAAAATTTTAAAAGGTTGTCAAGAAAAGTAATGGAAATACAAAATGTTCCACAGCCATAGAGATTTATGAACCGAAATCAGAAATGCTTTTTCTTTTTCTTTTTCTTTTGCTAGGTAACGACTGCAGAGAGATTTGAACTCATGGCCTTCCCAAAGGAGAAGCAGGGGTGATACCGAGTAGGCCAAAAACCATTGGTGACAGTATTACTTAAATGGTAAGATGCTTCTAAAACAAAGAAAAAAAAATACCCATATATACTACAAAAACAAAGAGGATTTTACTAGAACTATACCAGTGATTGCAACTGAAACCTTGCCCATTGACGCTTTTGACTGGTTAAAATTTCAGGATTATATGTGCCAATTTTCACATCAGAATGATTTGAGAAGCCTTTCAAATTCAATACTCTTGAAACTTGGCGCTGCAATTTCTGAAGTTGGCTGCCGCTGTGGCTTTCTTTTGATGAAAATACAACAGATGGTCTTGTTGAATGTACAGATGTTGCTGCTGCAGAGACAGCCCTCGCAAGATCCTCCGTAATCTGCGATGAAAAGGAAGCCCTCCATCCTGGACTCCCTGATTCTTCACTCTTAGACATGCTATGTTCCACTTCTATGAACAAAGGCAATATGAACATAAACCCAATGCAACAGAAAGAAACTTGCAGTGACCAAATAAAGCATACACATCCACAAAAACACCAAGCACAAAATTCCATCACTGGGCTACACTTAAAAAGTAAAATGTTGTGAATATTCTGAGATACACCTCTGTGTATCTCTCAATTGTTTATCAGCGAAGAGTAATCTATTAAAAGAGCAGCAGGCTGGTGCAGCCAAACAAGAACATCACCTTCCATTATCATACTGCTTTCTCTCTAGATTAGAACCATACTGCTTTCTAATTTAAAAGTTAAATTTTGCTCTAGAATCAAATGACAACATCAACGGATAAACCTCCCTCCCTCCCTCCCTCTCTAGATTAGAACCATACCACACAACTCAAATTGAAAGACAAGCATAATTCGACAGAAAACAAAATTGCTCACCTCCAGGGAAGCAGAGAGACCGCGAGTTTAGACGACCATGTGTCACAAACGAACGAACGAACGAACGAACAAACAGATACTTTCTTCGGAGAATCACAGAGAACCGAACACCGTTGGCGAATCGAAAACTATACTTGATCTAAACAAACGAGCAGTTGAAGATTAAAAGCCAATGATTAACAGTAATTACCTACTTGATCCAAACAATTAGATCGATGAAACCAACAAAATGGCGCCCCAAAACACTCGAGGGGGGGAAATCAAAACAACTAAATAACTAAATAAAAGCAGGCGAAGAACACCAACCCTTCCGTTTGGTGCGAACGGAAAAGTCTTCACGGTCAGGTAGGCGTTCGGTTTTTCTCTCCGTTGTGTCGTCGCGAGAGTGGATGTTCATTTCAACGGTAGCAAAAAATTAATAATAATAATAATAAGTCGTAATAAACTTAATTGTATTAATTAATTGCGTATGACTCAAACAAGCAAAAATGGTAATTGCATTAAGTAATTATGTATCGGTTGCATTTTTCATGGGCTTCCCCTCCCCATTTTATTTCTTCTTCTTCTTCTTTTTTTGAGCATTTTTACCTTGCTTTTGTGTGTTGTAAAGACAAATCAATTCTAAGTTAACCTCGTTTAAATATTTAAAAAGTAAGAAAAAATCTATATGTAAATCTTATATGATACTTTTTGTGCACACAAGTAACAATATTTCATATGCCTATCCTCACTATATTTAGTTAAAATTAATATAATATTGTAATATCGTGTGTGTATAAAAATCTTGTATAAAATGAGTAGCATCGCTCAAAAATAATTATGGAATGCATATTTAGTTTGGGTGATGATGACTTTAGGCATATGGATTTTTTTTTGTTATGCTTATGAATAGATCAACATATGTTTGATTGGATTATATGGTAGGGTTTTCAATTGGGAAGTGTATGATTTAATTTTGTTATAATAGTGTGTTAAGAGCAACAATGCCTTTATGTCATTATTATTTCATATGTAAGTAATATGAAATATGAAAATGCTTTTTAAAACAAATTGGTCAATGTGAATGGCTTAGTAGATAATTTTTGGATATCGCGGTTACCTAATTTTTTTTCATGGGTCTTATAGTTGTTTTTAAAAAATAATTTTATTTTTTATATTTTTAAATTTAAACTCAATTCTATTGGAAGATTCAAATAATTTTTTATTTATTTTTTAATCTTTTTTGCTATTTCATTACTTAGCCTACTATGTAAAAAAAATTGGACCCAACTTTTAAAAAATACACATCTTTTAAAAAATATATTTTCTCTCATATTAAATAAAAATTATTTTAAAATTTCAATTCAACACAAACTCCAATAGAATTAAAAAAATCGTAATACATAAATCAAAACTCATACTAAATAAACCCTTAAACACTATTATTAAAGAAACAAAATTAATGACAATTTTAAAATATTTAAATTATAATAAAATAATATAAAATGGTGCTCTTTTGGATATTCAACAATACTCATACAATTCACGCAAGTTTAAAGTTAATTCTAAAAGAACTAGCATTTTTTATTTCATTTAAAATTCGAATGTCATCCATATATTAAAAAAATATGTTTGGTTATCTTGTTTTTTTATGTTTTCGCTTTTAAAATGTAATAGTTATTCTCGAGTATAAAAAAATAAAAATTAAAACAATAAAAGATTGTTTCATTCTAAAGGTCTCCTAAAATAAAAATAATAAATTTCAGTTTTCAGTTTTTTATACTCGAAAACAGTTATTGCATTTTTAAAACAAAAACATAAAACAGAATAACCAAATATGTCAACTTTTTTATTAGTCATGATTTTTTCCACACACATGTACGTCGGCACGTGACATAGTTGCAGGATGGTACAGGATTTGAACTTTGTTTTTATTTAAAAATATGTATATTGTAAATTGAATTTAGATGAGAATTTAAATGATAAAGTGTTTTCTATTTTTCATTATGATTTTTTTTCTTATTTTTTTATTAATTGTTTTTAGATTCATCATATTCTTTTTTTATTTCTTTAGGTCTGATTTTAAAAAAATATGTTATTTTAAAAATATCATGATTTCAATTATAAAATTAAAAGTATATGTACCAAACATAATTTTTTTATAAAATCATAATTCAAGCTCAAATTCAATAAAAAGTGATGAAATCAAAACTCAAAAATAAAAACACATGTCAAACAAGTCTTAGCTTTTAAGACTCAGTTTTTTATGTTAAATTTTTAGTTTAAATAATAGAATGGCAGCAAGGGAAAAAATTAAAACTTGCTTTTTTTCATCTAATTAACCTCATTTAGATTTATTGTTATGGGTGTTTCATGAATTGGATGTTACACATGTTTATTTGATTAAATCCATTTAAATTTGATATTACTTTGAAACCATACTAAAAAATGTTACTTTGAATAAATTATTGTGTTTGATTGGTGTATGCAGAGAAACAGCTAGGTGTTAATCCTTAAATAAGGGTTACATTTATGTTTTCTGATATAAAGATCTAATTAAAATAAATAATATTTTTAAGGTGAACTCAACTATGTTAGATACATAACTTGTTTTTCTCAAAGAGATCAAACGATCCAGAATACATAAAAATCGAAAATACATAGTAAACGGGTTTTAAGTGATTAACGTATTACACCAGAGTTTGTTTTTGGATGACATAAAATTGGTCCTACCAAAACACGGTAAAATATTTTTAGGGTTTTTTTTAAAAATAAAAACAAACAATATAAAAAGTAAAAAGTTTCCTTAAAGTTATTCTATTAGAAAGTATTTTACTGTGGAAAATCCGTTTTAACCGCTTTCAATGCAGCCATGCTTACGAGACCGAGACATCATCCGACTCCGACCACCTCGGTCGTTCTGCTTGACTTTTATTATCCCCCACGTGCTTGATCCTACGGCGTTTACGCGCCTTCTCCGTCCACCATCCCAACCTTCCTGTGAGAGTGGGTCCCGCCAAGCCGAACTAAAGCAACCAATCACACACACCGCACCACCCTCGATCACTTTCCCCTCTCCCTCTGTGCGTTTGTTTTCTTTCTATTTATAGACCCAGAATCAGGATCTAGCTCTGGAATGGTCTCCGACTCTTTTGCTT
The DNA here is from genome assembly GCA_023512835.1 of Taxillus chinensis. Taxonomy (NCBI): domain Eukaryota; kingdom Viridiplantae; phylum Streptophyta; class Magnoliopsida; order Santalales; family Loranthaceae; genus Taxillus; species Taxillus chinensis. The sequence continues at coordinate 13,127,494 of CM042086.1, forward strand.
CTTAGCCGACCCGCCTCTCTCACGGCCAAGCAAAGCCAAGGCGAAAATGGCGAAACCGACCACAGAGGCCGTACCTCTCTTCTCTCCTTACAGGATGGGCAGGTTCAGCCTCTCTCACAGGTGGGTTCAGTTCTGTTCTTCCCTCCTCCGTACGTTTCTTTAACACTCACACACTCTCTGTCAGTCTTTCTCAATCTCGTCACCGTCCACTCTTTCCCTTAATCATAGGTTTTAAGTGTTTTTAGGCTCAATTCACCGCCCGACCGTCATTATGTTTTGACGGAATTGCCCCTAGCATTTTGAGTTAATTGCGTATGTGGGACTGTCAACGGCAGGGTGGTGCTGGCGCCGATGACCAGGTGCAGGGCTCTGAACGGAGTTCCAAACTCGGCACACGCGGAGTACTACACGCAGAGGTCCACACCCGGCGGCTTCCTCATCACGGAAGGCACCTTAATCTCCCCCACTGCCGCCGGGTAATTTCTCAATTTTACCCCTGTTTTCAAGGGCCATCTGTGTGTGTGTGTTGTGTTTCTGTTTTTCTTTTCCTTTTTTGTTTTGCCTGAAACGTGGGCGATGGGGCAGGTTCCCGCACTGCCCGGGGATTTACACGGAGGCGCAGGTGGAGGCGTGGAGGAAGGTGGTGGAGGCGGTTCACGCCAAGGGAGCCCTCATCTTCTGCCAACTCTGGCACGTCGGCCGGGCTTCTCATCAAGGTAACTTCAACTTCATTCAATTCCCAGTTTATGTTGCTTTCGTCTTGGTTTCGAAATTCAAGCAAAACCTTAACATGTTTGTCCGTTGTAAATCGTATAATACATAATATAACAAAAATGTTGTTTTGAATTGAATGCCCGGATTTGGTCTGCTGTTTGATTTAACTGATGTAATGTGTGTATGCATTGCAATCAACATTAATGACCAGTGTATCAGCCTGGCGGGACTGGAACCCCAATATCATCCACGAGCAAACCCATATCAGGCAGGTGGAGGATATTGTTGCCGGACGGGAAAACCGGCAGATACCCAAGTCCCCGACCCCTGGCTACGTCTGAAATAGCGGGAGTGGTGGAGGACTATAGCCGAGCTGCCTCCAAGGCCATTCGAGCAGGTTCGTTTTTAGTGTTGAACTCATCAAGTTTGTTGCATTGCTATGGTGTTTTAATTACTATTACTGACTGTTATCCGTCAAAATTGGGTATTTGTTTGTTTGTTTTTGTTTTTCATCCCCGGCAAGTGGCAGTAACATATCCAATCCTATTTTTGAAAAGAACAAAAAGGGGATATTATTGCCCTTTGGCCTTGATTGTATTCATAGCAGCATTTTGGTTTTCCATGTTGAGACTGGCCTATTTGACTCTACAAACTATATATGATTGTATCATTGTAGATAAGTTTCCAGTTTCCTTATTCACGCATTTATAATAATAATAATAATAAAGTTCATTCTATTTAGGCTTATTATAAATGTTAGGTTTAGAGATATAGAAACACACAAGTACAAGAAGGGCAAAATAGTCAATACACAAATAAGGGTACAAAAGTAATATGAACAATAAACTTGTATTTAATACAATTCTAATTTTTTATCAGATGAGGATTGGGAGTATGGATGGCATGTAAATCATAAATAATATTTTAATTTTTTTTCATACCAATCATATTGTGAACTCAGCTACCAATCTGGTTTATTCTGTTTAATAATAAAGACAACATGCATATTCACTGCTACTGCCCGTGGAGTGTGTGTATATAAATAAACAGTAAGGCCTTCCAAATTTCCTCTCACCTTAGGGAAATAAAATATTGTGGATTTGAAGAGAGTTAGAGGATACCCTAATTAAAATATAGGGATGTTTTTACTCCACATTTGTCACAAATTCTTATACTGGCTTTCACCTCCGTGGCTTGGGCTCTCCTTTTGGCCTGACTATTATTGATTCCTCCAGACTCCAGTACTCTTGTTTGATTTGGATACAAGCATTGTGTCAGTATTGCCTGCGTTGCCGTTAACAATGAAAATCACAACATCATGTTGATGTTTTTTTTTACCGAGTTCCACTTTGTTTCTTGCGTTTGTTATATTTATTTTTCACAAAAATGTATAGGTTTTGATGGAATTGAGATTCATGGTGCCCATGGCTACCTCATCGACCAATTTCTTAAGGACGGGATTAATGACCGGACGGACGAGTATGGGGGGACAATCTCAAACCGGTGCAAAGTTTTAATGCAGGTGGTCCAAGGAGTTGTTGCAGCGGTTGGCCCCAGTCGTGTTGGGGTTAGAATCTCGCCAGCAATTGACCATCTTGATGCCTCAGATTCTGACCCACCCAGCCTTGGGCTGGCAGTGATTGAAAGGCTTAACAAGCTTCAGCTAGACTTGGGGTCCAGGCTAACATATCTTCACGTTACTCAGCCCCGGTACACTGCCTATGGACAGACAGAGTCCGGTAGGCTTGGTAACGAAGCTGAGGAAGCGCAGCTGTTAAGGACTTGGAGGAGGGCTTACCAGGGAACTTTCATAAGCAGCGGGGGGTTCACTCGAGAACTGGGGGTAGAGGCTGTGGCTTCGGGCGATGCTGATTTGGTGTCATATGGCCGTTTGTTTATCTCCAATCCGGACTTGGTTCAACGATTCAAGGTTAATGCGCCATTAAATAAGTACGTGAGGGCCACCTTCTATACACAAGACCCTGTGGTGGGTTACACTGACTATCCCTTCCTTGATGGGGGCAGCCATAAAACAGTATCGCGCCTCTGAAGATGGGTTTGTTGTCGAGACTGTTAATATATGCGTATGCATACTTGTAATATCAATGTCCGGTATCGTGTGGCTCATGAAAAGGTTGAAGTTCTTGTTTATATCAATAAATCAAGGCCCTTAAATACGCTTGACCAGAATGGTTTCATAGGCAGATTATCTCCCGTTAACTTAATTTCTGCTCAACTATATATGATGTGGATGATGAACGAGGAGATGATGAAGCAGACCAACCCTTCATTCCCTTCCTCCTGCTTACTTAGAAGAAGAGAATGAGGATGATAGGAAGAATGGACTACTTGATCAGTTGATCTGGTCATGCAATTTATAAGCTGTTTGGAGTTCCTTTCAACGAAGTGATTGAGGCTAACTTTTTTTGTTTCTTTTTAAAAACCATTACTTAACTACCATATTGAGTGTAACCAGCCTCGAAGGCACGTTATAATGCCTTTATGGGCCTAAGCCACACTAGCTTAACATTAAACTTACTACAGGCCAGGTGATAGTCTCAAAAGGCACATTATGGATTTGTAGAATGCTTTAAGGCACTTTGGTGGCAAAAGGTTTTACACGTAAATATAATACTAATTATGAGGAGGAGACTTTTGCTTATATTTCTTGTCTTACCAAAGTATGTAGTTTACTAGCTATTGTTGCAATACAAAAATGAAAATTGTTTTAGATGAATGTAAAAAATACTTTTCTTACTAGTGATTCGAAAGAAAACGTTTATATGAAATCACATTTTAGACTTTCTTATTATTTGAGTAAGGTATGACGATTACAATGAGTAGGTTAAAATTGTTTACAAGAGTTTGGTTTCACATCAATTTCACATGATAATGCTTTGTTTATTTACAAATATGCTCTTGTAATGATTCTCTTACACATATACGTTGATATGATTATCATGAGAGACGATGTTTTGAGGATTTATAAGCTTAAATAGTTTCTCACTCACAAATTTAAGATAAAAGATTTTAATACTTTAAGTTTTTTTTAAGAGTTAAAGTTAAGTCTTTAATTGATAACAATCTTCTTTCTCAAGCGAAATATGAATCAAATCTTATTTTTAAAGTTGATCAACTTTAGAAGATTATTTTCATTCCTCTTAAACTCAATGTTAGGCTCACGACTTTAGATGGTTCTGAACTCCCTAGTCCTACTTATTTTATCTTACTATGACATGCTTAGACATAACACGCATATATACAATTTATGTTATCAATCAATTTATGGATGCTCTTCGCTCCACTCATTGTGTCTTTCCTTGTACTTCATGCATATTACTTATGGTATTGATTGGGCTATATAGATCAGTGATCCATTACTAGCTATGATCTCTTTTTTAGTATCTCTCTTATTTCATAACGTAGTAAGAAACAAGTTATTCCATCTAGATCTTATACTCATGAAGAACACAAAGCTTTAAATATTAGAACTTTTTTACCTATTATGGCTCTTGCAAGATATAGGAATTTTCTAAACATCTTCTACTAATCTTTATTGTGACAAAATGTTATACAGATTACTCACACAAAGATGTGTTTTATAAATTTATCAAACATATTGAGATTAATTGTTATTTTTTTTATTATCACATTGCCAAAAGAACTACTCACTTATAGTTTTTATTAGCCAACCAATCTCTTCACTAAAACTCATTTTGTTGGCCCTTATACACTCTACTTTCCAAACTCAAGTTGGTATTCTTATTATCAGCTTGAGTTTGTAGGAGATATTGTTGAGTATTCTTTCTTGTTTATAATTGATTTAGTTAAATTATAATTGATTGCTCAAGTGATTTTATTTTTCAGAATATTCTCCTAGACACTTTGTACACAAAATAAATAAAGAGAAAGTAGTACTTTTTTTCATTTTTTCTATGTGTTTTCTCTTTTATCATTGCTGGGTGATCAAAAATTGTATATATGATGCAGTGAGGTATATTCCTAGCATATCATCGATCAAAATAGTCCACGGAATTCCTTAGTCGCTCTGGGTGAAACGAAAGCCGCTGCATCAAATCCGACAGTGGTGGTCCATGGACGGTTACCCCAACCTATAGGGAATACATATGGTCCATATGGGCTTCTCGGAAGACTTGCAGAAATTAAGCTAGCTGCTCGGATTATATATATAGCTGTCACCGTGTCTTCTTATGTGTTCATCACGGGCATGACTAAATTTAACATTCTAGTGGACTATTCCCAACAAGTCTATGATAGGGATTAGGATAATTATCAGCAGTCGTCTCGATGATTAGTAAACCTTCCTATATATGTGATACATACCTAAGATTTGTGATCAGCCCATAAAAGACATTAAACCTGTTAAACTTTCAAACAGAAAACTGACAAAAAGAAGCTTTTTGTTGTTTTGTTTATGTGTGGGTGAGAGAGAGAGAGAGAGAGTAATTGCCTTTGCCTCGGATCACATGCTCACAGCTCAACGCCTCTGTCGTTTCATCACTTGAAATCTTTTTGGCCCTCATCACCACACATATCATGCACGAAATGATATATATCTTTCCATCAGCCAATCGCAGGGCTCCAAAAAAAAAAAAGAAAATCTCTCCCCCTATGTATATATATATATAAAGCAAACCAAATCCCAAATCCACCAAACACAAACAAAGCCACAAGATTTGAGTAACTACATCCGGATGGCTCTCCCATTAACCCTACTAATCTCCATTGTCCTTTCCCTTATCCTCCCCGCTTCCAATGCGGCGGTGCAGGACTTCTGCGTGGCGGACCTCAGCTTGCCCCAAGGGCCTGCCGGCTACTCCTGCAAGAACCCGGCCAAGACCACCGTCAACGACTTCGTCTTCTCCGGCCTCGGCGTCCCAGGAAACACTTCCAACCTCATCAAGGCGGCGGTAACGCCTGCATTCGCCCAGCAGTTCCCGGGGACGAACGGTCTGGGCATCTCCGTGGCCAGGCTGGACCTGTCACCGGGCGGGGTCATCCCCCTCCACACGCACCCGGGAGGCTCCGAAGTGTTGGTTGTTGTGCAAGGCAGCATCTTGGCCGGGTTCATATCGACCGCCAATGCCGTGTACTACAAGACACTCAACAAGGGGGACATCATGGTGTTCCCTCAAGGCCTGTTGCACTTTCAGCTTAACTCCGATCGCCGCCCGGCGCTTGCGTTCGCGAGCTTCAGCAGCCCCAGCCCGGGCCTGCAAATCCTCGCCTTTGCTTTGTTCCAGAACAATCTGCCATCGGAGTTGGTAGAGAAGACCACCTTCCTCGACGACGCTCAGGTTAAGAAGCTCAAGAAGCTTCTGGGCGGCACCGGATAGACTACTAGCTGGTAGCTAGCTAGGTCCATGGCCTTGCTTAGGAGTTAGGAACGTATGCGTGGTGTTGATTAATTAATCATGGGGGTATTATATTATAAATAACTAATGTATTCCACATGCATTTCTATTCCAGTATTGCTACCAATATTATATTGTTGCGTTACGCACCGATGAAATGCACCGAAAATATTGAAACCCTTGACAGTGTTGGTTCATTAATTTCGGTATTTTCGGCTCATTGCGACGTGGTACACATGTAGCACAATTCTACGTACGTAACGGACGCACGTTCTCGGTTGTGTCAATTGTATTGTTATTATTTTTATGCTATATCGTTTTGGCGCATTTTCAAACTAAATTATATTTACATGTAAAAGAGTGTGAAGAGTTATTTTTTAACTTAGAGTATTTTAGACTAGTTAAAAGTTAAAATTAATAAAAATATAGCTAAAAGATTAAAAAAAAACACTCTTGGCTCTTTATTGCTACAATGAATTTAACTTTCAGTTAAATGGTTGGACAAATTTGGCCAGAAAATTTTAGTATCTAAATGCTATAGTTAAAATAAAATAATAAATTTATTTTATTTGACCTGAACAAAATATAAGCATGCAACTAATTTGGCCTGAAAAAACGCATGTAGTGAGAAGGGGGCAACGCGGAAGTGGGCGGAGGAAGGTGAAGGTGTGGGGGGGGGGCGGGGGGGGGGGGGGGTGATCTATGGATGGAGGAGGGGAAAGGTGCGGCACGGCATCGGTGGGGCGGCGGAGGGGGAATGCAAGAGGGAGGGAGGCGATAGGGTGGTCCTAGGCTTTTGCAGCCTAAGGTGGCCGATTGAGGCCTCTAATTTTTTGGGGCCCCAAAATTTGTCAAGCCTTTCTTTTTTTGAGCCTTGAGCCCTTGCGAAAGAAAATCAACACTGCATGCCTCTAGACTCTCCATCTTGCCTCATCTCTTGTGCTGCGTGGCTCGCACCTCTTTGTCATGTACCTCTGCCAGTGGTCGTGCCTCGCCTCCCAGCCTTCGTGCTCTTTGTCGGATAGTTGGAGCTAGGCCCTCCTCTCGGCCTCGCCTCAACTCAACGCTGACGGATCCGCGACCGCCTCTCCCTTGCCTCAACACCCAACAGTGACGGATCCACGGTCCACCTCTTCCTCGATGGCTCGATTCTTGCCAGCTCGCCTCAACGCCGAACAGATATGCCTTAGAAGGTCCCATTCTAAAACTTTGGTTAGGGAACTTTAGGGCCGGCCCTGGGAGGCGATCTGTGCCAGGAGAGGAGACACCGATCTATGTAGAGAGAGAGAAGGTGGGGCACCGGTGGTGGGATAGCAGGCGGCAGCGGGGGAGGATGTTGTAGGGTGTAGGGAAAGTGGGCGTGAGGGGGTAGGGGGAGGGTGCAGGTGCAAAGAGGAGAAATACTGAATTTACTTTGAGCTTACTATTTTATTTATTTTTATTTTTTTTTGCATAAAATTAAGCCAGATAATGTATAAAAGCTTTATATCTACTCTAATTTTAATCTTGAAATGAGGCGCAGGACACCTCCGTCTCCATCCTCACCCACTGCCGCTACAAGTTCCCGCGGCGGCGCTAACCCAATTAATCTCCAGCGACGGAGGTGGAGGCAGAGTCGGTGGCGCAGCGGTGAGCGATGGATGAGATTGCGCGAACGATGAAATCGCATCCGATGACGTCGCCGTCAAAGGGATGGACGGCCATGCCCTTGAAGACTAGTCCAAAGCTGTCGCACTCGAGGAGGTTGTCGACGGTGAAGGATGCGGCGAAGGAGGAAATAGGGCAGGCGGTGGGGGGCTTAGAGTCTAGCTAACGGGGTGTCACGGCGGCAGCGGGTCCTCTGGAAGAGATTTTGGGACGATGGGACATGGTCTGCTTATTCTTCTTCTTCAAATTGCATGAGAGAGAGAGAGAGAGAGAGAGAGAGAGAGAGAGAGAGAGAGAGAGAGAGAGAGGTAGTGGAGATAAGAAGAAGACGAAGAGGGGCAGCGTTAGGATTGAGTTTGGAGGAGAGAGGTATATTCCTAGCATATCATCGATCAAAATATTCCACGGAATTCCTTATTAGTCGCTCTGGGTGAAACGAAAGCCGCTGCACCAAATCCGACAGTGGTGGTCCATGGACGGTTACCCCAACCCATTGGGAATACATATGGTCCATATGGGCTTCTCGGAAGACTTGCAGAAATTAAGCTAGCTAGCTGCTCGGATTATATATATATATATATATATATATATATATAGCTGTCACCGTGTCTTCTTATGTGCTAGCTCCCAAGTCCCATTATTTCTCCCCTTGTTCATCACGGGCATGACTAAATTTAACATTCTACAAGTGGATGATAGGGATTAGCATAATTATTAGCAGTCGTCTCGATGATTAGTAAACCTTCCTATATATGTGATACATAGCTAAGATTTGTGATCAGCCCATAAAAGACATTAAACCTGTTAAACTTTCAAACAGAAAACTAACAAAAAGAAGCTTTTTGTTGTTTTGTTTTGTTGTGTGTGTGTGTGTGTGTGTGTGTGTGTGTGTGAGAGAGAGAGAGAGAGAGAGAGAGAGAGAGAGAGAGAGAGAGAGAGAGAGAGAGAGAGAGAGAGAGAGAGTAATTGCCTTTGCCTCTGATCACATGCTCACAGCTCAACGCCTCTGTCGTTTCATCGCTTGAAATCTTTTTGGCCCTCATCACCACACATATCATGCACGAAATGATATATATCTTTCCATCAGCCAATCGTAGGGCTCCAAAAACAAAAAAATCTTCCTCTATGGCCACATATATATATATATAAAGCAAACCAAATCCCAAATCCACCAAACACAAACAAAGCCACAAGATTTGAGTAACTACATCCGGATGGCTCTCCCACTAACCCTACTACTCTGCATTGCCCTGTCCCTTATCCTCTCCGTTTCCAATGCGGCGGTGCAGGACTTCTGCGTGGGGGACCTCAGCTTGCCCCAAGGGCCTGCCGGCTACTCCTGCAAGAACCCGGCTACGACCACCGTCAACGACTTCGTCTTCTCCGGCCTCGGCGTCCCAGGAAACACTTCCAACCTCATCAAGGCGGCAGTAACGCCGGCATTCGCCCAGCAGTTCCCGGGGACGAACGGTCTGGGCATCTCCTTGGCCAGGCTGGACCTGTCACCGGGCGGGGTCATCCCCCTCCACACGCACCCGGGAGGCTCCGAAGTGTTGGTTGTGGTGCAAGGCAGCATCTGCGCCGGGTTCATATCGACCGCCAATGCCGTGTACTACAAGACACTCAACACGGGGGACATCATGGTGTTCCCTCAAGGCCTGTTGCACTTTCAGCTTAACTCCGATCGCTTCCCGGCGCTTGCGTTCGCGAGCTTCAGCAGCCCCAGCCCGGGCCTGCAAATCCTCGCCTTTGCTTTGTTCCAGAACAATCTGCCATCGGAGTTGGTAGAGAAGACCACCTTCCTCGACGACGCTCAGGTTAAGAAGCTCAAGAAGCTTCTGGGCGGCACCGGATAGACTACTAGCTGGTAGCTAGCTAGGTCCATGGCCTTGCTTAGGAGTTAGGAACGTATGCGTGGTGTTGATTAATTAATCATGGGGGTATTATATTATAAATAACTAATGTATTCCACATGCATTTCTATTCCAGTATTGCTACCAATATTATATATTGTTGCGTTACGCACCGATGAAAATATAGGGAAAAGTGTGAAAATAAAAGCAAATATAAGGTAGACATAAAATGTTATAATGTTTTTTAAAATCAAGTGAGTTTAATACGAATAATGTTGTGGCACATATGGATAAACTTTTAATTGATGTGGTGGTACGAGTGGTTAAAATCCAGTGAGTTGACTCATAATATCTAATTAGATGTATAGGATATCTATTTAATATATGGATCGATCGAAGAGGATTTGCAAAAAGAAAAAAAAACATGAAGCTAGCTAGTGTTTTCAAATGATGGTTGCTTAATCGATAAAAGAAGAGTGGTTGTTTCCGTTGTGTAAAAGTAAAATAGGTTATTTTAAATTGGATAGATTATTTTTAAACATATAATTGTTTTAAAAATAATAATACTGATAATTTTTTTAATATTTATAAGTGAATATAAATTTATCTATCATACAGTTTTTTAAAATAATAATATTTTTAAAAAATAAAACAGATTAGTCAGAGCCAAAGAAAAAGGAAATGCAACCACATTTCATTTTAAAGTGGCAGCCAATTTATTGAGTTAGATTAATAATATATCGTGACAAACAAATAAACGTGCACCCTGATGCTCGTAAATCATCACCACCTCCCTGGGAAGAGGGCATTTGAATACATTTTAATATATAATATTGAAAGAAAAAAAACCTGTGTACTAATGTGAACCGAACTATGGAAGACACTGGGAATGAATATTGTAGTAATGTTTATATAAACCGTTCGAGTAATGTTTAGTTTAAATAAGGTTCTAATATTGTTCTAAAATGTGGACTTAACATTTTAAGAGTTGCTTTGGCACGAATGGTGTTATGCTGATACTTCCCCAGATTTTTTTAAATGGAACAATGATGGCATAACAGTAACCGACAGGCATATAAAGTGTCTGTGATTCTGTCTTTATTAAGTGATCATTGATTATATAGCTGCAGTTATGATTAGCACCGAGTGTGTGTGTGTGTGTGTGTGGGGGGGGGGGGGGGGGGGTGTTTGAAAATTAAAGTTTATTAGAAATATGTAAAATATCTAATAATAGGATTATAGGAGAGAGAAATAAAGAAGACAACGAGCCAGCTAAAAGATTAATTGATTTTCCATTGGCGTTTGCATGTAGAATAACAATGTAATAAATAAAGATTGTGACATCTCATTTACTTTTGTAAAAAACAATAAATCCATGAGTTAATAAAAGTAAATGAGGTGCGACAATATATATTGGGTCTTGAAAAATTGGCAGAAAATTTTATCTGAAATTGAGGGTTTTCTTTCTTGAGATTTTAATTTGATTATTTAAAAGAGAGAGAGAGAGAGAGAGAGAGAGAGAGAGAGAGAGAGAGAGGGAGGGAGTAAATTTTATCTAAAATTGAGGCTTTTCTTTTTTTGAGATTTTAATTTGATTATTTAAAATGGAGAGAGAGAGGTGAAAAACCTGTCAAAAACAGAAGAAGAAAGAGAAAAGAGGCGAAGAGGGCGGGTGAGGGGGCGAAAGCTGGCAATGGCAACTGGCAAACAGAGAAGACATCCAACACCTTCGCTGGCTGGGAGAATAATACAATACAAACGTACGTCTATGCTTCTCTCTCTCTCTCTCTCTCTCTCTCGCTCTCTCTCTCTCTCATATCTTCTCTTTATGTTTGTCTGTCTCTGTCTCTATCTCTATCTCTGTCCCTGTCTCTGCCCCTGTGTGTGTGGTGGGTTGACACTCTGTCATTTGTCTTCTCTATTGCCAGTCTGTAAATCCATCCTCCCATTTTTTTTCTCATTCCTCCATACCCTCTTCTTAGCTCTTCCCTCAAACATATTGTCCCAATATAGACAGAGACAGAGGGAGGGCGAGAGAGAGACACCCAGGTTTCAAATCTTTCTTCTTCTTCTTTTCGCGTAATCTGAACCGCGAGCTCTCCGCAACATCATGAGTCTTTTCGGCCTAGGAAAGTATGATCTTCATCTCCCTCTTCCTCGTATTCAAATCCATGGTCCTTGATTTTTTTTCGTTCTCGTGTGTTAATCGTGGTGGTTAATTGATCAAACTATGGTCACCCCTGTTTCCTATATATTGTTCTTCTCTGAAATTGTGTTCATGGTAATTGAGATGTCTCCTGATGAACATTATCCTAAGGCTGCACTGTGAATCGATTGCCTCTTAATCGTTATGTTTGTTGCGTTATTTTTTGGAACAAAGATTCATATACTCTCTTTGAACCAAATGTCTTGTTTTGACATTGATTTTTTGCTAGCTATTTATTATTATGGTTTCATTAATTCAAAAAAAAAAAAAAAATTCTCTGCTCATAACATTGCGCTTCTTTCGTATTTTCTAAAGGGTTTGTTTATCGGATTCTCTCGGTTTTCTATTTTATTTTTCCTCCTAACATATGACTTGCGTGCAGGAACCAGAAGACATTTCGCCCCAAAAAGAGCGCTCCATCGGGGAGTAAGGTCAGTCACTTCCTCCTTTCTAATTCCTTGTGTTGATGATATATAGGATTTGGATGCCATTTTTGCATTGCATGATTCGTTATTTTTAAAAATGAAAAGGGTGCTCAACTCCAAAAGCACATTGTTGCCACCTTGGGTAGTGGGAACTTGAGAGAAGCTGTGAGATTACCTCCTGGGGAAGATAGTAATGAGTGGCTGGCTGTAAACAGTAAGTAGTTTTGTTGAGCAAGTTTTTTTTCCCCTGTTGTGTCAGTACTTGATGTCAAGTTTCATTTGCTGGATATGTTTCGTACTCAAGTTTTAACCATTTTGTTTGGAGATCTTTCAACCATGCATGACTTGTAGTGAAACTTGATCATATGTTTTTTTTTTTTTTACAGCTGTAGATTTCTTTAACCAAGTGAGCATTTTATATGGTACTCTTACCGAGTTCTGCACAGCATCTAGCTGCCCAACAATGTCAGCAGGAGCAAAGTATGCTTCTTGATCCTTCAACTAAATTTTGTTTCCTCATGTTAATAAATAGTCGTCGATGCAACAATTTATTTCATCGTTCAGTTTAACTGGCTGACAATTATATGTTAACCTGGCTGGATGCATGCCATTGGGGGCTTACAAGCCATACATATAAGCATTGTTTGACCAGCTTTAGGATGCCTGAGATTATTCTTGGTTTAGGGTGTGGATTCCACACTGTGGAAGTACAATCTGTATCTTAAGGTGCACTTGCAACATAGCAGGTATTATCTAGTGAATAGATAACCGGGTTCAGTTTCAGTGAGTGGGAGAAGCAAATCTTGAGGTCCATCAACTATTAAGCATATCATGGATCAAGGTTTCCAAGAATGAAATTCAATTCAAAAGCATTCGGTCACCTGTAGATTTGAGAGAATATGATCCCATGATGATTCCCGGTTAAATCCTATGTTCTTCTGGTTTGATGTCATTGTGGGTTTTGCAGGTTTGAGAAAATATAATCCTTCTACTTATTGGGTGCCATAAAAAATAGTAGTTGTCTTCATGGAAACTAATCATAAAAATATATGAACTGCTACTTGCTGCATTCACATTGACAGCCCTCAGCTGAATTATTAAAATCCCACACAGGTACGAGTATAGGTGGGCTGATGGAGTTACTGTGAAGAAACCCATAGAGGTATCTGCTCCAAAGTACGTAGAATATCTGATGGACTGGATTGAATCTCAGCTGGATGATGAATCAATATTTCCTCAGAGATTGGGTGTGTGAGACTTACTTCATGCATTCAAGTGGGTGGGCCTTTATTTGCCTTTTTATGCTGATTTTAGATTCACGTTGCACGCAGGATCACCGTTCCCTTCTAATTTCCAAGACATTGTCAAGACAATATTCAAGCGGTTGTTCCGTGTATATGCCCACATCTACCATTCACACTTTCAGAAAATTCTGAGCTTAAAGGAAGAAGCTCACCTTAACACTTGCTTTAAGCATTTTGTTTTCTTTACCTGGGTAAGTAATATGAATTTATTTTTAGGATTGACATCATATAAATCCGATGTTAACCGATATTTTACCACCAAAAAGCAAGTCATTTTGATCAATAATTTTAATGAATTAATCGTCTTTTGCCCCTGGCTCTCTAAAATTGACCTCTGCAACATATTATGGAACTCTGCAGACTGCACTCATTTTGATATGCTTCCCTTCCATATCTGGTATTTCATTGAGATGATCCTTCATGGGTATTAATTTTAATGCAGGAATTCCGGTTGATTGACAAGGGCGAGCTTGCACCTCTCCAAGATCTTGTTGAGTCTATTTTACAGTTGTAGGCTGTGTATTTGGGATATTCATATTGTTTAATTTTTCAGGGTATGTGGGAATGAGTTCTTGTTAGCTTATTCAATTTTTTTCTTCTGGTGAGTGTGATGTTTAACACCTCCAGAACCACTGTAATTCTTTTTTTTTCTTTCAACTTCCTCGAGTATGTATATTTAATGCCGAATTGCAACTTCTTACTCAACGACTCTATTGCGAGTAATCTTGTTTTGTTCTCAAGAAGTGGAAAAATGGATGTCCTTCCTTATAAAACATTTTAAAAAAATGGATGGAATAAAAAAAATTAAAATTTTAAAATAATAAAATATTATATAATTGGCAAGAGCTTAACATCCTCTGCAAACTTTTTATATTCTTTATGTGCATTTTTTAGTTAATTTAGATAATCAATTTAATAAAAATATTTAAAAACTATACTTCAATTCTATTATAATTAAAATTTTAATAAAAAAAACTCTCTAAATTTAATTTATATTATTCATTTTATTTGAATATTATAATTTTTCATATTTATTTTGTTATTTTTTTCTCTTATCATATTTAATTTAAATTTAAAAGAAAAAAATATTTTAGAAATAATATTTTAATAAATAAATAAATAAACTAAAAAAAACTTTAAAAAATTAAGGTTGTTAAAATTTAAAAAAACTAATTTTAGAGAAAACGTCACTCTAAATAAATTAAATTTAATCTAATTCGGAATTGTGTTTGCATATGTTATTTGCCCCTGTTTTGAAAAGTCAAAAATCAACAAACTCGAGTTGAGTGCTTATAAAACCCCCTTGGGCAAAATGGATTTAATGGCTTGGTGGTCTTATAATTTTTATAAATAATGGTATGTTATAAAAAGGAAAAAAAATATTATTAAAGTGAGCGATTATGTTATTGTACATTTTTAAAAGTGTTATGATTCTGAAATTATTAGTATGATTAATATTAATTATATAATAAAATATACTGTGCTTTCAGATTTATACTAAAGCTTCCTTTGGCTTGACTAGAATTTCAGAATATGTTTAGGAAGTTTATGTATTTTGGTTTTATAATTTTTTATTTTATTGGAATTAGAATTTATAAAATAAATTATATTTGATAGTAACAAATGTATTTAAAAAGAGTTTTTTATAATTGTCATAAAAATTAGAATTTTTTTATGAACACATGTAATAACATAGAAAAAATTATTTTAAAAATATTAATAAATTTAATCTCATACTAAGTTTTGAAAACAACAAATATATAGCTCATTTCATTTACAATTGAAAAATATGATTATGTTTTTAAAAATAGAAGACAAAGTGTATTTTATATATATGTTATATGAAAAAGTGAAATTTTATTTAAAATAAATATTTTATAAAATTATTATTTATTTTTAAATATAAACTTTATTTATTTATTTTTAAATATTTTTCCTCAATTTATTATATAAGCCATCATATTCTTTTTTATATATTTTTTGTGAAGCACAGTTTTAGAAAAATACTATTTTTAAAAAATTAAAACTCATTCTCTATCTTAACAAACACAATTTATTTTTAAAATTTCAAATTCAAACTACTTTAAAGATTCAAATCAAAACAGAAAAATAAAAACACATACCAAGAGTCATCATAATATTTTAAAAAATATTTACTTTATTCAAATCTCAATTTAAATAAAATATCGCTTCATATTAAAAAAAACAATTATACCAGACAAATTTTATAGGTCAAATTCAGTTTGTTTTTGAATAAAGAAATGGGTTTTGATTTAGCTGTACCAAACAGCAAAGGAAAGAGAGAGATGTCTGAATTTATTTACTTGAGAATGCTTGCGATGACAATAATTGTGCTTTTAATCACTTCGGAGTTCTAAGCTGGGCTCGTATATTTACTTCAAAAAAACATTGATATACCAAAATGGAATTGACATCTAGTGAGAAAATACAATAGAAAGCAACACTTCCAAAGAGCTTAAATATTCTTCACTTTTTTTTTCATGTTCTTTTCTTCCTTTTTCTGCTTGAAAATAGAAAGAGCTCACAATAGAAAGCAACATATATCAAATGTGTTCTAACACATTTGTTTTGTATATCTCCCCACCCTCTTTCCCTTCCCCTCGAGTATTCCAATTATTCAAGCCGTATAGAGTAGACGCATCTCAGCAGCGAGGCGCCTCAATTCAATGGCATGATGAATGAATGAATGTTTTAGCTACACTTGGCATTCCTTCGGTTTTGAATGATATTTCTTACCTATTTTCACTGTACCCTTAGCTTATGCAGCTTGGTGCACCACCACTAGTTTCCGAGACCTGATCCCTCTGGGCTTGGGGGCCTTGCGCACTGTTTCTCTTCTTTTGAAATTTGTTAAGGGTGGTCACTTCACAACATACCCCATATCAAAATCTTCCTGACTGCACCCTAAGCAAACAGGTAAAAGATAGGCCCCTACTTTCTTCTCTTGACCTCACAAATGCATCCCGGAAGGGGATTTGCATAGAAGCTCTCCTCTAACTTTGGAAACTCCCCAGACGCTCTTAGGTACGGAGCTCCGACTCGATTTTCATGAAGTTTCTTAACTTTTGAGCTGAATTTCTTCCAAGAGATTGCCCCTTCATCAAGTTCATCAACCAGTTTTATGAAATTTGGCCTGCATTAAGAAAACAACAAGACTTAATTGATTAAGCAGAGCAGACAAGGGTAACAGCACCCACAACAGTAGAATGCATGCATTTGATAAATCCCACATTGCCTGAAGGGTTTTGAAGCAGTTCAGAAACTTATTAGGCTTTAGGGTTTTAGAAAATTACTTGTCCGGATTGATTGTTTTCTTGAAGTCCTCAAAGCGTCTATGGCCTTGAACTGCCTTTGCCATGTTCCCATCATATGTATAGACAAACACATCACTCTGCAGAGCAACAACATAATCTAAGCCAGCTAGCATGTTCTGGTGATTCCTGAAAGGACTCAGCTCCTCTTCAGTAGCAAGAGTAGAATGGGAGAATATGTTTGGGAAGTCATCTTTTAGATATTGCATGCTTCCATTCCCATAAGCTTCGCCAGCTACCAAGTAAATTTTTGTATTGGATGGAAAACTAAGCCCCTTGAGCAAAAGGGAAGTCTCTCTCGGGGTCAATGGGCAACCACCAAGTTTCCTCTTCTCTGCCCCATCGATCTCTTTCTCCTTCCAGTGGCTGACCTCATACCTCATCTTGCGAAGCTCTTCATCTTCCTCTGCAGTTAGATTATGACTGCAGCCTGTAAATGAAAGCATGTCCTTCTCATACCTAAAAAAAGATATTACAATAAGTTAGCTAAGAGGGAAATGGATATAAATTCATGAGAAGTTTGTAGAAGCGGTTCTCAATCCATTTTTTAACGATATCAATGTAGCCATCATGAGGAATAAGATTGAAAGATTGGTTAAACAAAGAAATTTAAGCCTGACTATCCCAATTCAAAAATTGGCCATCAATCAAAGGCAGTTGAAAGACCAAGTTTACCTAAGTTACCACCAATTGTAAAATTTTAATGCACCCATTCTATCACAATAAAGCAGAAATCTCACAACTAGGCATGTCAATGAGTCAAATTCGGGGAGGATCTGACCGGACCAGGCCCGGATTGCTAAGGATTATCAAGTATTCAGGTCAGGTCCAGCATTATTCGGGTATGTAAATAAATAAGTTTAATCATAAAAATTAATAATTTTACTATAAAACACTCAAATAATTAGATTTGAATTATAAAAATATATTATAATTGGGTTTCAGGTAATTATTAGGCCGATATTAGCTATACCAGACCTGAATAAACAGGCCAGGTCCAGACCTAAACCTCTCCCGTTGACAGACCTAAATGATTCACCAACCATGTGATCAAATGTTGAAAGATCAATTCGAGGGAACAAATGAATACTCTGCTTCAATGATTGAAAAAATTATTTTTATCGTAACTTGCCTCAAATGGAGGGCAATATAATGGCTACCGTCTTGTCGCATTCTAGAAACCAGAGTGTTTCCGAGTTCTTCAATGGGTGCTGAATATTTTAAAGCCTTGTAATTTGCCCGACACCTCAGTTTTTGTATTGCATTTGAAAGCCCATTATTAGCAAGTCGGGAATCAGTGTGAGTAAAATATATCACTTTGTGCTCCTTCAGTAGTGGGAGGACTTCAGATTTATAATAAGGAACCTGAAAGGAACATCCATGTCAATAATTTATTTGAAGAAAAGCCTAACTATATAGGAAATTAGCATGGACCAAATTGACATAGAAGCCCAACCAGTATCTGATTTGATTTATCAGTTGGCCCAATAACTATTAAATCCCCCAAGTATTGATAGAATGCTTCCTTAATTCAATAATATCAAGCATTTATCAATTATTCATGAACAAGTAAATTCTGGAATCTTAGCAACTAAAGGTCCAACTTCAAGTGTGTACAATAATAATAACAACAATAATAACAAAACCCTATCATGAGACAAGTCCAAACAAATGTATAGAAAAGGTGTTAACCTTGGACCAAGATACTGGAGTCTTCGTGAAAGGTTCAGTTTCCGCATAGATTGGTGGTAACATCTCAACTATGTGGATATCATCCTTCAGTGTCTCTATAAAGTGTTGCCAATCAAACAGATCTTTAAAGTCACTGCAAATATACCACTCAAAGTCAGAGATTTAGGCAAAGATTAGATAACCAAAAAAATAAAATACACTACTAAAAACAACTATGAATAACCCAGAAATTGTAAAGGGATCAAAGCACCACCCACAAACATCCGCAGGGTTCAATGTTGAGAAATATCATAAGCACCACCAACAAAACCCAGCCCAAGAAGAAAAAAGAAAAAAAGAAAGAAAAAAGAAACCTGTCATCGGCCCAAAAGGAGCTGTGATCAAGAGAAGGAAGGACAAGTGTGGCCTTCATGATCTTAGCAATTGCAACCATATCGCATATCTGCACTCTAAAATTATTGATTCATCAGATTACAACTCATTTCATTACTTGAACAGCATTACGCTAAAATCATAAATCACACAATAGTCAGACCCCAAATCTCATCTGATTCAAGCCACCATTGGCATTGATAAGGATGTAACCATTTGTCTTCGCATCTAGCCCTGCCAAATAAGAAAAGAGGATAAGAAAATTCTAGAACACTGAAACCAGATACATATCAAGTGCAAGAGAAAGATTTGATTAAAAGAGAAATTTAACGCTTACTTTTCTGACTTTTGGAATGGTAAATACATTGAGTGTAATTCTCACTATTGGGCTTGGACCAGATACCTGAATACTGAAGAAGTAAATCTCATAAATAAAGAATGAAAACCTTATAAGGGTAGACTTCATTTCATAGCAACTTCAAGGACTTACATCAGCAAAACTTTTCTGGCTAGTGTCTGCTCCTAATCCTACCATTTTTAAGCTCCGCTCAACATCAGCCCCCTTCTCCCTATATCTGTGATCTTGAGAAGCTTGATTCGTTAGATGTAGATGTTTGATGCGCAAGCCAGACAAATCCTATGAAAGGGAGTAATTGTTATCAAAGATCAGTCATAAAAAAAAAACTTGAATGAAATGCATGTGCATGTTCAAAGATGAACAAAACACTGTCAAACATGTCAAGAGGACAACAAGACCATGCAAGAAAATGACCAATGGGTAATTTTGTAAGCATCTTCTGAAATAGGTAGAAACATTCACTGAATTATCACAGTACCTCAGCACAAATGCATCTTAAATTTCT
This sequence comes from Taxillus chinensis, assembly GCA_023512835.1. Taxonomy (NCBI): domain Eukaryota; kingdom Viridiplantae; phylum Streptophyta; class Magnoliopsida; order Santalales; family Loranthaceae; genus Taxillus; species Taxillus chinensis. Next base: position 13,147,277 of record CM042086.1, read on the forward strand.
AATGAAGTCTCAAATGTTCCAGCTTCGAGGTAATACAGAAGCAGAGGAACAGCATTTTTTAGTAAACCACCAGTAAGCTTCTGCTCCACATGGATACCTTTCTTCTAATTCTACAAAGTAGTCATGGATACTCAATACCCTTACCAGCTTTGGCTTTGTGACCACAACGTTTAGTTGTTGCTATGCACGCCGCTCAGGATAACTTGCATACTCAGTTTTGTAATTTCAACCAAGGTAAGACTCCCAAAGTTGGAAGATTATTAAATTTTTAAAAACTCGTAGCAAACCACGTCAGGACTTTAATTGCCTCCACAAATTTAAACAACCGCTAGAGCACTGCCAGTAACGTCACTTGCCATCGCAATCACAACTTCAATATGAAAGGGCAGACGATCTCAAATATTAATTTATACCTCAAAAATGCGCGTTTCTACGGTTACTTCTGACACAACCCTCCCTCCACATTCCATTCCTTGCACAAATCTCATGCATAATGAAGTAATAAACAAAAACACGTAGTGGATCAAGCTTTATAGCAATCCGTGTAAAACCTCGAGCTACGCATGGAACACCTACTTATGGTATACGAGTACTTAGTCTGCAACTACGAGAACAATGAATGCTTCAGAAACCAAACCTCAATTGATGATTCTCGACATGAGTGACCAAGAAAAAAAAATGAAGGAAAGACACAGGAAAAAGCGGGTGAGGAACATACCTGATTGGACTCGGCTCTTTCAATGGCAGATCCGAACCAGCCATTGGCACAAATCTTCAAAACTCCCCAGAACAAACACATTCCAAGAAACACAAAAAACATCAAATGCCCTAATTTCTTCTTTTCCCGAAAACCAGCGCGAACAGATCCAAACCCAATCGGTTTCCTAAAAAAAGCGTTCAATGGCGACAGCAAATTCGATTGCGTGTGATTCTTCTCCGAAGACGCCTCGAACGAGTCGTCGGAGGGGGAGAAACAGGTTGCGATTTCGGATTTGGGCGAGTTGAGAAGTAGATCGATCTCGTAGTGACCATTGAAATTGGAACCGCCATTGTTGCTGCAAGCGGCGTTGGCGCAGTGAAGAGTAGCACTAGCAGCGTTCTGGTTGCCGGTGCCTTGGTTGTTGTTGACGTTGCCGTTGTTGCCGGAGGAGGTGGCGGCAGGGTTGCGCTTGAAGGAGTGGGCACGATGGCGCGCGGTTCGCGGGCTGTTGACGCGCTGCGAGACGCCGCCTCCGCCGCCGCCGTCCCCGGCGGTTCCGTGGTGGTGAAATCCCATGTCAGCTGCGAATTCAGATCATGCGCGAGCGTCGCTCGTCCGGCAATGAGGCGGCGGCGTTAGGATGTGGGGTGATGATCGCCGTTACCGAACGGCTCGCACGACGCAGCGCGTGGTCGGTCGCCTTCTGTCCGTGTCTCGCACTGTCTGAAATGAAAAACCAAAAAAAAAAAAAAAACTCAAAAAAAAGCGTAAACGGCGAGTCCAGTGGCGACTGCAGAGGGCCTGCGAACGCGGAGTTGGTTTTTTTTTTTATATCTTTCTGTGTACACGCCCCCACGAGAACCATGTAATTACAGTATTGCCACTTTTTTTTTAACAAAAACAAATTCCCAAGTTCTAATTTTATTTACGTTAATAAATAGCAGCTCATATGTATTCAAATGTCAAGAGTCATGACTCATGAGTTCTTTTTCAATATTAAATTATTTACAGGGTACATTGCATTGTGTGCCAATTAATTTCTTTTTTAAAATTTCTTTTTATCCAGCTTGGGAGTTTCGAATTTTTATTTCGTTATTTGTTTTCACACACGTGCTACGATTTGTCGGATTTCGTTATACAGCAAAGGTGACGTGTTCTTGTTGTACTTTGTTTTTGTCCTACTCGTATGTAATTCCCGTATACAATTTTAGACCGCCTCGTATTTTTTATTTTATTTTTTAAAATCTTAATTTTTAATAATATCCCTAAATCCTCCCTCCCTACCTCATATATTTTTCTTTAACTAATTAAATTTGTTGCATTAATTATTATATCACTCGACAAAAATGGACTTTTGTATGGTTCGTGTGAAAGGAAACAATAGAAGTCGAGATTCATGGACAAGAATATTAGCTGGCATTATATTCTTTCTCGTATTATTGATGCGTTTCGTGAATTTATTTAAAGATATTTTCCAACAGACATCATTGGAAAAAAAAAAAAAACCTGATAAATTCCTCGAATTATTCTCAATATTCAGTTTTCAATGTCGTTTCGAATTATTAATCGCTGTTCGTGGGCCCCATAAAGTTATTCTACAATTTATTATGAATATTCGATGATATCCTTCCTGTATTTGGATTTTTTTAAACATGTTCCCGTGATTGTATCCGCCACACATGCCCCGTGCCGTGCCCATCGTACCGTACAATTGGACAAGTACTTATGTCCCCATTTGGCCGATAAAATATGTTTAAGACTGTCCGTATGTACCTATCAGCAGAATCAGATTAAATTAATGAAGGAATTACACTAGTTTTATAACTTGTTTCCTCCGTAACTTTCTCTCCCCTTTTTCCTGTATCCATCATACCCCCTTATTTAAATAGTTAATTAATCGTTTTTTTAATGTCATTCATATGTTTTATTAACAAAAAAATATGTAAAGTAACACACACACGCACACACATGTATATATGTTTATATATTTATTATGTATTACAAAATCTCTTTGTACTATGTTTATCAATTGTGTCTGTCTTATTTTACCCTTGATTTTTAATTTATAAAATTATTTCTTTTTTTAACAAATTTAAGTAAATAGATGTGATTTTACTGTTTTAATATTGTTTTTAATTTTTAAGAATTATATTAATTGTAATATCATGACTTGTCAGAAATTAATCATTTCAGTCTAGAAATAAAAAAGTATTGTTAAGGTAAATTCAAATTTACATTTAAAAGAATCATACTGTTACTGTAAATAAAAACTTGCATGTAATAAGCTCAAACACCATATGAAAAAGCTAATACTGGACGGCACGCGATCAATAATAATATAATATATAGTATTATTTACATTTAAATAACATGGAACATATATTATTATGCATGCCTTAATTATGAATGATAATATATATATTATTGTTTCCTTATATATTATAATATTAGTTAATATATTTGAAAATATATATAATTAAGAAGTACTTCTTAATAATCAACAGATGCGGTTCCAAATAGTAACTAATAACTATAGTATTAGCTAATATCTATGAGAAGTTGAGAACATTAATTATTATATGTAATATAGAATTGTATACATGCGTGCAACGATATATATTATTCATAAAAAAAAAAAAGATGAGATAAATCAATCTTGGTAATACCTAATATTACTCATTACAAAATAATAAATAATTACAATCTAAATAAACAAATAATTAATAACTATAATATGTGACTTAAATTGCTATCGAACTAGATACCAATAGTAGCTCATGTGACATTGAATTGCATTTAATGTGGTTTATTTTTAAATAATTTTTAATTATCTTGTAACAAAAAGTTTAATTTAAACAATTAAACACATTCAATGATCCATATTAAAAAAAACCCGTATATAACAAGGTATCATTTTAGCAATAATATGTATATATGTATATAGTCATATTATGGAGAATGTGAGATTGAGCGATTTGAAGAAACAGAGTCAAAGACCCGCAATTAAAACAACGGGTATAGGTTATGTACAATCTGCATTGAAATTACTTTAAGAGTTGTAGCAAAAGGTCATAGACTCAAACAATATATATATCCCATTTTAAGTCTCACTTCATTTCAAAAAACCATTTTTCACTTAAATATTTTTCTCAACATTTTCCTATTTTTGAAAATAAAAAACGCTTTAATTGATTTTTTTTCATTAAGAGGCATCCTATAAAAACTTTGATACCATATATTTTGAAGATATAACAATAACAAAAAAAAAAAAAAAGATTTCACAATTTCAAATATATATCCATCCTGTTTCACTTCTTCTCGTAGACCTAATAAGCAATAGTTGTAGCTAAAGAGTTAGAGTCATAAAATTAAAGACTGAGTCAAAGACTCAAAGAGACGGAAACTTTGTTTGCCATATGATGATTCAATATGCACGTGAATCCTATGCACTTCAAGGATGCAATTAGGGCCCATTTTGGCATTTGTTGTTAAAAAAACTTACCTTATAATCATAGCGCATTTAAACTCATAAGATTGTTGTATCCCGATGTAAGAAAAGTTTCGTTAAAGACATTTAAGTCATATTACACGAGAGTTTGAGGGCCGCAATGCTTCAGCGGAGTTCTTATTGCTCGGTCAACTAGTAGGGGTTAAAGAATCAGCGCTTTGAAAGCCAAATATTTTGGATGGTCCAAATGGCCTACCAACAGAAATTGGACGACATATGAGGACAATGACCTTTTCATATACAAGGCACCTACCTCCAAAGATATAGGAACCTTTGTGTGTTTTATTATGAGAACATTTAATATCGTTATATTTATATTTAACGATTCATATTAAACATTTATTTAATTATAGCTAAATAAATGTATAATATGAATCATCAATTACAATATCTAATGGTCAATACAGTTTTTTACGATGTGACCTCATGTTTTTCTTGTAACAAAATTATTATATATATAATAATATTTTTATAAAAAAATATTGGACCTAATGATCCTACAAATGAAATTTTTTGAAATATTCAACTTATTGGACATAATGATCCTGCAACCAACGCCCCGCTTAAACACTTTCGTATACTTTCAAAAGTTTAACCTCCTGTGCATACCCTGTATGTTTCGTTTCATGGACAAATATATATGATACATTGATACGTAATAAATTAGGTACATTTGTATTAAAATCATAGGATTTATTAAGCATTGAATTATCATATGGTATTATTTAATAATTATAGACTTATTGAAAAGTCAAGACAAAATGTTTGAACTTTTCCCGTACGCTCTTCATTCAAAAAAAAAAAAAAGCTATTCGTATAGTTCAAAAATTTTATCCCTTTGACGACCAAACAAATGCAAAATGGGGACATTTAAGGTACAAATCTTACACATGCACTGAAAACAAGTGCACGTATTCGGTACTGATATTAATTTTATTAATGTCGTATTAATTTTAGTCTTTTTATTCTGAAAAAATATATTATTTGATTAAATATTTATATACCAGTTGTTACACTAGTAAATTTTTATTTGATAGTTATTTTTTAGTCAAACTTACTTTGAAAAAACATTTAATATCTTTCAAAAATTTTCCATGGGAATTTATACAAAACAATTACACAATTATATATTATTCTAGAAAAAATGGTTAGTATCCTTTTAAAAAAAACTAACTACAATTTTTCCTATTCAATCAAAAAAATAATTATATATTATTCTATATCCCACCACGATTATCAAACTTAAACTTATGCGGTTCTAAAAGAGTATGTTGAGCTTTTAAAAAGAAAGAGTGTGAGCTATCACTCTTAGTTAAAACTATAATTTCATATAAATTTAATTTAAATTATTGTTGAAAGTAAATATAGTATCATTGGAGCAGATTTTTTTTCTTCATTTCAATCAATTTAGCTTTAGCTTAACATTTGAAGATGCTCTTATTAGTTTTATAGGTGTGAAAAAACTATAGATTTAAATCTTTCAACTCAAACCCAAAATTACTAGTAGCGTTATATATTATTTTAGAAAAACATATAGATATATAATTAATTATTTGACTCATAAATTTAAATATATATTAATTTAATTTAATTATTTATCAAATAAATAACAATTGCTTATATTTTATTTGATTTATTGATATATAATGTTACCATTATCTATATTTGTTCTCTTTAAAATACTAATACTACATATTCTAATCAATAACTTTGTATCAAATAATGTATTTGTATACTTAAAATTTTATATCTACGTTTAAAGCTATTTTTTCAAATACATAAATTTTTCCCTAAAAAAAAACTGAATTTGCAAACCCAAAAATTGGGTCATGTAAGAAACTTTTCACCTGTAATTCAAAAGTTTTTGGTGTCGGTAATGTCATAAGCACTTTAGTAAAAAGCTTACGTGGCATTATTATTATATACTTTTAAAAAACCAGCTCGAGTGAGTGATGACATGTGAGCATAAAAAAAAAAAAACATAAAGTAATGTCATTGGTAAAATATCGCGAAAAGTAGCATAACTTTTTTTTCCTTCCCTCCCTCCCCTAGTTCCCTTTCTTCCTTATCCTGCCCATCATTAGCCTGGGAAGCTGGTATCCACAACCACAGATTAAAAATATTATATACTATATAATACTTTTTTATTCCATAAAATATACCAATCCATTGTTATCATTTATCATATGCATATACATTCTCCACACGGCAAAGACACGCGACCGGGCGCATACGAAAGTGGCGATGGTAGGCGGGTCGTGATTGGGCAGCTGTGTGTGAATTAATACGCGCCCAAGTAATTAATTAATGAATTAATTAATTACTTACCAAAAGGCATGTGATTCCGAACCAGAAAAACAAACACAACACATTCCATTCAGGCTTCCTTACACCGCCCCGAAGGGCCCCACTAAAATCATAGGCCCACACCCCTCGCTTCACGGGACACGTCACACTCACTCACCTATCAAACGGTGCCGGAAAGTGCCAAAGATGGACCGGTCCCATTACACCATTCCTCTTCGTCATCCATGCCAAGTTCCATCGGACAACAAACATAATTCCTTTTTTTTTTTTTTTTTTTGTATACTGATTTAAACTATCCTAAAGAGAGATTAATTCCTATGCTTTTTCAAACCCTTCCCACCAAAACTTAGTTATTTTAATAATCAGACTTTTTTTTAAAAGTTTCAAATCTGATGTCACAATTGTTAATATTAATGTTAAATTTAAAACCAATTTTGTCCTCCTATATTGTTATTTTAGCCACGCCCGTTATACTACTATTTTTGACAATATATCTTCCACTTGTAATCCAAATTTCCTTTTTTTGCTTCTTGCAAAAAAATTAAAAAAAACTCAACTATTGAAAACAGAAAATAACTATTTTATTCATCTTTGAATAAAAATTAATTTTATTTATAAAATACATATACCAAAACACATTTTCTGCTAAAAAATTAATTTTTGAAAAAGATTTAGAATTTTCTAACCAAACAAATCCACGGATACATTTTGGCAATATAAGAAAGCGCCGTCTGTGGGAATCGAACCCACGACCACGTGGTTAAAAGCCACGCGCTCTACCGGCTGAGCTAAGACGGCAACTTGAAATCGTTGTACACTTACTTGTATTGAATGCATTATTTCACGTGCTGCTGCCTACCATAACGTAATATAATTTATTCAAAGCTCTGAAAAATTTTAATCCTGCCGTTATAATTGTATAATTAACACTCCTTTTTAAAATCCATTATTTGATCTATAATATTTATGCAATTTTGTTTATAAAGGAAGCTAATGGTAAGATAATAAGTTGAGACAATTTCTTTTAAGAAAAATTCCAACCAACATAGAAATTACACTATTATTAAGGAAAAAGTGAGCATTTTACTAAGTCGAAAGTGAATTACCACAGCTCAAAAATCTACGAAAGTTTATGTATCACTTAGTTAGTACTATTGTTAAGATATTATTTAGCATTTCATTTAATTTAACTATATTTCTACTAGAATAACTTTGCTACAATTATATAAAAATGGTTTAAATTAAAAGATCTCATAATCTCATTTTAACAAAACCCAACATACATATACACATAATGGCAGCCACCAGTAATAGCTAATTCTACACACTCTCCGGTGAATCAGCATTTACAGCAACAATCTTAACTTATCCACATTACGCTTCTCTCACGTCTCATTACAGTCCGACTATAAATGCATCTCCTAATGTGCAAGAAAAGAAGGCGAGTACAGTTGCACGCCTCGACTCCTACAGCAAGTTCCTGTATCCATGAATTCAAATTTTCTGCAAAAATCATACAATTATCAATAGTGGCTTCTTTTACAACTCTAATTACAGCCTAACTATAAATAGATCTCCTATTGTACAACAACAACAAAAGAAAGCGTGTATTGTTGCACATGTCTTGACTCCTGCATCAATTTCTTGCACCATGAGTTCACATTTTAAAACAAAGCAAGTAAGTTTGATCATCAGATAGATGAGCAGTTGCAATGTCGACCATCTACAGGAAGCATTCAACAAGCATGCATCAGCCGAGCAAAAATAGTAACAGATTAGCAGAAAAAATCAAACTAGGAAGAATGAGGCACATATTTATCACCATAAATCCCATTTTCTGGTATAACTTTTGCGCAGCTATGTTACTTCTATGCACGTGCACAAATACCTCTTCCAAACCTGCCACAGTAAGATCACGCTCACCCCCCAAAAGATATAGATCAAACAATTTTGAAGAACCAGCTCATCTTTTATCTTACCGCTTAACTTGGCCAGTTCAATACCGTAATGCAACATAATACTTCCAATACCCCGGCGCCGTGCTGCTTGGGAAACACATACATTTGTAATATACCCATACCTGTTTTCTTCTGTTCTGTTGATGCTGCAGAAGGGAGGGGCGTTAACCCGTTCCTGCAAAAGGATGAATTTTGGGAAATGCATGGAGCTATCAAAGGTGAGAAGTAATCTTTAATTAAGATGAATTAGAATCAAAATACCATTACCCCAGGAAAGGTCTCTCCACTCGTGAAGTATCGGATGCTAAGATCCAATGTTCCAACAACACTCTTTATAACAATGCGTTTTACATTTTTCTCTGCTTTCCTCACCTAGGGGAAAAGCATTTTCAAAATGTGAATTTAGATCCAGCGTTCCATTAAATGAAGGTGTATTGCCGCACATCTCTGGCTCAATGTCAAGGGATTCAGATAGAAGTCCTAAATGTATTTGGTTCTGCCGAAGATACTTAAATCTAACCACTAAGAAAGTTCAGACAAAAATAGAAGCCAACTTTACCATTATAATACAGAAACACTTTTGTCCATACTGTCCCTTACAACGCCTTTTTAATGCATTGAACTCCTGCAGGAAGTAAAGAAATTATGATGAATTGTGTGAATGGCTGAATGACACATTCTGGACTATTAAAAAATGAGCAAACGTGCACAGGATGGTGTTTTGAGTTCTGACAGTTACCTGCTCCGCAAATTTGATTTTGAAGTTATCGGTATATCTGCAACAACAACCAGAACTGGAATCAGTTAAAAACACGGGTCCATTGACTCTATGCATGAAGGAAGGAGTTAGAACCACCTCTCACTCTACGTTTTCATCACAGAACTCCAGTGTGACACATTAGAATTGAAGAATGAAAAGAAAGCTTAGTCCTTACTTAGCTGTATATCACTCGATAGGAATCCTAAGGGCATCTCCAATCCATTAACTATAGTAAAATTTTGCTCAACCTAAACCTACAGACCCACGTCACCTGCCTCATGAAGATTAGGAATTTGGGGATATAAGGTAAGGATTGATTAAAAAAACAAAAGTTAAGCAAAAAAATAATATACCATTGAAACACCATTAGCTAAGCAAGCTAAATACAGTTTTAACTAACCAATTTAACTAATGAAGATTAGAGATGTAGGTACCTTAAAATATCATACACTAGAAAAATGTGCCTTAAGACGTGACTAGTCAAATACTGAATACAAACCTTCCACTTGTTTGATTCTCCCAATGACTTTCTGCCCGTAGCCACGCTGCAGTCTACCAAAAAGGACAACACAACCAAACCCCTGTAAGTATTAATGAGCAGAAATTAACTATGCCTTGAATCTTGTCACATTTTTGGTTTGTTATACTGTGCAACAACGTACCCAATACTCTTCATCAAGAACAGCCTCTCGTGCCACAAACTGTCCAAATTCCATTCCAAACTGTGTACCACTCTGTTGGATGCATTCTTGATCTGATGGCTGAAGCCTCTCGAAATGGAGATTGGATGGCCTTAATGGCTTCCATTGTGGGACACGTGGAGCAAGTGGCCTTACTAGCTCCACTGAGAGCTCGTCTTTCTTTTCAATTCGGGAGAACCTAGAATCCATTGTCCTGAAAAACATAAATAAGTTTTTTGGAGTGATTCTAGAAATTTAGGGTACAATAGTTAATTTTGCAACCATGGAAATTAACATAATTGTTTGCTTCAATAGTAATGAGAGACTTAAAAAAATTAATAATCCTCAGAACCTTACATACGGCTCTCTTAATCATGAAAGCTTACTACATCAGAATATGCAATAGAAAGCACCTATGGTCAACCAGAATGAACAGAAAAATAAAATAAGTTCAGCATCAGCACAGATTAAGGGATTTTTAAACAGTGAAATTATGCAGAAATGAAAGAAATAATTGGACTCAAAATCAGAGGAATGACAACTCACATTATTGAGGAAGCAGAAATTTTGGGAAATGTGTGATAATTTGTAACTCCATAATTGATAAATTGCAAGAATCTGGGTCTTTGAATCACAGTTGTTGACATCAAAGCTGTCTTCATCCAGATTCACCTATGACATTGAACAGAAGAACTTCTTAAGCTCTTCCTTTCCCATGTACATGCATGTTAAATAGCAAGAGCTATTTACTCAGTTTTAGTCTTTAACATGCACACAGCCACACACTTCTATTTATTCTCTTCAAACTTCATATGTCATAACATTTGATTAGGAACTCTTAAATATAGAGAAACCACAAGCAAGAAAAAGCATATATGGCAACAAAAAAATTTATGTTGTGTTTGGTAGGTGGGATTGGCTAGGATTTGGTATGAAATGTAACATCTACGGTGGTTTTGAAAATTGCAGGGGAGTGCCAGATTATTTTAAAACAACCCAAATAGTGTTAAGGTGAATTGTTAAACCCATTTGAAGTACAATCCTAAACATGTGATAGGGCCGGATAAGGATAACAACATACAATCCGGTCGTTAACCAAACCAGCTAGTCCAACACAAAATTAAATTGATGTGCCCAAATCAAATAGAATATGCAGAGGCGGCGCGCCTTAATGCCCACGTGTGTGCATCTGCCTTCTTCAAAGCTCAGAAGAAGCAGTTGATTGAACCACAAGAGAATCAGTTGATCCTTCCCTTGTAACCTACATAAAAATCTAGCAAAAATCTAGATATTTTAACCTTGGCGGCTTGGCTTGCATCTGAAGTAAATCCAAGCCAAATTCAGCTGATGGAAGACATAAATCTATAAGTGAATGTTAGGCCAAAAACAGAACCAAAGAGCCCAATTGCATGCCCAAGAATTACTCAGAAAAAAAAAAAAGGTATCGCTGGTGGGAGTGAAGCAAGCGCACTCTGATGTGTGAATCCTAGTAATTACTCACATAGTCACAGCCATTACTTTCGTGACTGCATCAGTCCCACAGATCTCAGTATAACAGAACCTTGTGGATTCCATAGTCCACACCGACTATTTTTTATTAACATGGATTTCAAACTTATAAGAAGGATCCGATGTAATGGAACAACTCCTCTAGGGGGTTTATGAAATAAATACAAATTTACCCAGAATGAATCACAAATTATAAGTAAGGCTCGTGAAAACAATTCTCCTACTTTAGGGGGACATGGAACAATAGAAATAAAAAAGGAAAAATAAAAGCAAATACCATTATACCAATTGAGCCACCAAAATCGCGAAACAAGTATTAAGGAAAATCACTTTAAGCTCGTTATTTTTTTATTTTTTATTTTTAAAAACGATAAGGGTTATGCCAACAATGTTATTTCCTTGATTTTATCTCATAAATAGATGGGAAATAAAAGACAATATCAACGACAAGAACACAATAGGAAAACAGGAAAAAACAAACAAACCCAAATACCTTATTGAGCAGCGCGATCTTTGAAATCGAATTTAATATGCAAAACCCCAAACCACCACGATCTTCAAGTTCAAGCAAATTAGTTGATACCAGGCCTCTGGGACTGGTGTATATATGTGAAATAATTAGGAGACCTACCCAGGAGGATTGTAAACGACCATGAAGGCCAAACAGGGCCTTGTAGAAGGAAGCAATCGGGGGGAGTTACTGGGTGGGATCGAATTTGAAGGGGCACACAGCAGCACACCTTAAAAATACAAATAAACTACGTTTGGGTTTTCATCTCAGACAACACAAGCGACAAGCGAAGAGAGGATCGTAGTAGGGAAAATAAAAAATATAAAAAAAGACATAAAAAGGTAGTTAAGCTGTTTCAATAACTGTCCAGATGTCCTCACCAGACCAGACCACAGTTTGGGAGAGAAACCGGTGGCGGTGGCTGCATCCATTTTTGTTCATAAAAAAAATTGGAATTTGAGGTTTTTCCATTATCCATATCTTCTGTAGAGGTTTTTCCATTATCCATTCCATTCTATGTACCAGTATAAAAATTTTTACGCAATAAAACATATAAAATACCCCTTAATATTTTATTAGTTCTGATTAAATAATTAGTCGATAAAATGCTAATGTTCGAAAAAAATTTATAAAAAAGACTTATATAAAGCAACAAAATATTGGTATCCATGCAATTTTTCTTAAGAAAGGCTTAATAAAAAATGTTACTCGAAATAATTAAGTAATGCTAAACAACAATTATAGAATAATGGACAGGCAAATATGATTAGTCCCAAATTCTGGCAGATAAAATTTTGCATAATCAATTAGTATGGTTTTTAACCATATTTATATGGTTATACATTAATTCTACTACAGATGTAGTCTAGGCAGGGACATGAATCCAAGAATTCACAATATTATGCATATACATACATTGACACACGATCGAAATAGCGTCATTTTCGATCGTCTTTGCAGCAGGAACATGTACATATATATATATATAAACCTCAAGAGACGACTCCTTTTGCCCTCGGATCGATGATTCTTGCACCGTCGCCTTCGCCGCTCTAAATGCCGATGTGTATGTGTATTCCGGCGGCAAGTGGGGGACAAAGGATCGGAGGCTGGCACTGTGTTGTTGGGTGGATGCATCGTAGGGCTCTAGCTAGCTAGGAACCGCTCGCAAACGCAGATTATGGGGCCTGGGCTCGACAACGGCCTCTGTCACTATTGCAGTTGAATTAAAGCAGAGGTAGTGGTTAATTGTGGGGCGAGATGGAGAATTGCGATTCATATTGAACGCACTAGTGTCAGATTTCGTTTTGCAAGTCTTATGTGATTCTATATTAATGTTCTTTGGCTAGCTTAAGGTGCAGAATCCATCACTTATTGGTAAAATACAGTTTATTCTAGTGAAAGTAAGCTTTTACCCCGAATTTGGATACTCTTGACAAAGATGAACTATTCTAATTTTGAAATCTTAAATCTTTGTCACATTTGAAGTAACGTCAGATTTGAAGTAATCTTTGTCTAAACTCTCTGATAGAGATGAGCAAATATAATATAGACATTGATGGTCTAACTTTCTAATCCTAGTCACGATCAAGTACATTACTAGTGACACTGAGAAAAAAAGTATGGGCACATTCAATTTATATTGGCCTCTACTCTTTTGGTGTTGACTTTTGATTGACTTTTGACTATAATGTAGTTGATTATTATTGACTATTGTGGATTTCATAGAATTTTCTGGTTTAACCAAATATTAATTGAGCAGTAAGGCCATGCATAATTTATGGTCCAAATAGGCTTTTTTAGGATTTGTAGTGATTTGCTAACATATGCAAAGAACTAAACGCAACTAATTAGATAAGTCAAGTATAATGTTGTAAATGAAATGAACAAAACGTTTATAAATAATTACTATTAAAAGATTATTTATATTCATTTATTAACCAATAGTGTTGTTTGTGAATATCATTGCGAATATAATTATGATATTCGTTTACCATTCGTAAATATTTGTTCATGAATAATTTGTGAATATTTATTTATAAAAAATTACTGAAATTTATTTAAAAATAATTCCTAAGTATGCGTTTAACAAGTTAATTATTATGTATAAAAATATATTTTTATTAAATATATGTAATAAAAATATACTTTTAAATTATTATTAAATAAAAGAACATATTTATATTATTATAATATTACTATAAAGTACATATAATAATTATTTAAATATATTAAATAACAATAATGTAATGTAATAGTTAAGTCATTTATTTTCTCTTATATATTTAATAGACTTTAAAGTCTTCTAATTTTTTCAGTCTTTGAAGTTTGATAATTTTGAAAGTTTTATTATTTGGCTGAAACTCAACTATTTTATTGTTAAAATTTAAAATTCTTGAGATATAATGTGAATGGATATGCAGTTGTTTAATTAGAAAGTTCTTTTTTCTTGATTACTATATTAGCATTTTGGTAACAATTATAATCTCTTTCAAAACTAACACTAACGATCATTAACATGTCCAATCCACCTGATGCTTACATTCTTTTTTTTATGAGGAGTCAAGATCAAAGATTTCCACAATATGAAAAAACAGGAATACATGATAATATATACTATATATGAGCAAAAGATTATTTATGCCTAAGAGTCTAAGACCATAAATATATATATGATAGATCTCCCATTTGCTTATAAATTTTAATATTTCATAGCCTAGTATAAATTAATATCGTGCTTCTCTACTAGATTCCCTAAAAGTAAAAACAAGCCAATTATATTGCAATTTGAGCAGGCAAATTACACATTACACATGCTTGAAATTAATTTAATAACTGAGGCGTGTTACACTTGAAATTAATTGGAAAACTTACGCATGACACCATTTAATTTACACTATATATATCATCAATACACTAGAAATTAATAATTTGATAGCTTAAGCCCTGCATGTCACCATTTACGTACACCCTCCATAATTTCCCACCAATGCCACCATAAATCAGGACAAATTGGATTTTAAAGTTAACAATTATTTTATTATTACCTGTAGTCATGCATATTTGTAGTATGCTTTAAAATTTTTTCCACCAATCTATTTATAACCAAAAGAAGAGCAATCTCTGTGAGAATGAATTGGGTTTACGGAGATCTGGATCAATCACAAGCTGGATTTGCCCTACAATGGTACAATACTTATTCTAAATCACCATTCATTCATATCTTAATTAATATTAATAGGAATGGGACTGTTAAACCATACACGATATTTGTTAATTAAGAAGAAAAGAAAGTCTACAATGGTATACAATACTTCTAAATCACCATTCATTCATATCTTAATTAATATTAATAGGAATGGGACTGCTAAACCTTACACG
This sequence comes from Taxillus chinensis, assembly GCA_023512835.1. Classification (NCBI taxonomy): domain Eukaryota; kingdom Viridiplantae; phylum Streptophyta; class Magnoliopsida; order Santalales; family Loranthaceae; genus Taxillus; species Taxillus chinensis. Next base: position 13,162,591 of record CM042086.1, read on the forward strand.
ATATTTGTTAAAAAGAAAAGAAAAGAAATAACAAGACCCATGCCAAGGCAGGTTTGCCCTAAATTAAAGTTTATGACGATGAGTCAAACAAGTGGAAGATACTGTAAACCCCACCCATGCCAAGGCAGGTCACGTGACTGATCTGGCCTGGCCTCCATGCGCAAGCGTCGTCGTCGTCCCTGTGTCAACACCTCCTGAGGAATATTAGCGAGTCAAGAAGCCTAGCATCCAAGACGGACGTACGCCTAGAATGCGACCGGAAAATGTTGCAGCGACGCCGCCGCCGCCACCGCCGTATGAGGGGTCTGGGGAAGCTGAAACGCCTGCTTATTCTTGGGCACGAATCGCCTGGCCCAGACGTGCTTCCCGTTGATGCTGAACTTCACCTTGTACGCGTCGCGAAGGATCCACTGCACCGCCGACTCGGAACTCAACACGATCACCGCGTACAGCTCGTTCGACATGAACAGCGTCTGAATCTTGCATATGTTCCCGTACGACTTGTCGAAGAACTCTTTTATCTCCTCCTCCGACACGGGGTACCCCCTGGAGAACGTCACGAACAGCGTCCGGTCGTCCGGCACGTCCTCGCATCCTCCGGCGGCGAACCTCGGCTGAGAAGACTGGTGAGAGGGGGACGGGGGATTCTTGGGAGACGGCGGCGCCGGATTCCTGGCCTGGTTGGCTTGAATCTGGGCCATGTTCTGCATGATGTCGGCGAAGGCGCGGGCGCAGATCTCGTTGAGGATCTTGTCGACGCTGGCGGCGGCTTGGGGGAGGGAGAGGAACTGGGGGGAGAGGATGTCGCTGCGCTTCACGATGATGCTCTGGGTGAGGTAGACGTCCTCGCTGCCGAGGGCTGCGGGGTCGTGGCGTCCGGAGAGGACGGCGAGGACGGCGGCAGCCTCTTCCGCGAGGAACCTGATGAAGGCGAGGGGGAGGGAGAGGATGCGGTGGACCACCAGGTTGACGGCGTCGGCGCGCTCCAGCCACAGCCACAGCGCCATCACGTGCATTGCCTCCACCGGCTCGCGGCCGAGGGCACCAACCAGGACGACGTAGAGCTCGCGGTCGATGGCGTGAAACAGGTGGAACTCCTGGTCCACTAAAAACGAACCCGACCGAAGCATTGCAAATCGCCCAAGAACACAGAAAACCTTTTTTCTTTGTCTGTGGAAGGGTTTTGGTTAAGTGTTTTTTTTTTTTTTTGGGTGTTTTTTTTTTGGGGTTTTTCTTCTAATTTTGTTTTTTCCTTTTTTGGGTACGTAAAAATCGGGGAAAAAGAAGGAAATTTATATAGACAGTGGAAGACGGCTGGGAGTGGGAAAGCAGCCTAGATGTTGTCAACGTAATTAATTTTATTGCTATCATTGTTTAAAACATGACAAGAAAGTTTTACGTTTTGCGCAATATTTTGAGAAAGGAGTGGCGTTCATGGTAAGAACGCATTCAATGCTTTGGGAAGTGTTTATGGCAAGTAAGCATTGTGGGTATTATCTAAGGACTTGCCACTTATGTGCAGTTTGGGCCTTTCGGATATATATAACCCTCTCATTGACCAGCATTCAACACTTGACAACGGTTTGCCCTAAACCTTTATTATGAAACTCAATGTCGCAATTTTTTTTGAACTTTGATAGTATAGTTTGATTGCCAGTGCAAATTCAAGGTACTTGGGAGTTTTTTTTTTTTTTTTGGTTGCATGTTTCAAAACCCGACTCCTCGATGAATTCGAATGGGGATGAGAAGGGAAGGGGTGATATAAAAGGAAAAGTCTATATAGGTAGATCTCTGGTTAAATTTCATTAATAATTTAAATAAAAATAATAAAATTCTGTTACATGTATGTGTTCCTGAGAGACCTGTGACTTAGTATGGCTAGATATAAAAATTCAATCTATTGACATTGTTTGAAGCAATTGTTTAAGAGTTAGAGCTAGGGAATGAACCAGTTAAAGGGAATGAATGAGTCTGCGTACAGGACATTAGTGAAAAGCTAAAAACAGATTTTTGCCATGTGTATGGTATGGGACCAAGAAAAAAGCCCTTACAAATTTTAATGTCTTCAAATAGAATTGAACAAGGGAATGAATAAATCAAGCTTGAATAACTTAAGGTTCGTGCAGATATGACTCGGGCCAATACTATTTCCAATTTGCATATGGGATGTGAGTAAGTAATATATGTGCCTAGAATATCTCTAGCATTATATTTATTTTATCGTGTAGAGTTAATTTTACAATTTAAATTATAATATTACTATTTATTCTAATTTTATTTTTATTAAACTATTTTTAAATTTAAACCTTTTCTCTCTCTCTTTTTATTTTTATTTTATTCATCCTATTCATTACTTAAGATTAAAAATTAATATAAAAATAATGAGACTCTTCAAAAAAAATTCCAAAAAAAAAACCACCTTTTTCCCCCCCCCCCCCCCCTCCCCCCCCCCTTTCTTCAAAAAAAATACCAAAAAAAAAAAAACAACCTACCCCCCCCCCCCCCCCCCCCCCCCCCCCCCCCCCCCGCTTTATTTTATAAGTAGAAGAAAAAGATGTTTGGAAAGTATTAAAAAGTGCTTATAAAAAAATTTGTTTTTTTTTTTGATAAAAAAAATAAGGTTGCTTTTAAAAGCCGCTTAACCAAAAACCTTTTAAATTTTTTATATACCAATTTTACCTTCTCCTTTCTACCCTGCCATTTATTCATCCTATCCATTACTTAAGCTTAAAAATTAATAAAAAATAATATAAAAAATAAATGACGACTCTTCAAAAAAAATTACCAAATAAAAGACAACTATTTAGTCGTTTGGAAATGCTTGGGGGGTTGGGTTATTAGGAGATTAAAAAATATATTAAAATTATAATAATAAAAGGTTATTTTTGACTTTTTCATATTCAACTAGAGTTTATTTTAATTTCCAAACACCTATTCTCCTTAAATTAATCAATCCATACTGTCAAAGAAATAATGTATATACTAAGCCTTAGTCTTCTTGGAAATGCTTTTGGGTAAAAGGCAACTAGAGAAGTTAATTAACTTCTCCAAATTAACAATCCATACTGTCAAAGAAATAATGTATATATAACTTCTTTCTCCACACGGTAAAAAAAAAATATTTATCCCCTACTCTTGAACTTTTCCGCTGAAAACTGAAAGGATCATCACCATTAGAACATGGATATGTAATCAACAATTGGACAATTCTAGTAGTACCCCAATAAACACAAAATAGAAGGGAGGAGTCAATTAACAATTAGTCAATTGCAGAGAAAGGCTTGTACTCCTTGGCAACATCAATCTTGGTCTCAAATATATAAAGGTATATGTTCAATGTTTACTCTATATATAAATTAATAAGATCAAAAGGGAATAATTAACAAAATTATGAAATAATAAAAATAATAAAACTAATTTAAAAAGATATTACTTAGGAACCATCAATTAAAAAGGGTAGAGTTATACGGAATTACCAACAAAAATCTAAAATATAAGACCAAAAATGATCAAAACCTATAATACAACAAATAAGTGACCCACATAAAAAGATGTAAAATGATAGGTTTTTTTTGCCAAAGTCACACACTTTATCACAAGTTTAAACTTCACCTAGTAATAGAATGTATTGATGCAATTTTTGATGAATATTGGTTTTAAGTCTCTTCCAAGATAATTAGATAATCATAACCAACAAAATGATGAAAAGGAAGTAGACAATGATATTGCGCTTAGAAAGAGTAAACAAATGAAAACTCCAAAAAAAACTATAGGCTTGATTTCTATATGTTTTTAGTAGAAGATATAATAGGAGATATATATGAGTAACTCAATACCATATCTAATAATGTTGAATCCGATTCACCAACATTTGAAGAGGTTGTGAATTCCCAAACTTCTTTTAGGGAAAATGCATCAAATGGTGAAATGGATTCAATTGTGGGTAATAAAACTTGAAAATCTATGGATTTGACACCTGGATCCAAACATAATGGATGTAAATAGATTTTAAAAATAAATTAAAGATTGATGTGTCAATTGATAAATTTAAAGTGACACTGATTGTTAAAATATAATCTCAAATAGAAAGAGTTGATTATTTCAATACATATACATTTGTTTGAAACTTTAATTAAGATTGAATAATAATTTAAATATAAATATATAATAAAATTATTCAAATTCTATCACAAGCAACTCAAGTAATTAACTAAAAAATTAAAATATATAAAAAAACTCAAAGAATAAAATTGAACTCTAAGAATATGTAAATTCGTGAATAAGACCTATATAGGAAGAATACCTAAATAAATGAAAACTCTAATTTTAATGACTTTTCTTTCCCTAAAGTAATTTATATGAATTAAAATATAAAATTATGTCGTAAAATAAGAAACTAAGCAAAATTGGAAATTACTTTGAGCATAGTGTTTAGAACCTTTTCTCTTCAAGAAAGAAACAAACACGTATAATTGATTTTACCATGGTAGTTGAATTTATTGCTTTAGTTGTAGGCAATATAAAAGCTAAATGGCTAAAAAACTTATAACTAGAAATTCCCTTATGAAAAACTTATTGTTACAATATCTATAAGATTTGATAGCCAAGCTACTTTTCAATAGCATATTGCAGATTCTAGACACATTGGTCTTTCACATAGCTTTATAAGAAAATTAATTACTAATGTAGTAATAACAATTGTTGATGTATGCGTGTAGAGATGACAAGTTAGGATAACACTGTAATATAGTCTTTATAGGTTCCACTCATTAATTCTTTAATAATTTAAATTCACGAGTCATATACTCATTAAATCCATTTTAATACATTATGAAACCACGAACTTCAAATCAGATTCAAATTATACTTTAATTTTTGAAATATAATTGTAATTATCAAAAAAAAGTGGGGATTAAATTACATTTTTAAGGATTTGATTGAAATTTTTTAAAAGAAGGAAGGTCACATGATAGATTTAATTGGAAAGCAAGATTGTTTATTTATTAATTTAGAATAAATAAATAAATGGAAGGAATGTCAAACATGATGATAATTATATTAATGTGATCTGTGGTATAATGATTCATTTGTTACCGAGTCTTGTTACCCCATAAGTACTTGACTTAAGGTAGACCCATCCACCATCAATTATAGCCTCGTAGAAGAACTCCCTATAAATCACAAGTCATAAGTCATAGTTGTATATTCCATTCTCCTCCATCCATCGTAAACGGATGGAAAATCTCACATGTTACATAGGTACGAGTTGTTCTATTTTGGCTAGTATGTTGGCCCGTTTGGACCCAAGGTTGGATGTGGCTTGTAGGTGGTGGCAATGTACAGTTGGGGCTTAGTGCTGCGATGACGAGGACCGGTGGTGGCACGACAGACAGAGATAAAGAGTGGCGGTGGACTATAGCGATGCAAGGGGCTAGAAACGATATGTTTTTTTTTCTTTTATTGGTAATTAATGAATGCACGGCTAGGAAAGATAGCGTAGTTTCTTTTGTTTTGGTTTTTTCATTGATTGAAAATTAATGAATAGAATTCGAATTCTATTTTGGCTCTCAACCAAATAAAAGTTTAACTATTCATTTCAGACCCTATTTTATTGCAATGAAATACAATTCCATTTCTGGAATATTCCATTTCTCGCTTTTCTATTTTGTTGTTAAAATTGCTCTCTATAACATAATCATATATAATCGTCGAGCAGATCATGTTTTTTTGGGACCCATCGCTGCAAATATTGATATTTTGTGTTAATATTAATCTGATTGTTTTTTCCATCCGGTTTATTTTTATTGGAATTTATCTAATTATATATATATAATATTTGCTATATATAAATACAAAACATAACACTGAAATAGACCGGTACATTCCAATGGCTAATTTCAAACACGTGCCGAAATGGAATATAGCAGAGAATAGAAGTTATATTATTACTTTCCAAAAGCTGCTATTGGACTTTCCAAAAATATATTATTTCCCAGCTCTTTTATGAGCTTTTGGCATGTGATAATTCATGGTTTAAGCATAAATATTTGGATAGACAGTTCCTACGAATGTTTCAATTCCTTTTGTATTTTTTTAGATGTAAATTCAGACTATATATATAATGAACACAGAATGTATTTCATCGGGCTGGTGTAAAAATTGGTGATTGTTATATTTTATTCTACATATCTAAAGTTTATAGAGTGAGACAATTTAATGTTGAGAGGGGAGGATATATGAGTTGACACTAAATTAATAACAATATTGAAAATTTTTATGGCCTAATATATGCAAGGTTAAGGTTATTTAATCAAATGTTTGGTTGAAAGGTACTAAAACCATCTCTTTTTTTATATAGAAATTAATTATGCGTTAAAGTTTTAGGGTAATCATATCCCAAACTTATGTTAGAAGACAACTTTTGTTGAGATTTGCACAAATAATCTAGTCCGACAAACACACAATCACCACACAAAAAAAAATTTTTAATTGAATAAAATGGAGAAAAACACAAACACAAAAAGTCAAAGAGTTTTTACGTGAAAACCTAAATTAAGAGAAATTTCGGGACACGTCTCTTCTTGTAATCACATTTGCTCCTTGCCTAACACTATTCTTTTTCTTTTCTCACTAATCCGTTTTATCACCAAGTCTTTCACTCTTTGTGCATCAATGCTCTGAGTGCAGTTTACACAGCACATTAGGAAGTATAATGGTTACAAAGAGAAAAAACATAATTAACCATGTTCGTCAATGCTAGTCCTTTGCTGTCCAATGTTAAACAATCCATCATCAGAGGGCATACTAAATAATCTCCCTCACTTTGATCTATGTGGGGTGCTCTACCAAGCCTATTTGTAATTTATAAAATATGAACTTACTTTTGTTAAGAACTTGTTCATCATGTCAGAGCTATTATCATTTGAGTGAACCTTCTCAATATCAAGCACCATCTCTTCACTGACATCTTATATCCAATGATATCTTATATCATTGCGCTTGGATCTAGTGGATTTGAAAGTACTTATTCAATAGATTGCACTCTGGTTATTAAAAAAATTTTTTTGTCTAAGTCCTAGTTCTTCGAAGAACTTATCCATCTTGTCAAATCTCCTACATATAAAAGGGCTCTATCAAAGTCAGAGGTTATTTGATATAGGGACAACGTGCTTGATTTAAAGGTTACTCATCAAGCTAAGGGTAAATGCTCGATATAAGGATTTTAATCGATCGAGAGGGATATGATCAATTTAGGAGCTGTTTGGTGTAAGTTTCTTGTTTGAGCTATGACTTCTTCTCGGGAGATGATGTGGCGATACCAAAATTAAATAATCCATTTATCTTCCTTAGCTATAACCTAGATCTGATGGCCTGAAAACTTGTTATAGATCTATTAGTCTTAAAACTCTGCTTCGATATTTAGAATTTGTACAAGCAATTTTATCCATGATCGGCGCCAATATATCTCAAAAACAATAAATTTTTATTTTTTTTACCTATTTTTGTGGGATTCAATTTAAAGGAAATATTTTTTTTAAAACACATTATCTATTATAACAAATAGAATTTATTTTTAAAAATTAAAATCTAGTATAAATTTAAATTATAAAATTAAAATATAAAAATAGAAACATATTTCAAATATGGCTAAACATTTTTAAATTTGAATATGAAATTAAAATAGAAAGATTGTGTTTTCAGTTTTGGATCATGCAAGCCGAACACAACCAAACAACATATAAGTACCTAGAGGCGTTTACTTTCACATATGATAGTTGTATACTTTTATAAATCTCTCTCTACATATGTTAGAGGAGGCGTTACGTTTACAAATATGGATAAGTCTTGTTGCAGTTGTACAAATCTGATGCATATACCGTCGATGTGATAATTGAATAACAATTAATAATGGTTGATGTGATGCAAATTCTAATCACATATATAGTATCATAATCATAATGAGACTTGTACCGTAAAATGACATAGAGCAGGCAGTACTGTTCTTGCATATGAATAGAAGCGCACAGATACAATGCAAATTTCAACCAAGAAAACAAGAATTATGATCGAAATGAGAAGCCGTCCGATTAATAAAAATAAAAGTGATCGAGACGGGGCATCGAATAAATTAACAAAGCTTGCTGATCAAGTGCAATCTATAATAATGTCAATCCATAACCAACCAGCAAAACAAAGATGTAGTCTTGTCTTGAATTAATTTCGTGTACTACAGAACCCGAATCTAGCTTTTATTGAAAGTGTGAACTATATATTTAGTGCTAAACCAAAAGTTGGCAATACGTACGTGATGTCATATATCTAGGTAGTAATCAATTCCTACAAATAAATTAAACTGTGTGTAACGAACGCACTACGAGTCGAGTCAAACTATAGAGGTGAATGTTGTTTCGGATTCATTCTACAACCCCCACCAGACCAGAGTCAAGAAGTCACGTGACCATCCATGACCGCCCTCCTCCCATGCGTCCAAACTAACGTGGTCGTCCCTCTGTCAAACAAGCCTAGCGTCGAGCACCTAAGATGCGGCCGGGAAGTGTTGCATTGGCGGCGAGAACTGCGGCGGCGGAGGCGGAGGAGGAGGAGGGGAGAACTCAGGGGAGTTCGGCCGCCTAGCTCTGGGGTTGCTGTTCTTGTTCACGTATTTCCTGGCACGGACCTGCTTGCCGTTGATGGTGAACTTGACCTGGAAGTCGTTTCCTAGGACCCAGTCGATGGCTTTCTCGGAGGCGAAATCGATGATGGCGAAGAGGTCGGTGCAAATGCTCAGCCTCTCGATCCGGCAGATGTCGCCGGACACACTGGCGAAGAAGTCGCGTATCTCGGCCACGGACACGGGGTACCCCCTCGAGAAGGTGACGAAGAGGGTCCGGTTGGACGGCGCGCCGGCTTTCCTGTCCTCGAGGGCCCGGACGCAGACTTGGTTGAGGATGTCGGAGACGCCGGCGGCGGAGAGGGCGGGGTGCTGGACGAGGATGTCGAGGATGTCGGGGCGGCCGGGGATGATGAGGTTCCGGGTCTGGGAGACGATGATGGAGGCGGGGTCTGGGCGGTGACCGGAGAGGAAGGCGAGGATGGCGGCGGCCTCGTCGGCGAGGTCGTTAATTTGGTGGGGGTGGCAGTGGAGGATCCGGGAGACCACCATGTTGAAGGCGTCGGCGCGCTCCAGCCAGAGCCACAGCGCCATCACGCGCATCGACTCCAACGGGTCGCGACACAGCGGCGGACCCACCAGCACGTCGTAGAGGAGGCGGTCGATGGTGTGGAATTGCTTGAATTCCTCGTCCGACACGAACGATTGAAAATGCATTACAACTATGAACTCTCGTACGTCGTTGCTGTTTCCCAATCTCTGCTATACCTCCCGTCCTGTCCTGTCCTGTCTGTGATTTAGGGTTTTGGGGTTTTTCCTTTTTTTTTTTCTTATTTATTTAATTATTTTTATTTAGCTAATTAGTAGTTTGAAAATTCCAATTTTTCTATCGGAAGAAAAATAAATAAATAAATAAATAATTAGTAGGAAGTTTATATATAGGAAGGAAAAGAATTACTTACTATTTATATTTATATATAAAAAATAAAATAAAATATACACAAACATAGATAGAAGGTTTGTGCCGCCGCTTTGAAGGGACCCGTGATATGTATGAGTTAATCTGATGTACTGGGATGGCGTGTCTCCCTTATCTCCTCCATTCATCGGCCCTAAATTTCATATGTGCCAATTAAGGCTTGTTTGTTAATGGTGCTGTCTGTGACTGACTAAATCAAAATTGTTTTAAGCGTTAAAAATTTTTTCAAAATATTATTTTATATATATTTTTTTTTTTTTTCAAAACAAATTTTATACAATTTAAAAAAATTATTGACATATTTTTTTTTTAAAAAAGTCATATTCAAATGTATTATTAAATAATTTATTTTAAAATTAATAGTGGGGTTGCCAGTCGCCTAACCTGATTTCAAACATGGGCTTTCTTTGGTTTCAAAGCGTAATTATGAGTAAATAATATCAGCATCGTTTTGCTCTTTTTTCAATCTTTATATTTGACTACTACCTACATGTATGTCAATGCTACACCGACATTGTTAAAATAAAAAGTATTTTAGTAAGAAATACTTAATAATAATTCAATAATTTTATATGATGATCCAAACATTACATACCCACTGTAGTGTAGTAGCGTTGATAATAGAGAAGGTTCTTTCCCTGGAGCGACGGCCAGGAGTGCGAGTTGGGAAAGTGAGCAGCCACATACATAGAGATAAGAGATGGAGGCTGTCAGTGCAAAAGTTTTACGCAGTTTTTTTTGGAGAAAGGAGAAAGCAGCGGTGTCATGGTAAGCATGCATTTAATGCTGCGTGCACTGTTGATGCCAAGTAGTGAGTACATATATTATTATAGTAGCCATACTAACGGTTTGCCGACTGGACCCTTGAGTTGAATTTCGGATATTCAAAAACATGCATTTAATATAAAATTATTTAAATAATGAATTTGTGATCATAAAATCTATTATATTTAAATTTCTGATAATTATCAAAATGAATTTAAGCCGGTCGAAATACGGCATCCATTTATATTTTTTATCTGTATTTTAGCCTATAAATAGTAGGTTATTTCATATACTTTATTTATTTTTTTACATCTCATTCTTCAAATTTTTTATTTTTTTTATTTCTTTCATTTATTATAACCTGCTAAAGTTATATAAAAAAAAAACTTTTGTCTAAGTCACTTTTTTTTATCAAAACAAGTGCATATAGCCTATTGATAATTTAGCTTCCTTCCTCGCGTCTAACTCCCTTTTTCTCCTTTGTGAGTTTGGATTAGAAAATTGAGTAAACTAGCCCCCTAATATTTATGTATCTCAATGTTGAAATTTTAAATAATCAAAAGTATTATTTTTTTATTTTTAAAAATTTTATCTTTAAATTTTTTAAGAATTTATTTTAAAAAATTTTATATTTAAATTTTTTAATAATTTATTTTTAAAAATTTTATATTTAAAATTTTTAAAAATTAAAATATTTATTTTTTTAAAAAAGTAAAAAATAAATACTGTGAGATAAAAAAAATATATAAAGAAAAAATATAATATTTTATTGAATAGAGAGTGAATAGTTAATTTTTAAAAATATCCATTCCATGGTATTGAACCTCACTCGCCTGCTGGGGAAAAACATGCACCAGGTTGGTAGACACGCAACTAGGGAGGTTCTGGATGTTAGGGAAACACACAAAAAGCGACCTTCCAGAATGGGATGATAGGATGCAGCAACTTATCCCTTACGGATACTTCCAGAAGAGAAGGAATGAGGGGCAAACAACAGGGCAGAAACCACTTTGCTGCAATTTAATATTCTTCAAAAAGTCCAAGCATGGTTTCCTTCATATCGACTATATGGGGATTGAGGGAAAAGGTGGATGAAACCCAAGTATCAACCAACAACCAATTTGCCATATAAGAACTCCGCCAACAGCTGATAGCATTCCTTCTTCGAAGTCCTAAAAGATTGAACTGGAAAAAATGTCCATGTTGTTAGCACTAAACGTCCCCTTCAGCAGCTACATGCATGCTGTAGATCAGACAATGACAACAACCGAGTTCTAGAGAAGTGGTGGTAAAGACGATCCGCTGCTAGGTGATCTTTTGCTTTATGAATGCATAGGGGGGAGACACTGGGGAGGTGACAATGAGCTCAAGTTGGAGTTCTCACTGTCACTATTCCCTGTTGAGATGCTTATAGTTGCTGCAAGAGCCAATGTACTTCAACTGGAGTTGGCATCTTTCTTCAAAATTCTGCCGATGTTACTTCTTAGTAGGTAATTGTAGTTTTTTCCCCACAAATAACCACGTGTGTTTAAGCTTTTGCGTTTTCTACTGTAGGCATTCTCTGATTTACTAAGCTCTTGGATGGAGGAAGAAGATGAAACATCTGCTAGGCTGGTAAAGGACTTTGATTTGCCAACATAGAACATGGATATGGTCCTACTGAAACCAGCCATATAAAGACATTGCATAAGAAATAGAATTAGGACCCTCCGTGCACTATGTAGTTTTAGAATTTTTTACCTCAAAATTATGCTATATTGGTAATTTTTTTTTAATTCAAAACTACATAGTTTTAGAAGTACAACAGGAATGTTGTATAGCAAAGAATCCAAACTCTAAAAACTAATGGAGAAACAAAATGTTTTACAAATGATTGATATAATATTTTTCAAACTCTAAAAAATAATCTGGACATGGTTTTACAAATGATTGATATCTTGTGCCTGTGATTTCTTACATTTAGGGATATTGCAATTGATTGGCTAGAATAAAAAAAAAACGCCTGTTTCTGAAAAAACATTTTCTCGTGCTGTAATATTTTAAGACTTTTTTCAAAAGAAACATCCAAAGAATCAAAGACGGCCCCCAAAATAAAATTAGGATGTGCCACGGGGAAGGAGTCAGATCTTTGCTTCAAAAGCATATAGATGAAAACGGATTGGAATACTATTTTAGTGAGGAAATAAAGCAAGCGCTTTATTCTTTCTAAGTGTGTGTTTTCCAAATTGAGAATTGCACAACTACGATCAGAATCATAAATTCACTTCTACAGGTATCATCAATAATGTCCAAACCTTGGACAAGACAAAAGGTTTATCTCATGTGAGGTAATCAATTTAATCTGCCACTTGCATTATCGGTTAAAATAAGTTCCTTTAAGAATCTAGAATAACTGTTCAAACATTCTTCTCGCTGTACACTACGAAGACAAAACGAGCAGCAAGCAACTATACTGGGCAGTGTGAAGGCCGTTTGCTGATGACAGGATTTCTACCCGTCAAACATTGTACCCAAAACAGACGTGCTTCCAAAATGGGTATGCTCCACGGGTAGAAAATACCTAACATGTATTCATTTCATTAAGAGCCATGTTAAGGTGCGATGCGCACTAATCACACACCAAAAATGCATGTCACACTGCACCAATAGTATTAGATAAATTTAATTTCAACTATAATTTTAAATAAATATACATAAAATTATTGTTGTATCACATCATTACTTACTCCAAACTCAAACCCTCAACATACTTCTCCTCATTCTAAATGTTGGGTGTTAGAAGAATAATTTGAAAAAATAGAAATAAGCAAAAAACAAATGGTGTTATTGGAGATGATCTTAGCTAAAGTCATATATATTAAGCTAAATATAAATTTAGCTAAACCTATTGGAGTTGCTCTAACATGTCATGCACCTATAAGCCTAAGATTGAGCCCATAACTTTCCACCAAAATGTAAAATTAAAACCAAGAACCTAATTTTTGAATATCATTTTGCTTGCACCATTTTTGTTGGGTTTATGGACTAATGTATGAAAGTTTATTTTGGGCTGCACTATCTACACAACTTATTGCCATCTATTCTCAATTCTCATCATATTTCCCATGGTCACCAAGCACTTCCAATGTCGAAATCGTCCCGACTCGTGTTCTAAATGTCAGGCCAAATGCTGTTAATTTGGTAAATTGGTCGCATGGTTTTATTCATTCTATATGATGAAAAATCATTTAGGCCATTAGTTATATAGTGGGTGTTTGATTTCCCCTCCAAACCATGGTCTTATATGTTTGGGGTGACTTTTTTCTTCTTCTTCTTCAAAATCATTTTTTAAATTGTAAAACTTTGTATTGCAAATATTTGGTAAGGGCTGCATTTTGTCAAACCATAGTTTTGATCATTTCAAAATAAAAGAAACATGAATTTTTGCCATGAAAACCAAACATACACCTAAAATAAAACTTAATTTTAGGACTAAAATATGTTTTATAAAACTTGATTTTGAATCATATTTCAGCTTGGAAATCAAAAACTCCCATAGTCCACATATTCTGTGTGCCATTCTCTATGCTATCGTAATTCATGCATTTTATGCATTTATTGACACTATAGGATAACTATAAATGAGTTCACTGATATGCAGGCCTGCATAAATGCACATACTTTTAATTCCTTTAATCCTTTTCCAAGACTTCACTAATATTGAAAGCCCAGAATCAAGGTCCCTCTTCATCAATGGAATTGTGTCCCAGGAAGCAGACCTTTTCCTGATGCCTCCGAATCAACGAATCAGAACTCAAATATCTAAAACCATCACGACCCATCACACTTTTTCGGATTTGAGCTAAACCCAAGCAAAACATAGCCAGATCAAATCCCATGCAACCCAACAATTAAAAACGATAATCCATTATGGAAAAAAAAAACCTTAATTAAAGGATTTCATGTTGACTTTATCAGAAATCCACGAAACACAATATGTGAATGATTGATTAAACAAAGGGTGCGCAAAATGAATCGCGAGAAAATAAAGTATCCAAAAATACCAACGGAAGCTTACTTGATGGGCAAAACCTCCACCAGCGCATCCATGGTTTCCAACGGTCCTTTGTACGAGCTCTGCACCTCAGTCTCGCCGCTGTCCAATGAAGCCGCCCCGGAAGCATCGCTGTTCCTCCCGATCGCAGACGAGCTGCTCGAATCCAAACCTTCGTGTTCCTGGCCCCTCACGGCCTTCGACGCCTCCCCCATCGCCGAAAAACCCATATTGCAGGCTGCGATCGCTGCCGTCTCCGTCGTGTCAAAGATCGAAACACGAGACATGCCGGCGATAAACCTCGGCTGTTGCTCCATCCGATTGCGGTTACTCTCCAGAGCAATCGACATCCTCGTTCAAAAAGAGAGTCGAGTCGAAACAGGGGTAGACAAAAGCTGTAGAGATGACAGACAGCGATAGCATGTACACTGTCACGGAGCTTCCGGTACTTCGCCACAAATAGAGAGACAGCAGAACAAGGGAGACGCTACAGTCCACGGAGAAAGAGCAGAAAATGGTCTTTTACTTTTTTTTTTTACTACACGTTTTAATTATATAAAATAAAATTACTGTCATGACAAAAAAGATAAAATAAAATATACTGAAAAAAATATTATATACATCCAATAATTATTTTTAATCTCATGGAATTAAGAAAATAATTTCTAATTTTTTTAATAATATTTAAATATTTCATTTATTTTCTAATAATATTTTTTGAACACAATAATTTAAAAAATTTTATATTTACTTAAACATAAATATAATGCTCGTTACCATTTTAATTTACATTTGAATAATACTGTAAAATATTTATGTTTAAATAAAAAAATTTGTATTAGTGTTACAATATTATTATTCAAATATTTATTATTATTTTTAAGAAATATTTTATTCTTTTCAAAATTAGAAATTAAACATATTATCTTTGTTATTATATTATTTTAAGGAAAAATATTGAAACTCGCCGACTTTAACTATTTCACTTATAATTGTTCATAACATGGGTCTTCCTACTTTAACCAACAAACAAGAACGATTCTCCCTTCGCCCAGATAAGGCCCTCGTTAAGGCAACAATAATACTAATACTAATAATAATTAAAAAAATGTTAGATAACTTGGTTTTGAGTCTTTTGACAAAGCAGCCTCTGTTCATAGGTATCTTGGGCTTTGATTATGGGTATTGTTCTTACTATTATTAAGTAACGGGGATTAAAAAAACAGCAGCGGAAGCGATTATTAAGGCTATGTGTTCATTATTACTCTTCCTTGCCCGAATAAGGTCCTTATCAAGGCTAAAAATATACAACAGTACAATGGGCTTCAAATATGGGCATACATATCATCATGATAGTGATTAATGAGCCCAAAGATACAACTAGCCGCGCTTATGACACTAGTGGGCCTATGTACAAAGTTCAACCGAAATCTGGAATGGGTTGGGATCGAGCTTTTGTTAATGGGGTCATGCACATAAGTTCAAATTATCATAGAAAGTGCAACTGTAACAATAAATCTTTTCATTCCCCCCAGAAAATTTAGACATTAGCATGCGGAAGATTTTCCCTAAAATACATCACAACTATCATTTGTTGAAGCGCATTAATCTGCCCCCAGGTAAATTGTAGTATGTACATCAGACTCACATGCGTAATGCATTCCCAAGTGGTGGCATTGTTTTGTTTGGTTTCGTTTCTTTCCCTAAACTGCAAAATCAGGTTAAAGAGAAGCATGGCAGCAGATAGCAGTAGTCAGGGAAGAAATGGTTAAGGTTGGTGCTGCATAGTAGATTCGACAGATGGTTAAGGTTCTTGCTGTATCATAGATTCGACGATGGATTCATCTGATTGATCTCTCAATGTTGAAATCCTCCTTTGCAACTCTAAATTTGACATCTGCTCAGATTCTAAAGCTCGTTCCAGCTGTATTCATCCAACCAGAGGATTGTATTAGCACAATAAACTTACAATCAAGATCGACCAAATCTGAAAACACAAGGAAGTGGGTACACTATGGGGAGTGGTGTGGCAGAAAGGAAAACAAAAATTTTGAACCTTCGCCGCCCGGGTACTCCATTCTCCCAATATAGCTCTGAGCCTTTCATTTTCTTCAACGTACTTCGGCAGCATTATGTCAACAACAAAACATGGGGTAGGGGTGACATACATAAGATGAAGATTCTAATTCCGGGCATAATTAAATAACAAAAAAACAATACTCCATTCCATGGTGGACACAATTAATAATGCATTGCACTCTTAAGGATTGTTTCCATGTTTTATGTTCAATCCAGAAAGGTGAAAGAGAGCAAGACAAATTTGATACCTACTTTGGACCTATGAACCCACCCTATAAAGGAAAGCCAGTTAATTCCATAAGAGGATTTATCCAAGATCTTATATGAACATGAATTTCTGAACACAACATTACAGTTCCAGAAACAAAAAAGGAGGCATGCTTTTACTTTAGAAATGAGATTAAATTATCATGAAATTGATAAAAGCATTAAAACAAATGAACGATTTTTTAGTAGCTACAGGAGTAGTAAGTGTTATCTTTGGAATTAATAGCTGTGTTGTGGACCTCCAATGTTCCCTTTTGACTCCAACTCCTGTATTCTTGCAATCCTTGTAAAAGTTTTGTAGGATGCGTCCTGAGAAAGACTGAGTGCTTGGCAAATGGATGAATTTTTTTTCTTTTTTGTGCGTGCAGATTTTGAAATTTATGGGTATTTCTTGTGTAGGCTGTTTGTCAGGCTAGTGTTTTTATATTATTTCCATGTGCATGCATGTAGATTGTTAACTTTGATTCTGCCTCAATAATTCCTTTACTGTTTCTCATTTAGTTTTCCCAACGAATAATTTTTTAAAAATAACATTATAATAGTAGAAGTAAACGACAGCAAAACAACCAGATTTGTATTAAAAACATTGTGTAAAGATTATGCAATCAGGAAATACCTGATTGTTGGTCATGCAAACAGACTGGATCTCTGAGTCCCTCTCAGCAATCAAAGATCGGGCAAGCCTTAGCTCAGACTGCAGTTGATTCATCTGCAGGTTTTGAATGACTCAGAAATAGAAATTCAAGGATGCAACTGAAGATTCAGAAGCGTGGATAATAACTCGAGGGTATGGTTTCTATTATTTTTAACAATTTTCAGCCTGTTTTTACAGTAGGAATCATTCAGAACACGGAGGAGATGGCCGTGCATATTTAATCACCAATACTAAATTCGGATAATTTTCCAGGTAAATCTTTAATGCCATACTGCCTCAAGGACGGCATATGATGTTCACCCAATTTGTTTAGCAGAAATCTACCACTATGACAATGGGATTAAAATGATTATAAATTGGCTTCACCAATAACCATGAACAAGTACTTCCCAAATTACATAGGGGATTTACAACCTTTTTACCACAGCTGTAAATTCAGGAAGAAAATAAAGAAAAAGAAGCTAATATTAGAGAGAAGGCCAAAGATATCAGAATATAAAACCAATTAAACTTCAGAACGAGATATCTTCTAGAGTGAAAATGTACAACCAATTTATTGTTCCTATACAGTTTTTGGGGGTAAATGGCGAAGTAAGACATCAATTCAAGAGTTACCTCTGCAGAAAGTGTTCGCAACTCTTGATCCCGAGCTGCCAACAAGTGAGCAAGATCAACCTGTAGAGTGAGTAAGTTTTAAAATTCAGAATGACTCATAAATTACAAACTTTGTGGTGGCCCTGGTGGGTAAACAACAACATAAGAACCAGCTATAAAGAAAGGGTGAACAGATAATATGCAATTATATATACAAAAGTGTTACGCTAACTAAAGAAATTGCTAAAAAATAAGGTCCACAGACAGAAAGTCAGTCCATCAATCTACTAGCTCACACATCCCTCACACGACTGAAGGACAAATTTAAAGATGCTAAGGAGTAGAATACTAATAATAAATCCTATCTAGATCCAATATACAAGCTTTGACAAAATTATATATATAATCTCTCTAAACCACAAAAATTTTCACCTGAGGTGTGCTGCCATCATTAGAACGTTCATATTTGCTTAGGCATTCTTGCAATCGAAGAATCTGCAGTGAATAAGCATGGTGTGTATTATTAGTTCCAGCAGGGGATTATCCAGTCATGCAAAAACAAGCTCAATGCCCAAGATGGTTCCCACCAAACCAACAGGCATTAATACAGAACCAGAAAGAACTGTAGGATATGAATGCAGATCGTGAACAGTAGGTTATCAAGAGTCACATACCTCCTCACTCAAATAATGAAGGTTTTCCCTCTGATATTGCAGCAAAGCCATTTGCTGATCAGAGAGCCGACCACCATCATGATACCTGGCACCATAAACTGTTCAGTATAGCACTTCGTAGTATATACAGCATTCTTTCTTCTCAGTATTGCATGTGGAACACGCAAGTTATGTAGATATGCACCATTAGCAATCAACATTTGAACATGAATAACAAGGGGGTAAATTATTAAAAGATGTTCCACTACTATTATGCATTTTGGCATTTTAATATTCAATCCAGTGTTGCCTTCAGGCTGCTAAGAAACCATCTTGTTCCCGGAACCACCAAGCTAGTCAACCGAGATAACCACTATAGCTTATTCTAAATGACCAATTAGGGCTAGGAAAGATAAAAACAAGAATTTTAGAGCTTTAAGTAGCCAATTGAAACACTATAAATATCATATGGTCATTGCCTGCGGTATTTGTCTGCAAAACATCCTCATTGGAGTAAAATTAAACCAATAGTTTGTTTGGACAAATTTTGGTTGGCAGAGAAAGCCTATCAAACTGCACATTAATTAACATTAAGAACAACCTTATTCTGTTGACCTAGTTCTAGCTTCAGAAATATAAATTACGAATAATGATAAACTAAAAACTGAACCATTGTGCAAAACAACTATAATTATATAATTATGGATAGGTTTTAAGTTTATCATCATCAACAAAATCAAAAAAAAAAATGTATAACGCGAAAGCATGTTTTTTTCTTCTTTTCTTATGAGGAAAAAACATGAAAAAACTTTAATTTGTGTAAGGCAAAGGGGAGATCATACTAAAACACACAACCTCAATCCTTCCAAAGAACTTGAATGTTGGAGTGGAGAATATAATGACTTCAAAACATCAGGTTGAGCATTCAATGAATTATACTGGTGCACGTAACCTGCAAGTGCCAAAACACAACAGCAAAGAAAATAATATATTCTCTCATACTTTGTGTATATATGAAGATCCTATTATGTATAGTGTTGCAGCCGTAATTACAGTCTCCACTATAATTACTTGTAGCTGCATATTCAATAACATGCAAAAGGAGATCATAACAGTTACCATTATTTAGCTAATAAAAAGATGTGATAGAAAAATGTTTAGAAGAAATATATTTTACTCAAGTTGATACTTTTACCAATATTATTTAGTAAATCTAAATATATAATAATCCACTCTGAATTATTTGAATCAAGAAAATTACGTATTAGCAGTCTAGTTATTGCCTATAAAAGCTGATACATTGCATATACGTTAAATAATCTCATTCCTAGAAGCTACCCAAATGCATTGAATGCAATTTTTCTAAAATGCGCCTGTAGCCAAAAGCTACACTAAAGCGCTTATGAACTTTGAGATTTTCTTTAGATATTCTAGTCAACATCAAATGATTGTCTCAAAAAAAAAACACAAAATATTTCCTTTTCACTCACCAATATACACACTAATAAAAGATCCAGCACATACTGCTTCAATCAGCATAATAATCCTGTGAATTTGATTCATATACACACTAAATGTCAACAAAATTGTACTTCTGAAAAGGTACAAAGGAAAAATAGAGTCAGAATAAGGAAAAGTTAAAATTTAATATGAATTCAGTTAGATTCTACAGATCTGACTTAATAGTTAATAGGATGTCATAAACAATGAATTGCAATTAAAAGACATCATAAATTAATCAACGCTGAATGATAATGTGGCAAGTATAAATTAGAGCACAACTTAAAAGGCCTCAAAAACTTGTTAACCTAAACAAAGTATACATAGGATGAAAAAGCTAAAAATTTGCAGAAAACATTTTAGAGAAGGATAATCCGGACAATAATATAAAGGACTTCCAATTTTCAAAGGTATCATACTGGAAGCCAAAGAAAAACTGAAGCGACAAGACTCCAATAGTTTGGTTTAATTTGGCACTAGGACTAGCCTCCAACAATGAAAACTAAAGTGACCTAAGTGGCTTAATTACATGAGCACCTGATTACAGTGGCCCAGATGACAGCCACTAGGATTGTAGTAGCCTTGATATCATAAATTCAACGGGATCAGACACATGCCAATTACTAATTACAGACTGGCCTTGAGGTGTCATAAACAGAATAAGCAAGCAAGCTTACCCCAGCTCTACTTCTAATTACAGACACATGCCAATTACTAATTACAGACTGGCCTTTATAATGTATCAAATTAGAAAGCATTTTCTAATTCTTGCAAGGTCATCATAGGTATTGTGATTATTACAACAGATATTACCTAGTAAACTTATAATAAAAAAAATAGTATGCATTAAATGATCATGTATATGCATAATGAATGAGCAAATGAATTTAGAAAAGGAAGAAATAATAGAAGAAGCTAGCATCAAAGCAATAGAGTGTTCGGAAGAGCCAGTGTAATACAGCATATGTTCCAACTTCCATGAGTGATCCTCACCTCAGTAGTGTAGATATAGTAACTATAGTGACAAAAGGGTTCCACACCATGACAAGTAGCATTGCAGCAGTTCCTGACATTGAGTTAGAGCATTCATTATGGCAACGACAAAATAAAGGCCACATGAAGTTAAGGAAACGTAAATCAATCTTAGGAGTGAATCTTCAACAAATAAATGAAATAGGCACAGTGACATAGAATAGCAGTCACTTCAAGAAAAAGAGAAAACTAGAGAGTATTCGATGACCAAAGCAGGTGCATGTAGGGGGGGGATGCTCATTAAGAAATGAAAACCCAAATCCAAATAGACCCAAATGTAAATGAAAACATTTTCAAAATAGAAGCAAATGTAAAAGTGAAAAAGAGAAGATTAAAAAATAACTTAAGTCAAAGCACAGTTTTTGGTTCTTCACTGTAGATCTATTGTAAATGTATAACACTTCACAGGAAGCCCCCTGCAACTTTAATTTCCTTAAATTTACTTTTTAACTCCCTTTAATCAGCAGTGCATATGGAAAAAATTAATATGTCAACAAAAAAGGTGGGTTTTAAATTTTTAGAAATAGTTGAAATAAAACTGAAATCTTAGTGTATTCACAAATTCAGGATACAAAAGTCACGAGAAGAACATTAACATGAAAAATAAAAAAATAATAAACCACATATAATTTTACATACCATAAGCAGTAGTGGCAAATGGAAGACGGACAATATGCTTCAACTTCTGACTGAAACTATAGTAACCCTAAAAATGCAATGATTATTTAAAAACTAAATAACAAATCATATATATGGATTCAACTAATATGATATCATAGCAGCAAAATATACCATGGGCAGTCATTTTTTCTGATTAAGAATAAACTTACAAAGTACAAAAACTAGCTTTTATCTTTGAATTATCATCTTTAAATTTTTTAAATTACATTTAAAAGCCATTTTTAAATCCATCATGATTAATTATAGATAAAAGAGTGGAGTTTAGCTTATAGAAATTGAGTGTTGTTTCTTACTTAGTTTGCGGTTACAGTAAATAAATAAATACATAAACTACAAAATCCAGATGTATAACAATTCTATTGAAAAGAAATTACATCCATCTCAATCTGTAAAGACATAAATAAACATATACTTCTTCGTGCTTTGTTTTGAAAGCATCCTACAAAACAATGAACAATATAAAGAGATCAAAAATTACCTGCAAGCGAACTTTCTTGACTTGATACACCAAATACTGTTGAAAGAGGCCTGAATATATGAAAAATATTATCATTAGAAGTAAAAGGTAAAAGTTACAACGACACCTGATAAACATATAGAGACAAGTGATTTCAGTTTTCCTACTCGTACCATACAAAAACAATTACTACATTTAGGATATGCTTCCAGCATAAATGAATATGTACTTGTAAGTTGAGCTGAAGGTGAGAACCTGAAAGCAACAAAAGGGCCAACTGAGAGACTGCAGAGCAGGGGTGGAATTAATCTCTGTATTGGGTGAAATATCCAAGGAGCCGCCGCAGCCAAAGTAGCATAGCCTGCCTAAATTTGAAAAAAAAAAACGAAAATTAGAAAGAAGTGGCACCACGTGTTGCACTTGCCAATGAAACTATCAAAGTAACCAGAGGCCTAAAAAATAAGATAGACTTGCCAACAGAAAGCAGTAAAGGATGCTCCCCACAATGCTGGTAGACTTGCGGAGACCGAATAGGGGAGCCTCGTGCAATATATCAAGAAACCTAGGAACGAGCAACATAGATGGTAGGTGATGTTCAGCAGAACAATCAAAGTTTTCAACTAAAGGAGGTGTTTGTTTGTTTTTCTAGTTGTTCAAAGACAAGGTCGAAGCAAAAGATGCACAGAAACAACGACATTGTCAGCATTGATGCTGATAGCATCAAATAGATCATAGATGGTGTTCAAAACATCGATTCTTTTTTTTTCTCTTTCTTTTTTAAATTTCGAAACAACAATATAGATGCTGATACAATCAAGGGTATTGAGAATGTTGGAAATTGAATCGAGATTCATCATTATTCACACAACCGTAGAAGAAGCGAAGTAAATTGGCGACAGAAGGAAGAAAAAAAAACACCAACTCGTCAAAGCTCGTTTGAGCTCGGAATCGAGAACAGACAAAACAAAAATAAAAACGCATAATCTAAAGACAGGAGAGGGGAATTAAGGGAGATAAGATGGGAGATGTTACATTGTGTTTTCTTCGGGAGACGTTGAGGCGGGGGTGGAGAAGTGCTGCCTCTCGGTCGCCATGGCTGAAGCTCCCGTTAGGTTTGCCAAGAGCTCGAGGGACACCCAGATTATTCGTTAGGGTGGTGGTGTTTTGGTTGATGCAACCATTTCTCCGCCTCTACTGAACCACTGTCATCGCATCGCTTGTCTTGGCCAAAATAAAACCGCCTGCCTGCCGGTGTATAACCCAATAAATTTCTCTGTGTTTTATTAAGAGTAGGATTAATTTATAATTATATATAATTTAAATATTTTTTTAATAATTTTGAATTAGATTTTAAAAAACTAACCACCCATAAAACAAAATAAGTTAAAGCAATTAATTGTAAATCATATAAAAATTTATATATATATATATATAAGGATTTCGAATGGGTAGAAAATTGTTTCCTCCAAATCACAAAATTAGTGAATGAATTATTAACCTTTATCCAATAAATTTATTAGTCGATAATAATAATCCAACTTTTCATACTACTAAATAATAGTCATAATAAAATTATCAATATTTCATTAAAATATTAATTTTAAAGTTTACACCTATTTCATCTCCTCTATTCTGTCTCTTTATCCCATGTGGGTGCCGCCGTCACACCATCTTCAAATAACAAAACTATGGATTGAGGAAGATGATGGGATCTAACTTTGCCTAAAAATAGTTGTTTGATATACATCATTGCCCACATGCCACTAAACGCATATACACATTCATCGCGGGCATCACTTTCCTCGTCTGCAAGAGCTCTCATACGAGGTAACCCAGTGTTCCACCACCCAAGTCTCTTATATAGATTCCTCTAATTTTAACCTAAAGGTCTTCTGATCGTTTACAACTTTCTTAGTTTTATTTCAAAATCCTTCGATGGATTTTATTGTGCCTCCAAGTTCTTAAGACAAAAAAAACTAAAACCAAAAGTATAATTTCCTCATACCCACACTAGTATGGTCAAAGAATTATGACAAACACCAATATTAACTATACTGTAGGTGTTGTCATAAGTGTACTAGCAGATGATATTTTTAAATCCATGCATAAATATCAATGTACATTATAAATATATATAACTCAATAATTCATATAATACACATATGTGTGCTGACATCCCATAAACATGAAATCCCACTATTAATACCAAATAATTCAATGAATATGTTTAAGTGGAAACATATAAAATGTAATGTTTTATAAAAGGTCTCTTTTTTTTGTTAGGTTAAAGATGTAAATCCATTTGAATGCTTAAGTAACTTATAATTAATGACAAGTCAAGGTTTATGTTTAGCTTTAATTATAAGAGGGTAAGATATAGGATTTCTTGAATGACAGGGGATGTGAATACACCTGCGCAGATTACACGTGGCAATTACAAAAATAAAGTAAAACCGTATTCGAATGTAGACCCATTGGATAGGAATAATTATTCTGGTTTCCAATATTGGTAGTGTTTCTATCTATATAAAGACAAGCGAAGCAATTCATTTATACAGAGGAAGAAAGACACCACCAATAGAGCCTTATTCAATAGTCTCCTCCTTTTTAGTAATCGATATTTATAGTCACAAAAAAATGATTTATCCATTACATTTTGTTAGAGCTTAATTTAATCCTTTTTGTTAGTATATAAAGCAAGAGACGATAAAGGGGATTTAAAATTTTGAATTTTAAGCCCCAAATTTCTTTACCGCATTAACATTCAAATTCATGCTTTTATATGGATAAGATGAGCTTTGGTAGGAATACGTTTATCATAAAATTCTTTTTCATAGGGCTAAATAAAGAATATGTTATTTTCATCCCAAAAAGCATTTGATAGGTGAGACACCCAAGTTTATTTTTAATTTGTTTTTGAAAAAAATTATTTTTAGATTTAATTGAGTTATGGTGGAGATGTTTTTCAATTTGAAATGGCTCGGGTGAAGCGTAAAAAAAATATGCTTGTTTAACTGTAATGATGAAATTAAACTTATTTTGAAAAATAGTTTGAGCATTTAACAAATATAGAGTATAGGTAAGGTAAGCAGTATTTTTCTTAATTTTTTATAAAATGATAAATAAGTTTGGATGTGAAAGCATTGAAAAAAAAGCATTTGGAGAGTAACCAAACAAGCGAATTAAAATTATAATGTTTTGAATATCAGCAAAAATAACAAAAAAAGTGTTAAAAGCCTGCGGTTATAGAACTTACACGTTTGATGAAATCAATATACAAACGCCAATTCACGGCAGACAGTATATTTACAAATTAAAGTCATTCTCAAAATAATGGAAGAGCGTATGTATCAAGAGTGGAATACGAAGAATGACAAAGAAAGTTGCGATAGAGCAACGGACAAGAGTGGATACGAAAGTCATAAGCGATTGGAAAGGAGAGGACGTGGGAGATGCAATTAATCGTTACAATTAAGTTTATTATGGGTTACTATCATATATTAAAAGACAAATATTTTATGTAAGTTTTTCACCAGTTTCCATTTTTAATGTTTCGGTAGAAGGAATAAATAACTAGTAATTAAGTTGGCATATTTTTGGGTTCATGCAATGTAATTTAACAGAAACAATCATCCATTGATTGCCTACTTAAACAAAGGGCTACCGACATGCGTGCTAACCCTTTGCTTGACAATACTTGGAAAATAAGTCGAAGAAAAATGTATGGAAAAGAGGTTGAAAGAAAAAATAGAGAAAGAAAAAGGGTGGAAAAAAAGAGTGGTTGGTAAGAGGTAGAAAAAAGGGGGAGAGAAAACTTTATGATATGTTTTATCAATTTTATCCCTACTTTTTAAAATAAAATTTAAATCAATAAGGGCATTTTTGAAAAACATTAGTACTATTTATTTTCCATAGGTTTTCACACCATTTTGGGTGTGAAAAACGTTGCACGAGTTCCCATGCTAATTTATTGATTTTCCATGTATTTTCTATATCTACCAAGCAATGAAAAATAAAATTTTCATATACTTTCTTTACTTTCACCCATTTTTCATATCTACCAAGCAAAGGGTAAATGAAGTTGTCATCCAGGATTCGTGTCCTCGCACCGAGCTCTAAGTGAAGTCATTGATTGCCTTGTCATGCTCAAAAGTTTTGTTGCCTTAGAGCAGTCGCAATGGGCTCCGCAAATGGCAAATAATAACCAAATAATAGCAAAAGCGCAAAAAACTATCATGCAACAGCCTCTTCATTGCTACAGTAATTATAGCATTTTAATTACTCGCTCGTCAAATGTAGCCAGTCAAATTGTGTTGGCTAAATATTATATATGAATAAAATAGTTATGTATCTTATTATTTACGTTTTATTGCTTTTTTAGTCGGATCAAAAAACTCTTCCTAGTTCCTTCCCATCTTCGACTTGATGTTCCCTCTTTGCAGAGGCTATATGGGGGATTCCGACGGCGTGGAAATGATGGCGGCAATGTAGCTGGGGACTCAGGCCGACAAAGTCTTCGTGGAGGAAGAGCATTAGATCTAGAACCTGGCAAGCTGATAATCGCCGAGAAGGCGGGGGCGGACGTGGTTGGGTGGTCTGCGTCGCCGAGGTGTGCCATGGTTGGGGCCGCCTTGCATCGGAAACCCGCCGGATGTGGAGGCAGTCATTGGAGGTGGCAAGGAGGTCAGGCTTTTGGCGGTCACGGTCGGCCCCCCCTCAGCCGACCGCACACCCGGACCCAACCCTACTCTCCTCCTTTCCCCCCCCTCCCCAACCCCCCCCTTTCCCCCCCCCCCCCCCCCCCCCCCCCCCCCCCCCCCCCCCCCCCCCCCCCCCCCCCCCCCGCCCCCCCCCTTGACCCCCCCCCCCCCCCCCCCCCCCCCCCCCCTTTTTTTAAATAATTTTTTTTAATTATTATATTCTATTTATATTTAGTCCTAAAGTTTCATCTATTAATTTTAAATTAATTTAAAAATACTATTAAATTAATTTTAATTAAATTTAATTTTTTTAAAATTATGAACCCCGATATTTTTAAATAATTAAATAAATATGGCCCGGCCCCCGGCCCCCCCCCCCCGGCCTTGGTGGCGGGCCATCTTGGGGCCCCCCCCTAAACGGACTAGCCCGTTTAGGCCCGCTCCGTCACGGATCGGACCGGACCGACCGTCCTTCCCCTAGGTCGCTTTTGGCGCCACGGTCGGGGATGAAGATGGCCGTGGTCGGGCTTGGTGCGGTGCGAGACCCGGAGTCGTTGGAGATGGTCGTCGACGTCGTTGGAGATGGTCGTCGGCGTCGGAGACCCGCCAGATGCAAGAGGGGTTGATTCGTACATGGTCTCGTTTTGTCTCTAGATGGTGGATCTATCGTGTTGTGTCAGAAAATTATTCCGAAAGTTCAACAAAAACAATATAGAAATTTTAATTAATATTTTAATAAAAATACAAAAAATTTATTGAGCCCATTATTTCATTGTTTAAAATTAGACTAGCTATAATTTATAAAAGTTGAGTTTTTGATTAAATTTTAGCTAAAGTAAAATTAAGCCACTGCTCTTAGTAAAATCTGATCTTAATTTGAAGTTATGCGGTGATTTTGTTTTCTTTTAAAATTTAAAATTTAAAATTTCATAAATAAAAATTAAATTAAAAAAGAAAAGCAAAATATGAAAAACGTGGGTAATCTACTATCCACCCATTATGACAGCCAACTAACGGGCAGGTATGACCCACCCATTATATTATAGGACCCGACCCCGTGATCAGAGCAATCCTCTCACCAGATCTGGGGAATTAGGATCTACAAAAGCACCGACGCTCCCGCGTGGTGCACATCAGCACCACGCCACCACGAACGCCAGATCTGGTGGTTGTGTTAGGGCCGCTCCCGCGTGGTGCTCCACAACCACGGGCTTCGAGTACCCCCAATCCACGCGCCGCACCTCCAACTCGGGCTCCTATTCTCTGCTGAGTTCACTGCAGAGTTGGAGAGAAGCTGAGATCAGATCTCGTTAGCTCCGGCGTCGACCGTCTGCCTGGCGACGTCCTCGCCGTCGGCCGTCTGCGTGAGTTTGGCGTCGGCCGTGTCGTGACTCGTCCTTAACGGCGGCTCTCCTCGGACTGGATCGGCCATCTACGTGAGTCCAGCGTCGGCCGTGTCGTCCTAGTCCACTCGTCCTCGACCGGATCCGTCTGGGTGAGTCTACAAATTAGTTATCTCTTTATTCTTATTTACGTATGATTATATAAGCTTGATGTCCAATGATATCTTCATCGATGGATTATTCTGTTTAAATACTCAAATTGCTAAAAAATAAAATCGAAATACTTTCAGTTTAATTTGAATTCTAATAAAAAAAATTGAATTATAGATAAATATTTTATAGATAAACTGATTCTAGCATTTTGTTATATGGGGCGTGGACCTACCAAAAACAAAGTAGTAGCATTTTCTGAATTAGTTTTTTTTGTTACGAGGGGATTTTATGTTTCTGATACTTTATCTTACGAGGGGGTTTTATGTTCTTTTTTGCTTAGTTTTTTTTGGGTAATATCTTCCTTTATTTCTCCCTTTAAATTTACGATCTCTCTGCAACCTGTTAGCTTAGTGTTACCATACTTTGGTTCGGCTATGTTTTTTTTAAATTATTTTTTATTTTGCAATGATGTGGAGTAAATGCGTATAGTGTTAATTGCTTTCAACCAGGTAGAGGCACATAATGTTCATGGCTGTTAGATTTGGTATGGTAGGGATTGGAAAGACAAAAAAAAGTAGTAATGCAGTGGCTGATGGCTGATTTTTTCAGGTATGCATTTCAGTTTAAATGTCAAGTTTCAAAAGACATGTTCAGTACATAAAACTATAGAAGAAGAGTAAACAATGTATTTTACCATATAATACAAAGGCATGTGGTCCAACTCCTTGATGTTGGTCGCCTTCAACTTGAATACATCATGTATATGACCCAAATTGTTGCCAAGAGTGTGAATGTCAGATTCAATAAAAAAGCTACAAAGCCCTGTAGAAAAGGGAATAAAAAACAAATGAAGTGATGAAATACTAACCATGAACAAAAGTAGAATAACTTTGAATGGACCAGCCATACAAGATGCAATGTTATCAATTTATCTCAATACTCAAAAGAACCCACCAAGAAGAAAATAAAAATGTCTTTTATGAGTTATTAGTTGTGTTAGATCTTGCATTAAGGAACTTAGGTCAACTTTTTCTCTTCTTGATTTTCTTAGACTAATTAATCATGAGATGTTGATTTCTTTGGTTATTTTATTCATGTACGGGCAATATGGATACTTATAGGCTGGTTTATCAAAACCAGAAGCTGAAGGCTTCCTGTAATGCACTTATATTGAATAATTTCAGACAACAATGTAACATGAAAGAATGAAGAACACTATAATTGATTGCAATGTACAATTACTGAAAGCTTAATGATGAAATAAGAAAGATACCTATCATGATAAAAAAAATTAGATATGAAAGCTAAATGTAATTTGATTGAGGATAATAATAAGAGATTACTGCTCCTAAAACAAGATTTATAGAATTCTGTGGTGCAGCTGTAATTGTTGGGGCAAGGTAAGAACTTAAAAATAAAGTGAATTGTGAATTGATTTTCTTATATTAATTAATTGTGAATTGTTGATTTTTTTGGTTAATGTACAGCTACTGAAATTTTAATGATGAAGTAAGAATGATAGCTACCGTGATAAAAAAATCAGAACTGAAAGCTAAATGTAATTTAATTGAGGATGATAATAAGAGATTACTGCTCCTAAAACAAGATTTACAGAATTCTGTGGCACAGTTGAAGTTGATGGGGCAGGGTAAGAACTTAAAAATAATGTGAATTGTGAATTGATTTTCTTAGATTAATTAATTGTGGATTGTTGATTTTTTTGGTTAATGTAAAGCTACTAAAGTTTAATGATGAAGTAAGAATGACAGCTAGCGTGATAGAAAAATTAGACCTGAAAGTTAAATGTAATTCAATTGAGGATGATAATAAGAGACGGCTGCTCCTGAAAAGATTTATAGAATTCTATAGCGCATTTGAACTTAAAAATAAGTGAATTATGAAGAGATTTTCTTAGATTAATTAATTGTGAATTGTTGATTTTTTTTTTTGGTTATTTTATTCATCTATCCCGAATATGGATAAGTCTGTGCAGTCTAGTTTGTTAAAATTAGAAGCTGGAGGCTTTCTACGATACACTTTCATTGGATAATTTCAGACAAGGATATAGCATTAAAATTAGATCTTATTATGGTAATTATTAATAATGTAATATAATTATATTAATATTAACACTAATTAATATCAATTAGTATGTGAGTGATAGCTTAATAATATATTAATATTATAATAAATATTATTATATTCATAATGTAATATAATTAATAATATTAATGGTAATTATTAATTTAATTATTATATATTAATATAATTATGTATTAATTATTATTATCATTATTTATTCTTATTTGTAAATATATAAATTATTTTTTAATTTATTTGTATGTTTGTATTTTGTGCTGTTTGTCTTGTTTTGGATGTTGTTTTATTCAACCCTAACCCTTACAATCAAAGTACGGAATCTATCATTAGTTTGTTTGTCCTCTTTGTGGTTTAGAAGTCTCTATTCCTCTTTCCCACCTGACAAAACCAAATGAGGTTTGCTGGGTTTTCATATGCCCTCTTACATATGCAAATTTGTGTTTTATTTGACCCAATTCACATATGGTGGCTTTGATTGTATTTTTCATCCGTTTGTATCTATAGTACCATGATGTTTTGTAGACTATCGTGTTGTGTGTATGCTTGTATTTTGTGTTGTTTGTGTTGTTTTTTTTTATTTTCATGTTGGATTAAATTGTGTTTGTAAGTGTAAAATGCTATTTTGTTAATAAAGTAGTGAACTGTTTCATTCATTTACTTATTTATTCAGCTGCAATTGTGAATTTCTAATGGAAAATTGTGCCATGGTTTCTATCACCTAAAGATGAGCTTGAGTGAATATAAGGGGGCTTGGAAATTGTAATGTTGCTGACCCACTAAGTTAGATGGTGTCCTTGTTTTGATGTTCTTGTGAATTTTAATTAACTTATGTCATCTAGTTCCCCTTTCGTGAATTTGAAGAGTACAAAACTCTAATTGTGAATGACTTTCACATGGGAAAATATAAAGTAGTTCATGAAAATTATGAAATAATAAAAAAAAGTAGACATTTGCAATTCAGAGGTGACATCTTTTATGTTCTTCATTTTTCCACAGATGATATTGATAGTAAGAGAAATGTTCTTATGCAGTTTTGGCACTTTATAATGATAAATCTCTGGTAGATTTCTAAATGATAAGTTTATAATAGGTTATAAAGCATTCATTCCCATAGCCTATAATGTGATGTTTATCCAAAAGTATACGTATGGATTTCATAATTTTATAGCTGGCTTGGTATATATATTTTCCCATCTATTTATTTGTGTTGATTATACTTTTCAAAATAAAACGAAAACTAAAATTTACCATTTGTTTGTTATGTGTATCCATTTTACTACGGGTAAACATGTTTTTGATTTTTGAAATTATAAAATTAAAGCATGGCACCAAATAAAATTATAAAACAGAAAACTAAAATGAAATCCTTTTCAAGCAGGAATTAATATGTTTTATTTTTTTTATTTTTATTGTAATTTATTTTGCAGTCATGAAGTCCGGATTGTCAATCGAGGCTCTTGCCATGTTAAAGGAAGGGCTTTCATCCGTATAAAAAAAGTTAGCACAAAGTAAACAGTTACAAAAAAAAGTTTACCGATAAAATTAAAGCTTTGGGTATGTTTATCTCTGCCATTGTATTTTTAATACTATCATTTATGTGTAGTTACTTCAATGAATTTGGAATTTGATGTTATATTTGTTTATCTTTGTGTTGTTGGAAGGTGGAGAGACAATTGTTAGAGGTTATTGTTGAAGTTTTGTTGCCCATGTTTGAACAAAGAAAGAAATAGAATAAAGATGAAAAAAGGAGCGGCAGGCAGCAATTCATACCCATGTTATTGTTGAAGTTTCACTGTCCATGTTTGAATTTGAATGATCAATCATTATTGAAATAGTATATGTATAGTTTCTTTTTTTTTGTTTACAATTGACATTCTAATTTGTATTTATTAATAATTTTTTAAATCATATATATAGTATAGATTATATGTTTGTTTATAATTTTTCATTTCATATATATTAATATATATTAAAAATGTCTGTTGACTTTGATGGACTCTTTGAAGCATGTAAGTATTTTAAAGAAGAAAGAAGATTTTAAATTGATATTAATGTGTTTGATAATTTATCTTTTTAATAAATTTAAAAAGTTAATTGAATATGGTAGACCTATTGGATTTATTGGAAAGGACTGGTGGACTCATATCCTTTTTGAATTTATTTATTTGAATGTGTTTCATTTTCGCTTACTTGTTTTGTTGTGATTAGTTTTTCTCTTTGGTCAATAGTGTAATATGTTTCTCACTCTCTTCCCGAAAGGTTTATATATTTTTTTAATTGTCATTTATTCAAAACGATTACCCTTCACTTGAATATAATGTTTTGAATTGCTAATTTAAAAACTGATGTGGTGCAGTTTCTATTTCATATAAAATCTTTTCGTTATATAATACGGATAAAGTTCAGGATTCCAAAACAATACTTCTCATGAGTCTAAGGTCGTTCACAAAACAAAACAAAAGTCTGGTTAGATAGTATTTCATGTTACTTGGAATCGAAGTGACATCCCATCCCCTTCATTCGTGCCTTCATCGTGCGAAAAAAAAACTAAATAAATGCAGTCGAGTTAGGCCGCTAAATTGGTATATGTAAATATTTTTTAAAATGGTATATATCTTAATTAAAAACTTTAATAAATTATGATGTTTATTTTATTAATTTATAAATTTAAAGAATTAATAGAGTGAAAGTTAGTAAATTTTTTTAGTTAAATACGTACTTTCAGATTATTTTAGTTATATGTAATTAAATATAAATTTAAAAAAAATTGATGAGTAATATTTAATATCTTTATTATTCGAGAAAAAGTTCATATCTTTATTAATAAATCATTGACGTCCTGTGAGTGCAAAGCAAAGCTCCATCCTGCACCTCTAGGACATCACCGCAATTGAATATTCTGCAAAAAGTCCAAGCACGGTTTCCTTCATACCGACCGACCACATGGGGATTGAGGGAAAGGTAGATAAAACCCAAGTAGCAATCAACCAATTGCTATAAGAACCCCGCCAATAGCTGATAGCATTCCTTCTTCGAAGGGCTAATAGATAGAACTGGAAAAAAAAAGCCCATGTTGTTAGCACTAATCGTCCACTGCAGCAGCTACATGTACAGATCAGACAATGACAACGATCGCCATGGGGAAGAGCTCCAGAGAGGGGGTGGTGAAGATGATCCACTGCTAGGTGATCTTTTACTTTGCGGATGCAGAGGGGGGAAACACTTGGGAGTTGAAAATGAGCTCAAGTTGGAGTTGTCACTGTCTTCGACTGGAGTTGGCAGTTTTTTTCAAAAATCTGCCAATGTTAATTCTTAGTGGGTATTTGTAGTTTTTGCCCCACAAATAACCATGTGTGATTATGCTTTTGCGTTTTCTACTGTAGGCATTCTCTGTTTTACTAAGCTCTTGGATAGAGGAAGAAGATGAAAGATCTGCTAGGCTGGTAAAGGACTTTGATTTGCCACCATAGAACTTGGATATGCCCCTACTGAAATGAGCCACTTAAAGAAATTGCATAAGAAATAAGGGAGAAACACAAAAAGACAAAAGTAATGGGACAGAAGATCAGATGTGGTTTAATCCGAAAATGGTTTTGCACAACTGATTGATATCCTGTGCCAGTGATTTCCTACATTTAGGGATGCTGCTTGCAATTGATTGGCTGGAATTAAAAAAAAAGATGTCTATTTCCGATAGAATATTTTCTCATGCTGTAATATTTTAAGACTTTTTTTCCAAAGAAACATCTACAAGACTCGATGACAGCCTCAAAAATAAATTTAGGATAAGGCATGGGGAAGGGGTCAGATCTATGCTTCAAAAGCATATAGATGAAAACGAATTGGAATACTATTTTAGTGAGGAAAGAAAGCAAGTCCTTATTCTCACTAAAGTTTGTACTTTCCAAATTGAGAATTGCAAAACTATGATCCCAATCAAAAACTACCTTCTACGGGTATCATCAATTATATCCAAACCTTCAAAAAGACAAAAGGTTTATCTCATTTGAGATAATCAATTTTATCAGTTGAAATAAGCTCTTTTCAGAATCTAGAATAACTGCTCAAACATTATTCTCGATGTACAATACTAAAGAAAAAATGAGGAGCGAGCAACTCTATTGGGCACGTTACACATTGTACCCAAAACAAACATGCTGCCAAAATGGGTATGTTCCACGGGTGTTGAATGATCTGTGTTCTATAAAATGCTAGGTTTGTTCAAATTTTCAAAAAGCAAAGTCTTTAAGAGTACATGGTGGGTACATCTCTAGCTCCATTAAGGGAAATCTAATCAGTATTCATTTCATTAAATAGCCACGAAATGAAGAATACCTAAGTCAAGTGGGAAATTAATAGTCAAATCCACTTTCAGAGCACAGGCCCAACAAAGGGCTCTACTGACATGCAATATGTTGTTAAAGATGCCAAATTTGTCATGCACCCATAAGCCTAAAGATTGAGTACATACCTTTCCTCCTAAATTTATAGTTACAACCAAGAACACATTTTTTGAATATCATTTTGCTTGCACCTTTTTTGTTGGGATTATGGGCTAGTATATTAAAGTTTATTTTGGGCTACACTACTTACACATCATGTCTCTTCTCAGTTCTCATCATATTCCCCATGGTTGCCAAGCACTTCCAATGCGGTAATTGTCCTGACTCTTGTGTTCAAAATGTTTGGCCAAATGCAGTTATTTTGGTAAAATGGTCCCATGGTTTTGTTCGTTCTATATGATGAAAAATCATTTAGGTCATTCGTTATGGTGGGTGTTTGGTTTCCCCTCCAAACCATGGTTTTGTGGGTTTGAGTTGAGTTTTTTTTTCAAAACTATATTTTAAATTGCAAGACTTTGTTTTGCAAATGTAGGGTAAGGGTTTGCATTTGGTCAAACCATAGTTTTGATCATTTCCGAATCAAAGAAAGCATGATTTTTTGCCATGAAAATCAAAACAACACCTAAAAGAAAACTTAATTTTAGGAAAAAAATATGATTTTAAAAAACTTGATTTTGAATCATTTTTCAGTTTGGAAACAAAAGACACTCATGGTACATATCTTATGTGCCATTGTCTATCCTATGCATTTTACACATTTATTGACACTAGAGGATAACTATAAATGAGTTCACTAATATGTAGGCCTGCATAAAGCACATGCTTTAAATGCACTGCAGCAGACTTTTAATTCCTTTTTCCAAAAGAGTTCACCAGTATGTAGGCCTAGAATAGCAAGTGGGCAACTAGTAGTGAAGGCCCAGAATCACGGTCCATCTGCATCAATGGAATTGTGTCCCAGGAAGCAGACCTTTTCCTGATGCCTCCAAGTCATCGAAACAGAACTCAAATATCTAAAACCAACACGACCTATAACACTTTCGGATTTGAGCGAAACCCAAGTAAAACATAGCCCGATCAAATGCCATGCAACTCAACATATACAAACGTTAATCCATTATGGAAAAAACAAACCTTAATTAAAGGATTTCATATTGATTTTATGAGAAATCCACGAAATACAATATGTGAATGATTGATTAAACAAAGGGTGAACAAAATGAATGGCAAGAAAACAAGGCATCCAAAATATACCAACGAAGCTTACTTGAGGGGCAAAACCTCCTCCAGCGCATCCATGGTTTCCAACGGTCCTTTGTACGAACTCTGCACCTCAGTCTCGCCGCTGTCGGATGAAGCCGCCCCGGACGCATCGCTGTTCCTCCCGATCGAAGACGAGCTGCGCGAACCCGAATCTTCGTGTTCCCGGCCCCTCACGGCCCTCTCCGTCTCCCCCGTCGCCGTAAAACCTAGATTGCAGGCTGCGATCGCTGCCATCTCCGTCAATAAAACCTAGATTACACGCGACGTGCCGGCAATAAACCTCGGATGTTGCTCTCTCCGATTGCGGTTACTCTCCAGAACAATCGACATCATCGTTCAAGAGGAGAATCGAATCGAAACGAAACGAGGGTAGACAAAAGCTGTAGATTTGACAGACAGCGATAGCATGCACATGGAGCTTCCGGTATTTCCGCCACCGTACAGGACAACAGTAGGAGGTTGATGCTACGGTCTACGGAGAAACAGCATTACTGTCATAAATTAAAATTACTTTTTATTTTATTTTATTTTTACTACACGTTTTGATTATATAAACTAAAATTACTGTCATGACAAAAAAGATAAAATAAAATATGCTGACAAAAGGAGATAAGAGAGAGAGGGTGATGATCCGATTATTCGATAATCGATAGTCAAGACCTTATCCTCAAGCACTTTATTATATTTTTCGAAATTGGAAATTAAATAACATTATCTCTGTTAATATACTATTTTAATAAAAAATGAAACTCCCTTGTTTTAATTATTGTACATGTAATATATTTTTATTTCTAAATTATTATTATTATTATTATTCATTATAAATTCCGCCACATCATTCAAAATATCAATTTATTAATTTTAAAAAGTGTATAACAACTTTTGAAAATAAAAAAGTTACTATATATTTTATAAAAATATTTAAAAATGAAAATGAAATATTTGAATTATGTTTTTTAAAACATAATTCAATGAACAAATGGTATACTTATTTTGAAATTTTATTTAAAATTTTATTTGAATAAAATAATTATTTTTTTAAAATAACCTTCAACTGTTTTATATTTTTAAATATAACTCAACTTTTTTTATGAAATTCAATTTAATGATTTTCTTATTTAGGTAGTTGTTTGGAAGTTGATGGTAGAGTTTTCTTCCAACAATAGTTATTGAGTCATATTTGAAATAACTTCATATGAATTTATGTATGAATAATTTTGTATATCTTAGCCGTATTAGAATTGGACATGTATGGGAAAGGTTGTAGCACTTGGTTCAAATATGGTGCAAAATGTCTTATATTGACTAGAGAAGTCAATCATTACAATTTGAAGTGAGAGATTACGTCTTTTTGCAAGTCCCAGTAAAGAGGGAACACGAAAGGTTTAGTTGGAGGTGTAAACTTTCACCTCAATTTATTATGCCATTTGATATTGTTGTTATAATGAGATTGATTGCTTATTGGTTAGTTGTACCATTGGAGTTGGTATGTGTTCATGATATATTCCATATATCATAGTTGAAGAAGTATTCCCCAAATCCTTTGTATGTCCTTGATGGGAGTGAGATTAATTTGACAAATGATGGTATTATAGTGTATGTGCTAGTCCAAGTAATTTATAGATAAGAGCAAGTCTTGAGGACGATTCCCTTGATTTGAGTATTGGGGTATTATCATGGCATGGCTGAATAGATATGAGAGAGAGCAAGATGAGAGTTTTTTATCTCAAGCTGTTTGTTATAAAGTAGGTAGAATGTAAATAGCCTATTGTTGATTGAGGTACATTATTGATACTTGTGTTTGTATTTAGTTATATTATTGACATTTGTGGACGTGTTGTTGACCTTTCGGTTAAAGTTTTATTGATAATTGTTTGATGCAGAGTTAAATAATAGATATTTGTAGGATTATTGATTTTGAATATTGGTTTTTTTTTTGTTCAAAATTTATTATCTACTATTCATATCTCCACATTTGTTTATTTAGAAATCACCCACTTAAGACCTGATTTGTTCTTGTTTGAAAGGCAATTATTTACTTTTTTGGAAACTGATGCTATTAGAGCATCTATACTAGTTTCTCTAAAATATATTTTTTTAAATTTTTTTTAAAATATTAAATCTTTAATAAAAAAACTACATTACATTAGTTTATCTAAAACTATAAAATATAGAGATTGAGAATATAATTGCTACATAAATATGCACTTTTGAAGGAAAAAAATCCTTCAAATATTTTTTTTATATATTTATTAACATATATATATATATATATATTTGATTGATTATGATAAATGAATGACATAAAAAGTATAATTTAGTAGAATAAATATAGAAATAAAAAATAAAATGAGGATAAATAATAAAAATATATTAAGTAGTATACTATTTATTTTATAAAATAAAAATAAAAATTATGGAGCTAATGTAAATATTCAAAAAACTAATTATTAATTCATTGGTTATACAAGAGGACTCGCACAACATGAAATCACTATCCCAAACGCCTATTCATGGCAAATTGAGGATTTACAATCCAGCAATTATATAAACAAAAAAAACTTTATAAGACACTATGACCGCTCATTTTTCAAACATATTAGGATCGAAGTTAAATAACCCTCCCTCGTGCACCAAACATTCAAAATTAAATATTAGGATCGAAGTTAAATAACCCAATCATATATTTATTACTAACTAAAATCTCAAAAAAAAAATAGTGGAAGGATGCATGGAATGTATCATTGCGTACGAATAATGACAAAGAAAGTGTTTCAGCTGCGACAGAGCAAGGGACAAGAGTAGATACGAAAGTGATAGGCAATTGGCAAAGGAGAGGATGTGGGAGCTGCAATTAATCATTACGGGGTAAGTTTATTAAAATTTTTGCCACCGTTGAAATTTTAACGGACACTTGCGAGTTGCGACGTCACGCGGGAGAAAAATCAAATGCCAACCTGACCGTTATCCAAACAGCGTCTAGTCACCTTTTTTTAAATTTTAAAAAAAAAAACAAACAAAATAGGGTGTGGAAAGTGAAAGCCCATCGCAAATGCAACGGACCTAGAGAAGATAAATGTACCGAATAACAATTAATTAATATAATTGCACGTGCTCCCTAGGCCAAGCGATCAGATTGCTATCTAGATTTAGAAGCTAATAATTGGGGGAAAAAAACAAAAAATTATAATGATTTTTAATTGCTTCTTAACTCTACCTGTCTTTCTTGTTGAGCGAGTGGTTAAGGGCTTGTATTTATGCCTTATGGATGGAGATACACGAATCCTTTGTTTTGTTTTTATTTTTTTAATAAATATTATAATAATATATATTACGAAAAATAAAATGCATTTTAAAGTGAACTCTACCTAGGTTTAGATTTTTTTTTAAATATTTAATGACTTCTTTTAAAAAAATAAAACACATTTTTAATGTTTTTAACTTTTATTTTATATTTTAGTTTCCCCCTCCTTTTGCTAACATTTTTTTAAAACGGTTTTTTTTTGATCGAAAATGACGTCCAAACGAAGGAGTATATTCAATTAATTAAAAAAATAGTTTTAAATATTTTTTTTTCAAATCTTTGATTTTCAATGCATCATGCCAACAGCTAAACCTAAACGTGCCTGTGTGGGTGAACTTGATTACCAGGTCATGACCATAGCTAATTTCATAAACTCGATAGGGGAGAATCCTTTAAATTAGGCAGGTTAACTTCTGATTGAAAAATATTAATTATTAAAAAAGTAATTAATACAACTTCCGTACTTCTTTGAGTCATATGAAATTAATCATCACAATCAAGCTTATAATTATGACGTTGTTATTATTAAATTTTTGCTACCTTCGAAATTTAACGCATGCGCATACGCCCTCGCGACGTCACATGGAAGAAAAATCAAATGCCTATACCTGACCTTGAAGACTTCCCCGTCAGCTACAAATTAATGGATGGGATGGTGTTCCTTCCCCTTTTTTTTTTTTCTTTTTAAATTTGATCCCTCAATGTTTTTCAGAACCTTTAGGCATTTGATTGATCTATCGAATCGTTTAGATCAAGTAGGTAATTACTTCATTGACTTTTAATCTTCAACTGCTCGTTTGTTTATATCTAGTAATTTTCGATTCTTTGTGATTATCTGAAAAAGTCTATGCTTTTTTAGCCATACCTATCAAAATGATTCAATAACTAATACGATTTTAATTATGACTCGCTTATTCTTTTTTTTTTTTTATGTTCTGAAATGGTTTCATAATTTAAATTACATATATTTTCATATTGAATATTTATCAAATTAATTAAACTATATGCATGAGAAATAATCTCGCCTTAGACTCCATCGAATTTAACAAAAAATCAAATAAGTGCAAAATGTTTTTACATTTTAAGCAGTACCATGTTAATTTTCTTTATCCATATATTTTTTGGTCTTCTTATACCCCAATATCACCGACAAAATTAATAACTTTCATGATGATAATAAAATTAAAGACACTTAAAATTCAATTTTAATATTATATTTTAAAAGTTAAATTAAATTAAAGCAGCCATTTGTTACTTTATCTTTCTAAAACATGATTAAACTCACTTAAGAAGAAAATTATTCCTGTTCCCAACTTGTCGGTTACTTGCCTGTTACTCGCCCAGGTACCCTACACGAGACGTACAAATAAAATAAAATCTTGACGCTTCAAACTTTTTTGAAAAACAGGGATTAAATTTTAATTAAGAGCAACTCAGTCACTTCATAATAAACTGAAGTGAAAGAATATATGGTGAATTGATTAGGATGGGAGATCGAGCTCCCAAAAATTGAGCTATAATTTTGTCGAATTGCAAATAGAAGGATCAGATCAGATCAGCTTAATCACGTACGACAACCCCCATAATTAATGTTGCAGATAGAATTGATTAGGAAGGGAGCTAAAACATGGGAATGAATTTATTTTCGAATTTTTATGTATTTATCCATTTAAATGAGTGTTGGCACACACCGAGTTAACCTTAATTGTCGGTATCCAGCCTGTGGTGGGTGTGTACTTATGGCAAACCATTAAATAAATAAATATATAAATAAATCAGATATTTCTGGGTGGGGACTGGGGATACCCTCGTCTCCCCCCAAAAAAATACAATTGACACGTATAAACCATACATGCACCTGTCGTACGTCCAACCTCGACTAATATATGTAGAGTGGTTTAATACAATTGACATGTAAAAACCATGCATGCACCTGTCTTACGTCCAACCTCCATAATTAATGTTGACTAGAGTGGCTTCAGATTAATTAATATAAGAATTGAAGTACCAAAATCGTCAGTTTCATCATACAAGAAGCCTATATGATCTGATGTTAAATTGATCCAACTCCAGACTTTGGAGACAAGCTAGTGTCCCATCTCTCCAATGACTGATGAGAACGTACCCAACACTAATAATGGTTGCAATATGGGTAGAGAAACTTGGAATACATCAATCAACAAACGTACACCACACAAAACTTAGGCAATCAATACTGGAATACAAACTTATTAAAAGTTCAAGCTAATTTTTTGGGGGGATCGGATTTGATGGCCAGAGATTGGAGGTGTTTCTACTTTCACCACACTCTGGAAAAGCATTGTCTCGCAGTCGTGATTTATTTTACTTGACAAGCTTACCGCTAATTTTCGCAATAACCCACACCCACCACGAACCACCAACCACAACCATATGCACCAGCTGTCTTACGTGCGACGAGAGCTTTCTTCTTGGCCTGGCTTCGCAATGTTTTATGTTTTCTCATACACAAGAAGTGATGTTGTTTTAGGGTGCATACGTCCTTTTGGGAGCCCATGTGGCCTTGACTTTGAGCTAGTTTTAAAAGGCTTTTAATTGGGTGTTACAACTAGTGTCTTCTTATATATGTGTGTGTGTTCTTAATTTGTTTTTCTACCTGTTCGTAAAATACGTACATATATACTTACCAAAAACACACACACATATATATATATATATTTGAATAGAATGAAACTTGGAATGCAAACACCACGCATAAACTGAGAACGTACGTGCGCCACAATAATTAATGCGAATTAACAATATTGGAATATAAACTGGGAATACACAGCTGGTTTATTCATGGTAATTATAAGCTCCTTAATTATGAACCAACAAACGCGCGCGCGCGCGCCACGCACTTTATATGTGATCTTGATTACGCACCCAATTAATTAATAATCTATCCGGTGCCGCCCAGAACCTTCTTGAGCTTCCTAACCTGAGCATCGTCAAGGAAAGTGACCCGCTCTATGTAGTCCGATGGCAGATTGTTCTGGAACAACGAAGTGTGGACGTATTGCAGGCCCGGGTCCGGGTTGTCGAAGGAGACGAATGCAAGCGCTTGGGTGTCGCCGTAGTTGATCTGAAAGTGCAACAGGCCTCGAGGGAACACCATGCAGTCCCCCTTCTTGAGTTTCGTCACGTACACCACATTGGAGGTCTGGGAAATGAAGCCGGCGACGAAGTCTTCGCCGTCCACCAGAATCAACATTTCAGAGGCCCTCGGGTGGGTGTGGATGGGGATGACCCCGCCCCTCGCCTGCAGGTCCAGCCGGGCCATGGTGAGGCCCAGCCCGTTCACCCCGGGGAACTGCGGGGTGAATGCGGGTGTCACCGCCGCCTTCATGATGTTGGTCGTGTTTCCGGGGACGCCGAGGCCCGAGAAGACGAAGTCTCTGGCGGTGACCTTGGCCGGGTCCTTGCAGGTGTAGCCGGTTGGGCCTTGTGGCGCGCCCAGGTCCGCCACGCAGAAGTCCAGTTCGAGCGCATTAATGGAAGCGGCGGAGAGGAGGCCCAAGAGGGGGAGGGCAATGGAGAGTAGTTGTGTCGGTGTAACAGCCATGCTAGGTAGCTGTTTATTCACTTCTTGTCTACTTGTCGGTCACTGATGAGTGTTTTATTACTCGTGTTTGATGGATTTGGAATTGTATGGTTTGTATTTATAGGGGCTCTTCGGAGAGATGTTTTCTTCCAGCTCCGCAATTGGCTGATGGAGACATAGCATTTCGTGCATGTATTTGGAGATGAGGCGTCAATTCGTTCATGTTTAAAGTTTGACTCAAAAAAAAAAAAAACTAATTTGATTAATTTAGAAGTACATAAAAAAAGAAAAAGAAAAAGAGAGAAGGTAAAAGTAGGATAGCAAAACCAGGTTGTTAAATATCTTTGTTTTTATTTTATTTTATCTATTTTTCTTCATTTATAAACTAGCTGTAAATTTAAAGGAAGATTTAACTTATTTTTCTGGATGCATATAATGTTCCATATTTAATTTTTATTTGTTTAAAACTTAAATTTAAACAGTTGGACGTAAAATCAATTAATCATGCCTACATTGAAAATAGTGCATATATATATATATGGCCCATGTATAACGTGTGGTAATAATGCAAGATCTAACAATCGGAATTAATCATGCATACATTGAAAATAGTACATATATGGCCCAGGTGGTAATAACTAATAAAATCAATTTGATTTCATTCAATTATCCAATCGAGTCTTATATATATTGGTTCTGAGTTTGAATAGGGCCATCATTGGAATTCCGGCCATAGTATACCGTGGTCATAAAAAACAAAAATTATGCTCTAACTGCAATAAGATTTGAGAAAAACGGGTATCGCATGAAATATTTTTTGAAGACAATGAGTCCTCGAGAGTTTTTGATTTAGCACATACAACATGTGGATCTTGCAAGACTTACGACTCTTTGCAAAACACAAAATATATGAGTCTAGATAAATCAATCGGATTGAAAAAAATCATAAATAATATTTTAATTTTTTTACATATTAATTATCTATCGGTGAAATTATAATACATCTGACTGATTATCCTATTAACTTATTCCGTAAAGAATTATTTTTCAAATGCGTGTAAATGTGAGACTCAGAGCCCTTAAAAATAAAAATTTTCATTTTAAAAAAAAAATGGGTAAATAAAGCTAACAAGAGCACACACCACAAAACGAAACTCACAGAAGGAGAATTTAATTCAGTGAAAATCGGTGCCACAAAGCACTAAGACAAAATAGACAGACAAAAAGAAACAACAGAACATCCACCGATCGAACACCCGACACAGGATAATTTTTTTGACGACACGTATACGTATACATACAAGGAGGTAGGAATTCTCGCTGAAAGAAAACAAAGTTCAATTCTTCATAACAAAAAAATACAAAAATAGGATCTGTTAATTTAAGAGAGAAGAAGTAACAGATTGTTGTTATTGGGAAGAGAGACACAAATATATATATATGCGCTACAAATTAGATAAATTAGATTAACGATAATAGTAAAAATTAAATAAAAATAAATAAAGAATATTAAGATTTACGTATAAAATTTAATATATATATATATATATATATATATATATATAAATTTAATACGGAAAAAATTACGGATAATTTTTTTTTTAATTTTGTATGACTAGCAACTTGACTCTCTTAACCATACTTTTTGGACCCTTTAAATATGATATTATAAATAATTTTAAAATACTTCTTTTACTCTATTAAATAATACATAAAAAAAA
Source organism: Taxillus chinensis (assembly GCA_023512835.1). Taxonomy (NCBI): domain Eukaryota; kingdom Viridiplantae; phylum Streptophyta; class Magnoliopsida; order Santalales; family Loranthaceae; genus Taxillus; species Taxillus chinensis. Next base: position 13,207,386 of record CM042086.1, read on the forward strand.
AAGATAACAAAAGGATTTAGTTCATTAATTTACAATAGGATTTCTAAGTAAAAACATTTAGGCTGTTCTTCCGGAAAAGTGTACCTAAAACACATTCGGAGCACCATATATGTAACATTTCTATTGAAAATTTTGTGACTTTGCAAAATTAAATTTTGTGGTCGGCTTATGTAACTGTGTTTGCTGGTTACACGACTCATTAACTCTATAATTTTTAGGGACGTAAATTACTTAAAGATTTATAAATTATTGCACTTATCAGGAATTATTATTATTTAATATTTATTACTCTTATTAGTACAATATATTATGTCTGTATTATCATCATCATTATTATTGTATGTTTGTCTCACAGTCGTTTATTTGATAAGCTTACGCTAATTTTCGCAATAACCCACACCCACCACGAACCACCAACCACAACATGCACTTGACTTTGAGCTAGTTTTAAGAGGCGTTTGGGTGTTACAACTAGTGTCTTCTTATGTTCTTAATTTGCTTATCTTCCTGTTCATAAGATAGAAATAAAAAAACACCCAAAAAAAAAAAAAAAAAACAAAAAAAAAACACAAATATAACAAAGAAAGAGTGGGGGGGGGGCCCGGGGCCCCCGCCAATCCCCCCCCTCTTCCAAAAATATATATATAACCCTATATCCCCCCCCCCCCCCCCACCCCCAACACAAAACCCCCCCCCCCCCTTTAAAAAAAAAAAAAAAAAAAAAAAAAAAAAAAACAACAATCACCCCCCAACCACCCCCCCCCCCCCCCCCCCCCCCCCCCTTAAAATTTATATATATATATATATATATATATTAAAATTAATATATAAATAAAAAATTATGAATTTTAATAAGTTTTACAATTTACTATACCAATTTTGTCTAACTTATATAGTTTTGTTTTTTTATACGTATATGGTACTTATACGTTAACCGAAAAAGGCGGGGCGGGTTGACCCCCCCCCAAAACAACAATTAATTTTCCAAGTAAAAAAATAAAAAAATAATTTTATTTATAAAAAAAAATTTTTTTTTTATTAAAAAAAAAAAACCCCAAAAATAAAATAGAATGACAAAATGATTTTTGGAATTACAATACACCACGCATAAACTTTAGATCAGCCGCGAATGAAACAAACACCACCAAAACTACAACGTACGTACGCCACAATAATTAATGCAAACAATATTGGAATAGAAACCGGGAATACACTGGTTTCATTTATTCATGGTACGTAATTAGCTCCTTAATCATGACTACACAACAAACGCGCGCCACGCACTTCATATGTGATCTTGATTAATTAAGGAGGTCCCAATTAATAATCTATCCGGTGCCGCCCAGAACCTGCTTGAGCTTCCTAACCTGAGCATCGTCAAGGAAAGTGGTCCGCTCTATGTAGTCCGATGGCAGATTGTTCTGGAACAACGCAGTGTGGACGTATTGCAGGCCCGGGTCCGGGTTGTCGAAGGAAGCGAATGCAAGCGCTTGGGTGTCACCGTCGTTGATCTGAAAGTGCAACAGGCCTCGAGGGAACACCATGCAGTCCCCCTTCTCGAGTTTCGTCACGTACACCACATTGGAGGTCGGGGATATGAAGCCGGCGGTGATGACGCCTTCCACCACAATCAACATTTCAGAAGCCCTCGGGTGGGTGTGCATGGCGTGGACCCCGCCCCTCGCCTCCATGTCCAGCCGGCCCATGGTGAGGCCCAGCCCGTTCACCCCGGGGAACTGCGGGGTGAATGCGGGTGTCACCGCCGCCTTCATGATGTTGGTCGTGTTTCCGGGGACGCCGAGGCCCGAGAAGACGAAGTCACTGGCGGTGACCTTGGCCGGGTCCTTGCAGGAGTAGCCGGTAGGCCCTTGTGGCGCGTCCAGGTCCGCCACGCAGAAGTCCAGTTCGAGCCCATTAATGGAAGCGGAGAGGAGGCCCGAGAGGGGGAGGGCAATGGAGAGTAGTTGTGTCAGTGTAACAGCCATGCTAGCTAGCTGTTTAATTATTCACTTCTTGTCTACTGTCTGTCAGTGTCACTGATGAGTGTTTTATTAGTCGTGTTTGATATGGATTTGGAATTGTATGGTTTGTATTTATAGAGGATTCGGAGAGATGTTAATTCACTTCGTTCATGTTTAAAGTTTGAAATATTGGAATTACTAAAAAAAAAAAGAAGCTATTTTGATTTGAAAGTACTTCCAAAAATAAAAATAAAAGAGCAGGTCAAAGTAGGATAGCAAAACCAGGTTGTTTTAAAAAAATCTAATTTGTTTTTATTTTATTTTATCTATTTTTTCTTCGTTTATAAACTACCTGTAAATTTAAAGGAAGATTTAACTTATTTTTCTAAATGGTTCAATCCGCATTGAGATGTAATTTTTATTTGACTGTAATTTTATTATAATAACATTAACATATAAACAATTAGATGCAAGATGTGACGGTTAGAATTAATCATACATATATTGCATACGATTTATTATATATTATAACTCTATGTATGATCAAGTCTAGACAAAAATTCAATTATCATCCGTTTTAATCTCGTTATATTGGTTCGTATTTTAAAATATTTTTTTATATATGTCTTAACAAACATCACAACACTTTATATTATATTTTATATATTTATATATATAAGACCCATGTGTGTACGTAATAACTAATAAAATCAATTTGATTTCACTCAATTATCAAGTCCGAGTCTAATATATATATATATATTGGGCTTGAGTTTGAATAGGGCCATCATTGGAGGGCATAAGGTACCCCGGTCATAAAAAAAAACATAAATTATGCTCAAGGACTGCAATAAAATAAATAAATATGAGAAAAACAAGTGTCGCACGAAAAAGTTTTTTTTTTAATTACAGAACATCCGCCGATCGAACACCCGATACAGTATAAAAAAAATTGACGGCACATATATACTGGGAGGTTGGAATTCTCCCTGAATGAAAACAAAGTTCAATTCTTCAAACAAAGACACATGATCATATAAAAGTATGATCTCTTATTTTAAAAGAGAAGAAAGAACAAATTGACCTTTACAGGGAAGAAACACACACATATAAAAGTAGACTCTCTATATTAATTTATTTTTTATATTTAATAAATCATAAAATTATTCTCATAATAAAATTTTATTTTTAACTTTTTCTCTGTAAGATTTATATAAAAATTTTCAACAAGTATTTATTCTATATCATTATAAAATTATATAAAAAATTCCTCTTACTTTTCCTAAGTCATGTGCACCATAATATTTATTTTTATTTTATATTAAATTATAAAAAATTATTATTAAATAAAAAATAAAAAAATATTATTTTAATGATATAGATTGATTTAAAAAACCTATTTATATAGTGAAACAAAAAATAATTTAAATCTATAAAATTTAAAAATATGATTAGAAAGCTATTGTTAGTGTTCTAATATTTCTAAGAACATCTTAGTGTAATTTGTAATTTATAATTTGTGCTCTAAAATAAATGATGCTTCATAAAGTATATTCGAACAAATATTCTCCAGTATCCACTCATACCCATCCTGGCTTCTTCGTTTTTTATACGACCCCAATAATCCGATACAACCAAACTCGATCGCCACCGACACAAACCGCATCATCGGCCCCGAGAAGGCGAGAACCACAAATCCCTTATTGCAGATCCTGCGGCTGCAAGTTCCGGCAGCCTTTTTTTTTTTTTGATGACTTTGGTGATTCGGGGGGCGAGGGGGGGGAAAAAAAAAAAAGGGGGTTAAGAAAAGGTACGTAAGCAACCATATATACTGAGAAATTTTTGTGGGTTGGCAAAATTAAATTTTGTGATCAGCGTGTGTTTGCTGGTTACATAAACTCATTAACTATATAATTTTTTGGGAGGAAAATTACTAAAGATTTATAGATTATTGCATTTATCATCAAGAAGTGAATTCGAAGTGAATTGAATTAAATTTGAATTTTTAACAGAAGTCGCATTATTATCATATATAGTGTTATTATATATGTGTGTGTGTGTGTGTTTGTATATAGCTATGATTATTTTATTAGTGGGCCACTAAAGATGCAAATTGTTTCGTATGGTATTATCATAACTTTTGTTTTATATATTTTTTTGTTGAGACAAACTTTTCTGCTAATTATTATGCCGTCGAAGCGCCGTGTGGGTTGGGTTTGTCCTATTCTCATACGGACAAAGAAGAGCTGCGTAAGCTCAGAAACAATGGTCGTGACAATGTTGGGATTTAAAAGTGATGCTTGGCTTGTGAAGCAACTAATTCGGGACGCAATTATTATTTTTTTAAGAAATTAATTTCTTTTAATTATTAAGTAAAAAAAATTATTTAGCTATTAAGTCATTAATTTTTTTTTATGTAATTAATGCTATAAATAAGTTTCCAAATCATTGTAAAAGTATATATAAATTTTATTTTTAATTTTATAAACTTATAAATTAATTCGATCAATTTATTCTTTGTGTTTCCTTTGATTATCAATTTGTTTGAGAGATTCGATCATTGCTATCAACTTCTTGTAGTTTTCGTGCACTGCGCCAGTATTCAAGCAAGGCTTTTCTTGTGGTGATGTCACTGAGTCCGTGCGTTCGTGATGACCATGTACCTAACATAGTTAAGGAGGTGAGCGTTCATGGAGTCAATCAATGGGTCCCAAGGGCAGATATTGATGCTATATATAGGTTAGAGAATCCAATGTGTAGAACAACATCTTGAAAATCTAACTGAGCATGTCGACTTGTTAGAAGGTCATGGTGGCAAAGTGCTTGGCGAGAAGTGGTCAAGAGTATGGAGAATTTATTAATATGCCGATTAATTGAATTTTGATGATGATTTGATTGAGCGTGCCCATCTGAGAACAAGAGACGAATTGGTTGACCCACACCCTAGATGTGGGGCTGCAATTAGAGTACATTAGCTATGGTATGATTCATCATAAGAGGAAGAGTTGTTATTTGGCATACAACTATTGTCTATGTGGGATCAAGAATTATACGAACGTAGAGATGTAGTCGATTATCAGTTGAAGGTGGATATTCCATCATTTAATAGTATTCTTGATATTGAAAGTTTTTGATTTTAAAATTTTCAACAAAAAAAAAAGCAGAGTTAATTTGGTGGGTAAAGGAGAGATTACACTGGAAGGGGGTGAGGATGGCTTTAAGACCAAAGAGAGGATATATATATATATATATATATATATATATATATTAAAAAATATTTTTTGGTAAAGTAATATTGAAAGATAACCTTTTGTTTTTGTATTTTTATCAAAAATATATAAAAAAATATTTATTAAACGGATATTAGCCTCCCAAAAACATTAGCAGAGCCAAGATCTGATCATGCTAATGTGTGAGTGGTTTGAATTATTTGTTATTTTCTATTCTATTCGGGAGAGATTAAAAAGGAAAATAAAACGATAATAAGTGTTGAAAAATGTTTAAAAGATATATAATTTAATTAAGAATTAAATGTAAATTATTTAATTTTAAGAAAATGTGCAATATCTCATCTTAAGGAAACGGAAAACGCTTTTAAGATTCGTGAATATCTCTCTTAATTAGACGTGTTTTGGGGAAGAGGCTTGCACCATGCACCCACCAAAAACAAATTCATGCGAACTCACCCACCAATAGCAGACAATATGTGATTATGGATAGTTTGGATCATCACAATCAGAGGCAATCCCACGAAGACTTGTGCATTTATCAAATATATATGGATTAGATTTGGGTTGGTGGCATAAAGGGGTGGTGATTGGTAAAGAGAAGCTAAATTGGCCCATTGAAGTTCGAACCCATGGGCGCGCGCGTAAATCCTTGACGTGGCCTGAGGTTTTAGCTAGCAGACTCATGGTCCATGGAGGCCTTGAACGAGATTGTGCAGAGACAATCTTGATATC